>OX465277.1:61894092-62404092 GCA_949987645.1 Tachina grossa | reverse complement strand
TATCATTATCATTATCATTATCATTATCATTATCATTATCATTATCATTATCATTATCATTATCATTATCATTATCATTATCATTATCATTATCATTATCATTATCATTATCATTATCATTATCATTATCATTATCATTATCATTATCATTATCATTATCATTATCATTATCATTATCATTATCATTATCATTATCATTATCATTATCATTATCATTATCATTATCATTATCATTATCATTATCATTATCATTATCATTATCATTATCATTATCATTATCATTATCATTATCATTATCATTATCATTATCATTATCATTATCATTATCATTATCATTATCATTATCATTATCATTATCATTATCATTATCATTATCATTATCATTATCATTATCATTATCATTATCATTATCATTATCATTATCATTATCATTATCATTATCATTATCATTATCATTATCATTATCATTATCATTATCATTATCATTATCATTATCATTATCATTATCATTATCATTATCATTATCATTATCATTATCATTATCATTATCATTATCATTATCATTATCATTATCATTATCATTATCATTATCATTATCATTATCATTATCATTATCATTATCATTATCATTATCATTATCATTATCATTATCATTATCATTATCATTATCATTATCATTATCATTATCATTATCATTATCATTATCATTATCATTATCATTATCATTATCATTATCATTATCATTATCATTATCATTATCATTATCATTATCATTATCATTATCATTATCATTATCATTATCATTATCATTATCATTATCATTATCATTATCATTATCATTATCATTATCATTATCATTATCATTATCATTATCATTATCATTATCATTATCATTATCATTATCATTATCATTATCATTATCATTATCATTATCATTATCATTATCATTATCATTATCATTATCATTATCATTATCATTATCATTATCATTATCATTATCATTATCATTATCATTATCATTATCATTATCATTATCATTATCATCATCATTATCAATTAGGCGTACAGTAGTGAGTATCCAGAGTGCATGTTAACACCGACGCGTCTCTGAAACTCAACTGTATTTAGCCGGCCTAGCGGTATGCTGGCAGCCCCAACTCTAGGATCGGAAGCTTTGGCCTAATCAGTCAATCTTCTTAAACTCAAACGATTACAGAAACGTCAACAAATTTGAATTTGACGCCCTATGTTCTCAGTGAACATTTTATCTAAATATTTTATTTTGTATTTTTTATATATTTTTTTAGATAAATAAAGGACACATATATATATATATATATATATATATATATATATATATATATATATATATATATATATGTCATTATTTTCAATAAGCTAAGAAGAAAATTGAACGTCAAGACCAATCTGGCCTTAAAATACGTTTTTTGGCTCCCCTTAAACATTAATATTTTATCACTTAAAACGTTATTCGCGGCTTACCTTCAAATGTTGCCAAAATATCGTGCAATAACCGCCAAAAAAGTTGACGAGACGTAATTTTTGAGCAATTATTGTTGAGACTTTATAAAGAGTTTTCAAAACAGATTTTAATAAAAAAAATTTGCTTATTAGGATTTTGGAAAGCATTAACCATTGTTAAAAATAAGGTTGTTAATCATTGTTTGATGAATGCCCAGTGTTGAACACTTGAAAGTCCTTCATTGCGGAATACGAGAAATATCCACTGGGCATCCATTAAACAATAGATAATAAATCGCGAACAACTAACTTAAAAATTAATGAACTCTATGTGTGGAGAAAACCCAAATTAATATTGACATCGAAAAATGAAATAAATTTATCCATACATCTGAATGTTTTCTGAAAAACGGCATTAATTTCGAATACACAATTAGTCACTTTAAGAAATTTAATACAAAAGAACTACATATGTTAAGTAGCTCCTTAAGGCGCTCCATTAATCTTTACCTTCTGTTGCTGTTCTGTGCTGTGCCGTTCTATTTCTGAATTTTAAAATTTACTTTTTCTGTAATAAATTATCAGCTGTTTCTGAGCAAAACGGTCACGTCTTCCTTTAAAATGATGAATTTTGAATCGTTTTATGTTTTTCTGGTAAAATAAAATTTTTTAAATTATTAAATCACAATCACAGTATATTTCGAAATGTTTTTATTTTATTTATGCTGCCACTTATAGTTACTTAATAGTTTTTTCACACTGACACGGTTTTGATAAAAGTTGGTTTTAACGTTAAAGCCAACTGTTAAAACCTGGTGATAAATTCAGTGCTGCCAAGTTAAAATGACCGGCAGCAGCTGATAATGTTTATGCCAGTGAATAACAATAGATGGCGCTTGAAAGATTTTCAACTTAAAAATAGATGCAGAAGCAACAATAATCAAAAAATTATGGAAAAAAGAGTTTTTTGGAAGGAAAACAACGAAAATATTTTCTTTGAACTCTGGAAAGTGAAAATAGACAATATGATTGATATTCATCTGCCTATTAAAAAGGGTTATCTTAAAATGTATTTGTGCATTTTTACTTTATTAACATTATTTCCAATCACTTCTTCATTCTGTATAAAAAGTTCCATAATTTAAAAAATTTTATTTACAAAATATAAAATAATTTCTATTTTAGAGCGCATTGTGAAACATCTAAGTGTTTCATATAAATAAAAATAGTTGAACAGTATGTCCAATAAGTGTTATTAAAAAGCAGAAAAAATGCAACAACAAATATACGCATTTCTGCAGGAGATTTATTTTATTTTGAGCAAAGTTATTAGACAGCCTGTGATTTAAAACCTGAATTTAACAAACTTCCAGTGTGAAAGCAAAATCAGCTGTTTATGGTTTTAACTTTCAGTGTGAAAACACTATTAAATAAATGAGAAGCTCAACAACAAATAACAAAGTTGAAACAAGAACTCAATAATCAACATGTTTTTTTTATTTTCTTACTTTACCATTAATACATTGGCTGACTTTTTTCAGCTTCAAATTGTAGTCGTAAGAGTATGTAAAAAGAAAATAAATGTAAATAACAACAATAGCTATTTAAGTATAGAGTGTTGCCACACAAGTATTTTTTTTTTGACCAGGTGCAGTCAATTTAATAATTAGTGTTTTTTTACGAACTTTAGCCTGTTCAAATCATAATAAATTTTTCTTTGTTTAAGAGCCGAGCACGAAATATATACATAACTATCTGACGTTATTAACTCAGAAATTATATTATTTTCGCTTTTGTTTTTTATTCATAATAATATGATTTGACTGCTTACACTATGTTAAATTTTTTAAGTCATGGAAATATAACCATATACCCAAGTCATGCACTTTTCTATGGGCCCCCAAAGATTTGGGGCCTCGGTGTCATTTTTGCAAAGAACTGATAATTTTCTCAGGCTTATATCTTGCAAACCCTTCGGAATTTTGATTTACTCTCTGAGGCAAAGTTGTAGTAGCTCTTGTCATAAAGAACAAAAATTGTGAACGTATAAAATCGAAAAAACTGTAACTGTAAAATTCGATTTTTTTACCTACTATTTTGAACTTGATAGCTGAAAACTACTATAGCTCATAAGAACAAAGTTCATGTGACGTCAGTTTAAATTTTATGCTGGAGATGGGTTATTCTTGCCTCATACGGGTATCATTTTTGAGATTTTATAATACAACCAATCTGTTTTATAAGCCCTTTATAAAATAGTTATGTTTTTTAAATAAAAGCCATTATTTTGTTTTCATAACTTAATTTAAAAGCTTTCAAACTGCTGCAGTGCTTACTTTGATGTGAAACAAACATGAATTATATTTTACAGTTCTTCTTATTAAAAATAAGAGTAACAACGTTGGCTGAACTAGTCATCACGTCATTTCTGCCATTTCAGCATTTACACTGCCAGATCTGGCATTTTCATACGTTTAAAAGCATTCAACTGTTAAAAATTTCTGAAAAAATCATCTTTGGCAGAATTTATTTCAAATAAAAAAATTTAATTTGATATAGGTATATTCTCTTAATCGGGCTTAAAGCTCGGTACGGATGTGTTACGGAATTTCACGTTTGAAAACTTACATTTATTTCTACATGGATAAATAATTGTGTAGTTTTTTAATTTGTTTTTCAAACACTAAAAATTAATTAAAATTTGCGAAAAATTAAAGAAGTGTCCGGAATTTTGTGATCCACCAATTGAATGAATATTATTTTTTGTTTCAGTTGACTGAAAAAAGTTTACAATTATAGTGTAAAAACCATTTAAATAAATAGTAATTTAATTTCCTTTTAAATAATTTATTTATTTGTTAGATATCCGATCAACTATGGTTTGCTATCGGATAGTCACCGAGTAATACTGGTTGGCTCAAGGTGATGGATACAATAAAAATTAATGTTTTACCAAACTGATTTATTTTATATACTAGGTATGAGAAGTACCCATGCAGAAAATTTGGTGACAATTGATCCAAACGTACTCGTCCTATGACTTGAGAAAATGCGAGTATTATCAAAAGTACGGAGAAGTATATGGTGAAAAAATTACATATCGTGTAAATGGTTACATATTCACCATTTTCACCATGTAACGTCTTGATCTTGAGCCAACTTAATTTGGACTCGGTGCAATATTGTAGTAAACGGCACTGAACATATTTGTGATTTGAACGGGCTAAGGTTCGTATTGCTTTTTAATCCAAATTACATGTGATAATTATTAATGAACAAATAACAACAACTTCTGTTGTAAATATTCTGACTAACAACACATAGTTGAACGGAACAGCCAGCCGTTATCGAAGGCCACTAAACCTTCATCATCAGCGTTCTTTTGTGTTGGGTCCACTGTGTGTGGTGTCAGTAGATGTAGATTTCTGGTTTATATACTTAGCATTATTGCAAATGGAATGTGTGAATTGTTTTGATTCATCTTATTTCAATTTACTGAAAGCTTTTTTGTAATGAAAGCTCAATTTTACCATCTCTATATTTACAACAGTCTTACCATTGTCATTTGTTCTTTACTAATTATGCACATGTTAGTTAATTTGCTTATTTTTGTTATGCTTAAAACAAACTTTTTTGGTTTGTTACTATTAAGTATATTTTTTATTTTTTAATTTTTGCCACAGGCCCATGGCTATTAATTTAAGTTAATTTTAATTATTATTCGAACTCCATTTGTTTCTACATTTGTGATTTGAACGGGCTAAGGTTCGTATTGCTTTTTAAGCCAAATTACATGTGATAATTATTAATGAGCAAATAATACCAAAGTCTGATGTAAATATTCTGACTAACAACATGTTTTATGTGGTTGAATACATGGACATATCAAATAGTGTAAATATAATCACCCTTATCGTGGTTGGCGTAGGCGTATGTATTTAGGCGATTGTCGTATTTGTAGGCGTATTTAAAATTCAAGGGTATCGTGAAAAACTTTCGAGTACGCCTGCTTTTGTAAAAGAGTCATATTGTAACAGATTATCTAATTTAATTTTTTCTGAAGCAGCCTGTTATGAAAACTGTCAAAAATGAAAAATGTTTATCAAAATTAGTTATTTACGTGAGACATTTTTTTTTAGTTATTTACGCGGTATAAAAGATAAATTATTTTTTGTTATGTTGAGTGTGGGATTTTATTTATCTTCTGAAGACGAAGAAGATTTAAACGTTTCAGATAGAGATTTAAAAAAACATTTAAGACAACAATGTGATATATTTTCTCTGCCTAACAAGAAGTGAGTATACTTACAAATGTACATATGAAAATTTGAATTAACTTTCTTTCAGATTTGTTAGTTATTTTAGGCTTAAAAAAGAGGCATTCAAATTAGTCCTGACAACAATTTCTCCAAAACTTAAAAATCCAAAAAAGAAGTTTGCTGTATCCAAGCTGGTTAGGCTAACTGCAACCATGAGAATACTTGTGGAAGGTAGTTATCAAAAAGGAGCCGGTAATGACATAAATGTTAAGCTTTGCCAGTCCTCTGTAAGCGATGCATTTCACGAATGCATAGAAGCAATGTATGCTGAACCTTGTTCTCAATGGATTTTATTCTTAATGAATGAAGAGGAAAAACACGAAATTAAAAAACATTTCTTTAAGAAAACAGGATTTCCTGGTGTGATAGGCTGTATTGACGGGACTCATGTGGCAATAATACCACCATCAGTTGATGAACGCTTTAAATACCTAAACAGGAAGGGTTTTTATAGGTTAAGCGTGATGTTGGTATGTATGGAAAGCTCATACTCGTTTAAAAAATAGTTTAATTCAATAATTAAGAATTCAATGATAACTATTTAATTACAAAAGGTGTGTGACCACAAGCTTCAAATAAGGTATATTCAATGTCATTCTCCGAGATCTTGCCATGATTCACTAATCTGGAATTTAAGCGACCTAAAACACCACTTAAAAGAAAACTATCAGAATGGAGAAAGAAATACATGGTTGTTGAGTAAGTATCTATGTACGAATACTATGTGTGCTTTTTAAATTAAATAGTTTATATATCTTCATTTGCAGGAGATGCTGGTTATCCTTTTGATACTTATTTGATAACACCTTTTAGGTCAACAGTCGAATTAACTCCGGAAAGTAACTTCAACAATATACATTCAAAAACCCGAAATGTTGTTGAAAGAACAATAGCCGTTTTAAAAAATAGATTCCGGAAAATCGCATCCGTTTGTGCTGCTTTGCACAATATACGCATTTATTTTAATATTGATTGGCCTTATGTTGACATTAATGATGATATAGATGTACCTGATTGCAATCACGAAACCGATTCAAATGCATCAAATATCCGACTAAAAATAATGCAAGAACCTAGCAATTAGTTTGTATTTTCATCAAAAATTAAATATTTATTTAATGTAATGTAAATAACAATGAATTAAATAAAATGTTTATAAATCATTTTTTAATAAGTCAATTTGCAGACGTTTTTGTTTTATTTCAAGTTCTGTTGTTCTGATTTTTAAAAGTTCTTTTCGATGAGTATCTTTTTTCTTTAACTCAGCCTTAAGAAGTTTCAACTTCTCTTCTTTAACCTTAAAAATTTCTCGGGTATATCTTTCAATTTCAATTTCAATTTTTTAGACCTACACATAAGGTTTTTTGAAGCTCCACTTGTTCTTCTAATAATTTCAATTTATCACTTTCCTTACTTTTTCGACTTTTTCTAAAATTACCAATTTCTTCGTTTTCGTTACTATTGCTTTTTGTAGATATCTTAGAAGTGCTAGGTTGCTCATTTTTTTCATTGAAACTTGTATAATTGAAATTTGTGTCACCAGTGGTACCAGTGGTTTTTTAGGTCTTTTAGCAGCGCTACAAGTTTCATCATTTTCGTCAATTACACTTGTTTCTAACACGTTGTCACTAGATACATCATTCATGGAGAAGCACATAACGGTCGCTTAAGACCGAAATGTTCTTTATGTTGCACTATAGTGTGCATTCCCAATAAATTTACTGCAGTTTCTTCCACTGATGACAACGAATATTGCTTAAAACTTCCTCCACCTGTTGAACGACTTTTGGCCTTGTTGTGTGCCAGTTTTCTTTTTAATTTAAATTTGAAATCCACTCATACCTTCAACCAACCTTCACCTGTACGAAATGGAGGCCCAATACTATTAAGGTCATCTGCTATTTCATTCCATTCATCCTTTTATTTATTTATTTTATTTTATTTATTCCTTTATTATAGCCTCTTGCTAAATACGTCTTTTTTTCCATGAATTCTACCAACTTTGAAAATTGTGCTGGTGTCGTAATTTTTAATCTAGAAAATAAAGTTCACAAATATTTTGAAATAAAATATGCTGTATTTATACATTTCTTAACTTACGGTTTGTTTTCCTGCATTTTAATAGATTTATGGCCATATGTATAATCAAAAATTGGCATGAAGATATCATAAGTGACAAAATTGAACTAAGTGTTGACGAGTTCCGCTATACAATTTGACATTAAAAATCCCCACATAATGTAAAGGGTGTTTTTTATTGAGGTATAGAACTTTGAGTTGGCATCACTTTTTTAACTGGCGGCCATTTTGTCAGCTGTCAAGTGATTAATATTTAGTTTGGTTTGCCATTTCATCATGAACAGGTTGACAAAAGAACAACGCTTGCAAATCGTGCAAATTTATTTCGAAAATAATGGTTCAGTTCGCGAAGTTTACCGCAAGCTCCGTCCATTTTATGGTCGACATAATCGTCCATCAGAGCAATTAATTCGGTTAACCATGGATCGTTTTCGCACTACGTTTACTCTATGTGATAATACGCATCCGCAGAGACGTCGAACAGTGCGCACCGAAGAAACAATTGCCGCTGTAGAGCAAAGTGTTGAAGAGGACCCGAATGAATCGATTCGCCACCGTGCACAGCAATTGGAGCCGACTAACCGACTATTTTGTTCCCGAATTGGATGGCATGAATGTGGATGAGTTGTGGTTCCAACAAGACGGCGCTACATGCCACACAGCGCACGTCACAATCGATTTATTGAAGGAAACATTCGATGAGCGCATAATTTCGCGGAATGGACCTGTCAATTGGCCACCAAGATCGTGTGATTTGACACCATTGGATTATTTTCTTTGGAGATATGTGAAGTCGCTCGTCTACGCCAACAAACCAGAAACGTTAGGGGACTTGGAAGCCAACATTCGTGGCGTTATTGCCAACATACGGCCCCATATGCTCGAAAAAGTGGTTGAAAATTGGACCTGTAGAATTGGCTTTATTCGAGCCAGCCGCGGCGGCCACATGCCCGAAATCATATTTAAACATTAATGGCATAAAATTATCCTTCCAATAAAGCCAAATTGATGGACATTAAAACGATTTTCTTGTGTTTTATTTCCATTCAAAGTTCTATACCTCTTAAAAAAACACCCGTTAGTTTTAACACAGGATTACATCCTCATGACTTTTAATGTAAAATTTTATGGCGAAACACGTTAAGATCATGTTAAATTTTGCCACTTATGCTAACTTCATGCCAATTTTTGATTATACATATGGCCGTTAATGTTCAGTTATATATTTTTTATATTCTGTCGTGATTATAAAACTTAACGGCAGTTCTTGCAGTTTTTGACAGGCAAATACGCCAACTATAAGAAGTTTTTTTGTAATAGATTTCAAAAAACTGTCGCATTTACTGGCGTTTTTGCCAACCACGATACCATTTTATAAAAACGCTTAATTTTCGCCATGAAAACGCCAACCACGATAAGGGTGAATATTAATTGCTCCCTCCAATGTGACTATGGAACCAGTGCCGTAACTGTACTGAGATATTAACCTAAGCTTAACTGGTATTTATACTTTTGAAGCATGAGTGGTCCTGTGGTTGAATGCGGAGGGTGCAAGCCGGTCATGCGCGAGGTTGTCGGTTCGAATCTCAAAAAATTGTCTGCTTAAAAATAAATTGTAATTGCATTTGTAACAATAAAAAAAATTATAAGTTTCCATTGTTGCAGTTAAATATCGGAATGACATTTATATATAATTTATATTATTCTACACCGAATAGGTCCCTATGGGATAGTTCAGTGACAAGTCACAAGGTGCATAAAAAGTATCAATTAACCTCATCCTAGTCCATTCCCATGTAAAAGTGACTGGTCCGCTTCATAGGAAGTATTAGAACTCGGACTAATCCCTATCACTTAATAATAGTATAATAGTATTGTGAAATAAAATTAAAATATTTGAAAAATTTTTATTATAAAAGTAAATTTAATTTATTGTACCTTGTGTATCAGGATTTATTAATTAAAAATTATTTATTATAATTTTCTCGATTTTAAAAGAGTTAATATATTATAAAAAAATTAATGTGATAAAATTATTTTTGATAATAAAGAGTCATTTGAGAAGTTGATTCAAGGTTAAATAATAAATACGAGTAGTTTCTCCATTAATAAATTAAAGTGATGTACCCCACACACACATGGGTATATCAAAATTCTTGAAATATTTGAAAAAATAAATTACCTGGTAGTACCAGGCTGGTACTCGTACCAGCAATATTAAATTTTATAGCCAGGCACAATCAAAAGCAGCAATGTGCACTTTTTAGGCAACGTGTTCGTGCGTAACAAATTGAATGTTCTGTTTTTGGCATGCAAAATAAATCTACAAATATATATTGGAAATATACAATAAAATAGTGCAAACATATAAAATACGATACACGATGTAATAAAATAATTGAGCATTTTACTTACAGTTTAAAATTTATGATATTGAAATATTAAATAAGAAAGTTTATTTAGGAAGAAAATTTAACTTGTTTCGGCTTACACCAAAAGGTTGAATTGTTAATTTAATAAGCCATATGATTCGTATTAAATAAAATTAAAGCAATAAGAAAAAATTTAATAATTGAATTTTAAACTGTTAAGTTTTCACAATTAATTGTGTATGCACAGACAAATTGGCAATTGTCTGCACGAAAATAAAACGTTTTGTTAAATAATAAATTCTAGATTCATTGAAAAGAGAAATATTAATTACAGGCTAATAAATGTAAAAAGATACAATCAATCAATTAACAGATTATCGCAAAAAAGATTTACCCGGTTGAACGCATTTTATGGAAAATAGATTAAAACTAATTTACTGTACAAAGAATCTGATAATATTGGCTGGAAATTTTGACTTTCAATCTTGTATACGTGCATTTAGGGATGTTTGCGATAAATAAGATTCTGCAATTTAAAAAAGCTTCTATATAAGAAAACGCTTGTATGAAAATAAATATTTTAATTGTCTTTTTGCTTTTTAATACTTTTATTGTTGCCCAAGTGTGGCATCTAATTGTAAAAAGGTGGCGAAAAATAAAATATATACAACATCGAATAAAGATGCTTGTTTAGTAAAGCTTTTTGTTTGAGGCCTTTAAACTTATTATCTTTGTATATTGTGTTTCTCAATAACTTATTAAGGGTCTTACTATAAACACAAGAAATTTTTCAGCTAAATTCAAATTTTTTTTGGGTTAACGTCTGACGAGTTCCATAAGCAGCAACGAAATGCATATAGATAAAGTTTAACTATAAAAATAAGCAAAATTTTTAAGTTAAATCAATTTTTTTGTCAAAATAATATACTTCGTTGTTTCATGTATAAAAAAAAATATAAAAATTATGCTTGCACTTCTTTAACTGTCACAAAGATGCTCCAAGATATGTCAAATGTTTTACCGATTCTTATAAGTATTTTTTCTAGGGATGTAACCGATACCGATTCCGATATATCGGCGATACTTCTGATTTGCCGATATATCGATATCTGTGATATTTTACTGTCGATACGACGATACTTCTCTTTGAACCAAGAATTTAATTTTCAACGCTTTTTTTGTACAACAACTAAGAGAAATAACATATTAAAAGTTTTACACCATAGCAGTGAAATGTTTTCTCAATGCTAAATCATGTATGTATTTTGTTCAAAAAATAATTTGTTTTTTGTTAATTTCAGAATGAATTCTAATATCATTTTTAAATATTAATAATCTTAAATTAATAATAATAATAAACTAAGGTGACAAAAATGAAATTATGAAACCCTTGGCACAGGGTTGTTGTACTCGTTTAAAACACCTCACCAGTTAAGAAATTACTTATGGAAAACAACCAAAAACTTCTTAAAAAGTATTTTTGTTTTTTATAAAAATTCTTCACCGAAGAAACGCTCAAAAAGTTTAGACATTGCTTTTCCTTTCATAATACACTAGACTCTCTATCGGCCAATCAATGTGTTTTGTAGTTGGAGTTTACGAGTGGCACGATGCTAACAACATAAAAACGTATTTACAATTTCTTGTTTTCTTGAGGCTTTTAAAAATATTTCTGTTTTTTTAGTTGAAATTGGATGAAAAAACTGGGGGCAAATCGCGGCACTCGTTATCGAACGAAATTACAAAATACTTCCATATAAACTCTATTGAAATATTTCGTAATTTCGTTCGATAACGAGTGCCACGATTTGTCCTCAGTTGTTGATATGAACTCTCGGTTACTTGAAGTTTTTCTCTCGTCCCTTGAATTTAAAATTACAGACAGTATTTAAAATTTGCATGAAAGGAAAATATATGAATAATTTTTAAATCTCATTTTTGTTTTACTTATAATGCCAGGATCGGATCGCACTATCGGCACAATGTACAGATTTTGGTCGGCTCACTGGAATAAAGTCATAAGTAATAAGTTAAAAAGGATTTATTACTCAATTAATGAAGAAAATGCAAAAAAATCCGAATCTTCTCACTTTTCATTATGTTTTTTTTTCGAAATTCCTTCATGAACATCGATTTGCTTAATCTACATAATATAAGAACCAAGAATTTTGGTGCATAGCACTTAAATATTGATGAAGGGGAAGTGTTCTTTCAAATAATTTTTTAGTTTTTTGAGGAAAAATGCATTTTTCCAAAAAAATTAAAAAATCTCGCTTTAGTAATTTGTATCTAGCTCAAGTAGTTATGTAAGTAATGCTATGAATAACAAACCGTCGGCAAAATGGCAATGTTGTTTTAAGAAACATTTAGGAAATGTAATAGACATGTAATTAGGTTGAAATCCGTTGATAACTGCTTGAGTTAGAGGCAAATTACTAAAGCAAGATTTTTTAATTTCTCGAAAAAAGGCATTTTCCCTCCAAAAGCAACAAAAAAACGATTTGAGAGACCACTTCCCGTTCATCAATATTTAAGTGTTATAACTCCAAAACTTTTGGTTTTTATAAAACCGATGTTAATGTAAGAATTTCTAAAAAGTGTAAAAACTGAGACGGTCTAATGTACATATCGACGGTCCCATCCCAAAACATGCTAAGTCGACATAACATGTTATGCTGGGAATTTAATTTTTGTATTCATCATTTATTAACTTAGATTCTGTAAAACTTTGATAGTAATCGAACTATTCTATCAAAAGTTGTGAGCAAAACTGTACTTAGCATAATTTGTCAAGTTTAACAAACCTTCCTTTTCAAATGTTTAAAGTACACTTAGCATGATTTAGTTTGAAATTGAGTACGACCACCAAAAGGATGCCAAGTCTACTTAGAGGACTAGGTAATAGATTTTTGTACAATCTTAAGTATTCAAAGTCACTTTTAACTATGATCTACAACAAATTTATGAAGTTTACATGAACTAAAAAAATTCTCTTGCAATTATGATTACCAAAAGTCTCAAGTTTCTATATCACAGCATTCCCGAGATATCATCAATAAACTTTTAAGATGTCCATCTCAAAACCGGCTTTTTTTGACTTAGCATGTTTTAGAATGGAGCCGTCGGAATGAACTCATTATTATTTCTGCCAAACTATTAGTCATGTAAGTACTTCATGTTAAATTAGGAACAAACAAGTAACATTAATATCCTTTCGCAACGAAACATACAGTTTGTTCGAACTCCACTACAAACAAACCTTGTTAGTTTGTTTCCTTTGCTGTTATTGTTTTGTTGTAGTTTAGCTATTAGCAGTTCTAGTATTTGTTGATGTTGTGGTTGTTTGTCTATATTGTTTTTTGTTGCTTTTGTTAGTGTTTGAAGTACCTCAAACACTATTACTTAAGTGACTTTAATTAGTAAGTACTTTACCTTTTATTCTCAACAACATTTTGTGCTTGGATTTATATTTTATCTTCTTTATTTGTATAAGTTAGCTTTTGTTTCATCATCTATTTTGTTGTACTGTGTATGTATATGCCCATACTGATACTTGCGTTTCTTCCATTAGATTCTTCCTATGTCAGCAATATTATATTCAACATCTTAAAAGCTTTTTATGCAAATATAGTTTAAGTAGTCGTCAGCTGAAATGATCCTTATTATGATTATGACAACGCATAAACATAGGAGTAATTGTAATTAAAAGAAAGTAACAGGTTTTGAACACGATTTTGAAAATTTCCTAATAAAAATTTTATGAATGTATTGAGGAGCTTTCATTGGAAGTTTCAGGAATAAACGAAACAAGAATATAAATGTTTTGTTTTAAAGAACAATCAGTATTAGCATCAGTTTAATGACAGAACAAATGCAAGGACCCCGTTGTTACAATCAAAGTGCACACATTCGCGGACGCCGAAAATTTCAGCGTAATAATATTCGATTTATGACTAGACATATCGCTCATTTGACCAAAGGACATTATAACCCAAAAATTACATAGATAGTGATACAGGATTAATCCTCATATCGTTCTTCATATTTTGCAAATATTTTGTACAAATATCTTGTTTAATCAACTCCTGAGAGAAAAATTAAATATTCTTTCTTTAAGTTGTGGTTAAATTGAAAACTTCAAATTTTTTATCTGGCAAATTGGGTTTTTGAGATATGACGTTGTTCTAGTAAATGAGCGATATATCGATGCATGTCTATATTTATTTCAATCGTGCCTTGTCAAATCATGATAAAATTGTACAAAAATAAAATAGATTCATATCGAATACAAACTATTTGCTGGAATTAGTATAAGTTTCTAAACCTACTAACCTTATTTTATTCTTTTGTGCTTTTAAAATATATTTAATTATTTGTGAATCCTCAAATTGTTCCTGAAAGTCTGTGCCTGAGATAAGAAGTTTATTACTATTCAACATATTTGATTGAAATTGACTGATGATTTGGCAAAGCACCAATGAAATGCTGTACACATGTCAAATACATTTCAGTTAAATTATAAATCTATATTTTTGTACTTTAATTGATTTTTTGGCCAAACATCAAACTTGTTTCCTAGTTATAATTTGCTTCTTAAATGTGTTAAATGTTAAATGAAAAATCACAATTGGATGAAATTCGAGATGTCTGCGTGTTTGTTGTTCGCCTATACGTAAAAGTCTGGTATAACTGTACTGAAGCTGTTAAAGCTCCGAATCAGGACTTTAACTTTTTGAAAGCACTTCACTCATACGAAGACTTGGATCAGAAATTGTCGAAAACATTGGTAACAAAGTTTATCAGACATTTGTGGTATCTGGCGGGTGAGGCTATAGCCCTCGCTTTCTTTGACTCAGATGTTTCGTGTGACATAAAACGAAAAATGTTGGCTATTATTAACGCAGATGATGGAGAAGAAGTCCTTGCAGAAAACGAAAAGAAAATCGAACTAGAAAGTGAAGAAAGATCTGTAGAAGGAACTGAAGAAGCAGATGATGACGGCTATAGCACCAATGGCTCTGACGATGTTGAAAATGCTATCCGTAGTAAGAAAAAAATTGACGTTAATTTTGCAGAAAGAGGCGTGAAAATGATGGAGGAGTACAATAAAATATTGTACAGAAACGAAGAGGAGAAGCAATATTTGATTCAAGTTGTCGCTGCTTATCGAAAAAAATATCCGAATTTTGAAAAAATGAATTTGATATAAATCGGTGATAATTAGCAATTATTTAATTAATACAGCCATTTTAATTAATTGTAATAATTGTCTATTTTTTCTCCATTTTGGTAAATTTTTGGGAAATTTAATTTTTTGTACGGGGACCATGTGAAGGGTTGGAGATGGACGATAAGTTTGTTCTAGAGAAATATTGGGGATACAAAAATAATGGGGGTTGCTCTTATATTTTACATCTCTAGAGGTGACTCTCAGTAGTTACGGACGTTTTTCTGTCCATTTTGTCCGAATTTCATTCTCACAGACTTCAATGCTCGTGCGGCAGGGTAATTTTCAACCGATTGAGCTAAAATTTTTACCAAATTTTATTTTAGCCTAACCTAACACAAAACTGGGCTACGATTTTGGAAAATCGAAAAAAAATATGGACCACCTTAATCTACACATGCCAAATACATTTCAGTTAAATTATAAATATATATTCTTTTACTTTAATTGATTTTTTGGACAGCATCAAGCTTATTTCCTAGTTATAATTTGCTTCTTAGATACTTTTTCTCCATGCATCAGTGATTCGCTGGAATGTTTCTTTAACCTTATTCATTTTAAAAGTTGGTTTAATCGAACTGTCACACGTGATGGAGTTTTTTTTTTACTTTTTTTTTATTAATTCATAAATCATTTAAAAACTTACTATGTAGGATTGAGGACTAATATCTAGTCTATTAAATAACAAAAAAAATTATATAACTGTAAAATTTTGCTTGTATTTATGGTTAAGCATTGTCTATATGCATTTCGTTTCCGCTCATGGAACTCATAAGTAAAATTTTCAAATAAAATAATGATAAATAAAACTCTTGCTGCATCACTTTTTAGGCAACCGGTAATTCTCAAGACTATTATATACAGATTAAGAAATATTGTGTTCCCTTATCAAAAGACGTTCCACCTTTGACTTCACATACCTGAAATATAAGACCATATCCTCAGGACATCCGCTTTCGATGGTTCTCTCTCCGTTCTTTAGTTTTCATACTTTTCAACTTTTTTTGGGCTTAAGCGTAATATTAGTTTTAACTTAAAATAAATTCAGTAAAGTGCGACTGTGACTCGCGCACGAAGGGTTCGGTTTACAGATTTGTATATGTAAAATGTACGAATCACAAACACAAAATTTAATAAATTAAAAAATGTAAAATTACACTCTAAAAAATATCACAGCCAATTTTATTATTCTTTAAATCGCCGTTATTAAACTGAGTTTTGAGTTTAATTTATATTTTAAAAATGTAACATTTTCTATAGAAGATTATTCATATATTTTAATAAAGAATCCCTGAAGAAGTTGGAAAATACCAACGAAACGTAGGATTTAAAAATGAATCAATAATCTTTTATTTACATGGAAGAAGGCCCAAATGACCTTGAAAGCCCGAAAATTAAAAAGGAAAAAGGGAAATACATACGAATTCTACATAAATAAAGAAGGTCGCTTTAGTAACAAAATTTTACAAATAATGATATTTATTTTCGCAAATATCGATATTTCGATATATCGATATTTTTTACACATCTCTACTCGGCTTACCACTTTGATGGCATAAGTGCTTAAAATTTGTGATAGTTAGCAACTATTACCTAATTTACATTAGGCATTTTTTCATGAAATTAGTTGCATGCCTGGAGGAGCAATTTATATCAAAAAAAGTTGCCAAAAATGCATCAGAGATTCATTTTACGTCTATTTTTTATAACATTCTCTTTTATCGCGAGGCAATTTGCAAATAGAAAAAGTTTCGTACAATAAAATTCATGAAATTTCATGAAGAAATGCTTAATGTAAACCAAGTATATATCTAAAAATGAACAGTTCTGAATGTTTAGATTTTTTTAAATTAAGTTTTCAAACTGTTGAGTGACAAAAAATTGCAATAAGACAAAATTGATTTTTTTTTTAAATTAGTTACACTTAAAACTTTGCCAATATGGATTATACTGGAGGTGTGTACTTAGCAAAGATGAAAATATCATTTGTTTTAATGAAAGTTTATATCATAATAACTCAAGTTGTTCTACGAAACTTTGGGTAAAGGTTCCCTGATGATCTGCATTAAGCCCATATGACACTTCATTTTTCTTTCATTTATCAAGTTTTAGAGAGAAGTGCAAACATATTGTAATAAGAAAATTCAACAGGTGCAAAGGGTTCAGCTATATTAAGAAAAATGATATAATGTCAACAACTTGATAAATTTATCGATAACAAATGAAGGTCTGTCAAAAAAATTTAAAATTTTTCAACTTAAAATTGACATTTCAAGCTTGAAACATAAAAGTGTTGGTTAATTAGCGATTTATGGTTAAACATAGCGATTTTTAGTTTGTTTTATCTTAATATTAGCGGTTTCTAGTTACGAAAATTTGCCAACATTTAAACATTTTGTTTCCGTTTTATATATATTATTCTTTCTAACATTTATTGTTTCTTTCTATCAGTTCAATATCAAATCAATTAAGAAAAAACGAAGTGTCATAAGGGCTTCAGCAAAAGTGAAATGCGCATAGGATCAAGCTAAACCCCTAAATAATCAATTTCAATACATTTTTAATAAAAAAATATTTAACTTAATAAGTAAAATATTAATTTGGGATTATTAGTGAGTATAAAAAATGTTAAACTTAAATTGTAACAATTCCCATAAAAAACCACTAAAATATTTTACTCTATGTTCGTATTATGTGTCAGTCAGTGTTTTTATAAATTTAAGATTTTTCTAAAGTTGCGAAAAAGTTTTTTGTCTTCTGTGGTAAAAAACTTATTCGCAATTCTTGTAGGAATGCTATTATATATATGTCGTTATTTGTGGAAAACTCAGGTTTCATGTCATACTAGATTTTTTTTCAGCCACCTGTAGCTAACCAAATAATTGTTTACCCGAAATTTACTTATAAAGGGTGTCCCAACAAGAACGCAAGATTCAAATTTGGCGCCATTCGAAGTGTCATTGTTTGAAATTTGAGCAATTGTTATTGTTTGCTAGTATATAGAAGATACGAGGTTTGTAAAAATGGAGCGCTACACGAATGAAAAACGCATTCTGATTGTGAAATTTTTTTACCAAAATGGTGAAAGTTTTGCGGCTACAGTTTGCAAATTTGCGATCAATTTGGGGTCACAATAATGCTCCAAAAGAGTCAACTGTAAAGAGATTAATGAATAAATTTGCCGAAACTGGGTCTGTTAGTGATGTAAAGACAACAACGCGCCTTCGACCAGGTCGATCGACTGAAAATGTCGCAGCTGTACGTGATGATGTCGCTCAAACGCAGGTCAAGCGCAAACAGTCAATAGTGTTTGGTATCGTGAAATGATAACCAGTTTTTTCGTGCCTAAAATTGAAGAAATGAATGTGAAGGGCATGTGATTTCAACAAGACGGCGCCACATGTCATACAGCCAGAGAAACAATTCAATTGCTACATCAGTCATTTCCCGATCGTGTTATTTCGCATTTTGGAGACCAGAATTGGCCGCCTAGATCGTGCGATTTGACACCATTAAACTTTTTTCTTTGGGGTTTTTTGAAGTTGATGGTATAAGCGAATAAGCCGACGACGACTCAAGCCTTAAAAGTGGAAATTGGACGCTGCATTAATGAAATGCGGCAGCATTTATGCCAAACGGTCATTGAAAATTTCATTAAAAGATCGCATGTGTGCCAGCAAAGCCGCGGCGGCCGTCTGCCCGATATGTTGTTCCACACATAACCTCATTCTGTCTACTCTACGATATAATAAAGTTCGACGATTTTTTTTAAATATCTGTGTTTTATTTAAAATTTAAATCTTGCGTTCTTTAATTAATCTTTAATCTTTAATTAAATTATGCATGTTAATATGTCTATTCACAGAAAGTATTGTGACTGAAAAATAGTCATAACTTTATCATTGTGACTAAAGACTAAAATTTCCGATTCTCAAAACGAAATTCGGTCAACATAAATTTTTAAAATTAAGACTACACAGAAAAAACTAAATTACGTTTTCAGTAACCAAATTCATTGAATCAGTAAATATTTTGTATGAATGCGGACCTACAAAGAAATTTGTAGATTCTCATAACAATTTTGTAAAAATTTAACTAGAACAAAAATTTATTTTTAGTTAACTTATTATAGCATTAGAGAAAAAAGTTAACTGAATGAAACTCAAAATATTTTCAGTCAAATGTATTAATAGAAACAGAAAAACATTTTTGCAGATTTTTTTTTTTTTTTGTATTATTCAGCAAATTTTTTTTTATAATTTGCAAACACATTCATTAACATTTTTCGTATTATCAGAAAATAAAATAGCTGAATCAATAACAATTCTTACCAATTAAAAAAAAAATTAGTAAAAGTTTTCTTTGAAAAAAAAAATAACTGAATCAAATAAAAGGTTCAACTTTTTTTTTACTTTCTAAATTGGTTTGTTTTTATGGTTAAGCATTTCGTTCCCGCTTTTGGAACTCGTCAGTAGACTTCAACACAAAAAATTTTTCAATTTAGCTAACAAACTCCGTATGTTTATAGTAAGACTCTTAATACTATATTGAGAGTCACAATATACAAACATAATAAGTTTGAAAACCGCAAACAAAAATCTTTAAAAAAAAAATAAAATGTTTTTTATATCTATAAAATAATTTGCAGAAAAAATTAAAAAAAATTAGAGACATTTTTTTACAGTATATAAAAATAAATTTAACTGAAAATAATAAATTTAAATACAAAGTAAATAAATCTAAAAATTTCTTTCACAAATTTAACTTTATATAGATAATTTTTATTCTATACAGTTTTTTTTAATAAATTAAAATTGGAACGAATAATTTACTGGAACAATAAAAAATATTTACTGAAACTAAATTATATTTCAAAACACACGTTTGCTTGAAAATTTTTTGGGAATAATTTTTTCTGTTTAGGAATGTAGACAATCATAATAATTGTAACAGGCATTTAAAAGTAAAAATATTAAAAAAGAAAATAATTTGGAAATGGTAGAAGGAATTGATGTGGTATGTGTGAGCACTGAAATCAAGTTATTAAATGAAAAACGGAGATGAAGCTATTGCGTGATAAAAGCAAATTGCAGACAAATTGGTTGACCAAAGAACACAAATGCCGTTACAAGCAAAATTACCAAAAACCCATTTGAAATGTACATATATGTAGCTATTTGATGTCAATGAGTCGATCTTCACTTTCTTTGCTGAAAACTGAGTAAGCTTTTTCCACTATTTTTATTTAATTTATTTTCATTGAATATTAAATTTTCTTAACTTTCATTTAACACAGAATGTTAACTATAAAATTTGGTTTTTTACAATAAAAACATTTATTAGTTAAATTCAAAAATTTTTTGGGTTGAAGTCTACTGACGAGTTCCAAAACCGGGAATGAAATGCATATAGACAATTGCTTAACCATAAAAACAAGCCAATTTTTTTAAATAAATAAAAACAGTATGTCAAATAAATATACTTCAGTATTTCATGTATTATATTTCACTGCTTAAATTTTTATTACTTTTATATATTTTTAACACCCGACCAAAAAATGGGGTGTTATAAGTTTGTAGTGTGTGTCTGTGTATCTGAGTGTCTGTACGAGTCCATGTACAGACCAAACGTCTGGACCAATTTTGATTTGAGTGCCCCTGTGGCTGAGTGGTAGCGATGCTAGCCTTTCAGTCCAGAGGTAGTGGGTTCGATTCCCACCATAGACCCTGGGTGGTTTTCGCAGCCAAGCTAATCGCTTTGCATGTTGTGTTTGTGTTTGTTATGTATTTAGTTTTTTTGTTTGATATCACATCTTTTCTAAAAATTTTATGGGGTTCTTAAAATTTTAAATATTTGTTATTACTCGATTACGATATATAATTTCTACGATTTCTTTGAGTGACTTTTATTCCTAAATATAAAAAAGTTAACTTGAAGTGAAATTAAAAGTACATACATATATTGTTTGTGGTGTGAATACACTTGCTCGTCAGACTGTGTGCACTAGTGGCCTGCACAAGATATCTTATAAGAA
The DNA here is from genome assembly GCA_949987645.1 of Tachina grossa. Lineage (NCBI taxonomy): Eukaryota > Metazoa > Arthropoda > Insecta > Diptera > Tachinidae > Tachina > Tachina grossa. The sequence goes on along the minus strand of OX465277.1, from coordinate 62,382,579 downwards.
CTTTTCAGACATGAGGGATTTTTCAAATGTTTTACTACTGCGAAATCTCCTAAAACTAACATTAACAACACTGTTTGCAAGAAATTTGTTTCAGTATTATAGGTATAGGACTAAAGAAGAAAATACTTCGTGACGGAAGAATTTGTGATACTTGCTTCTTTCTACGCGTGAGCGCGTGTATAAACGTCATGCATGTATGTGTGTATGATCTTTTATTTTTCTGCGCACATGCAAGCGCACACACATGCATTAACATTAGTTGTATGCGGTTAATCACATAATAGCTTACCATCTACATCTTACACACACACACTCAAACGTACAATATGCAAAATAACAAGCATGCACAAATCAACACTACTTCTTTTGAGTGTTTGTTACAAAGAAGCAGTCTTTGGACATCGCTTGTTAACACTGGTATACACGTACACTAATATATCCATCGTGCCTTGCTTATAAAGGGTGTCCCAACAAGAATGCAAGATTTAAATTTTAAATAAAATACAGATATTAAAAAAAAAAATCGTGAAACTTTATTATATCGTAAAGTAGACAGAATGAGGTTATATGTGGAACAACATATCGGGCAGACGGCCGCCGCGGCTTTGCTGGCACACATGCGATCTTTTAATGAAATTTTCAATGACCGTTTTGCATAAATGCTGCCGTATTTCATTAATGCAGCGTCCAATTTCCTCTTTTAAGGCTTGAGTCGTCGTCGGCTTATTCGCTTATACCATCAACTTCAAAAAACCCCAAAGAAAAAAGTCTAATGGTGTCAAATCGCACGATCTATGTGGCCAATTCTGGTCTCCAAAATGCGAAATAACACGACCGGGAAATGACTGATGTAGCAATTGAATTGTTTCTCTGGCTGTATGACATGTGGCGCCGTTTAGTTGAAACCACATGCCCTCCATATTCATTTCTTCAATTCTGGGCACGAAAAAACTGGTTATCATTTCACGATACCGAACACCATTGACTGTTTGCGCTTGACCTGAGTTTGAGCGACATCATCACGTACAGCTGCGACATTTTCGGTCGATTGGCCTGGTCGAGGGCGCGCTGCGCTGTTGTCTTTACATCACTAACAGACCCAGGTTCGGCAAATTTATCCATTAATCTCTTTACAGTTGACTCTTTTGGAGCATTATTGTGACCCCAAATTGATCGCAAATTTGTGAACTGTAGCCGCAAAACTTTCACCATTTTTGGTAAAACAATTTCACAATGAGAGTGCGTTGTTCATTCGTGTAGCGCTTCATTTTTACTAACCTCGTACCTTCTACTAGCAAACAATAACAATTGCTCAAATGTCGAACAATGACACATCGAATGGCGCAAAATTTAAATCTTGCGTTCGTGTTGGGACACCCTTTAGTACGACAGCATTTACTATTGGTTTAGTATAATACATGCAACGTGAATACATTTAAAAAACATGACGTATTTACATTTCAAGACTTTTTACGCAGGTCGCTAGTGTACACTAAATCAAGTGAATTCAAATAATAAATCTACCACCTCCTGGTTTCTTGACTGACAAGAAAACACATAGGCACTCCCTCCAATACAGACAAACTCATTTACTCTTCAAAATATATGTGGATATTTTTAATCAGAAATAATTTCTTATTCGGGCTTAAGTTCAGTAATTTCAATTGTTATTGAATGAAATATTTTTATTAATTAATGTGAGTTTCTAAAGAAGAGAAGAAAAAATAAACTAGACTTTTTACCTGGGGGAAATACCGATATTTTTCTGTGCTCAAGTAAACAACGTGCCATTAGAATTTACGTTAAATAGCTAATGTCTATAACAATCTCTACGCAAGTAGATAGACTACGGTGCTGATGAAGTGCGTTACTGCACAGAAAAATATCGGTATTTCCCCCAGCTAAAAAGTCTAGTTTAATTTTAATTAATATAAATATTTCATTCAATAGGAATTGAAATTACTGAACTTAATTAAGCCCGAATAAGAATTTATTTCTGATTAAAAATTCACTACAGTTAAACTAAATCTAAAAATGTCGCATATATGCGGATATGTTAAATAGTGGATATAAATGTATAAATTTAAGTAGGAATATGTATGCAGGTTGCATGTGTGAATGTATGAAAGTATGCTTGTAAACTTGCGAACACAATAACAATAATTTGTTGTACATTTTTATTGTTTATTAATTTGTTGCCAATTTTGTATGAATGTTTTTTAAGTGCATGTCATTGCATAAAAAATTTGCATGAACATTCATATTTTTAAGAGTGTGTTTGTATGAGCTTAAATGTGTGCAATAAAATTTAACTACCCTCTAGCCAGCCTAGAACCATATGTCTCTATGTCAATACTCTTTCTCCAGCGACAATTGCACTAGTTAAAATGTCGACAACTTTCCTTTTATGCGCGAGTAGAGATTGCATAAAAAATTTGCATGAACATTCATATTTTTAAGAGTGTGTTTGTATGAGCTTAAATGTGTGCAATAAAATTTAACTACCCTCTAGCCAGCCTAGAACCATATGTCTCTATGTCAATACTCTTTCTCCAGCGACAATTGCACTAGTTAAAATGTCGACAACTTTCCTTTTATGCGCGAGTAGAGATACGTTAGAGACAACAGTTCTAGTGTATTTCTGGTGATATTGTCAATGAACGCGTCAATAGTTTGTTTTTTTTATTGTGCTATGCAATAATATTAAATAAACATACATATCTAGACGAGGGTTACTAAAATTTAATAGTGAATCCTTGGTTCAAATATCTAAATATGGTCGTAAAAGAACTATCTTCTCAATAGTGCTAAGGTCTACTGGTAGATTTTCAATAACAACCCTATGTTATATGTCAATAGGCGATTACATTGGCTAGAGTACACCTAATAAGTAGCACTACTGACTATGTCGCTAGAAAATCACTATAATTTAACTATCGACAACGAGCGAGGAAATATCGCTTTTGCATACTAGAGCCCCTAAAACTTACTAGTAAATCTCTGGTGCCAATGTGGTCCCAAAAGAACTATTTAGTCAGTAGTGCTACAGTCTAGTGGTGGATTTTCAATGACAAGGTAATATTAAATGTCAATAGATAATACCATTGACTAGGGTATACCTGGTTAGTAGTACTACTGACAACGTCACTAGTAAATCACCACAATTTCACTATTCGCACTTTCTGCAGGGTACTATTTTCCATTTTAATTATACTCTATATGTAATTGTAGTTGCTGCCGTCATTGTTTTATGTAATTGTTATATTTTTTGCATTGCTTAATTCTTCTTTATGTTTTTTATATTTTTGCTCATAAATCAGGATTAATTGCGGTTAATTGGCAGCATTTGTGGCAATAAATGTTTTCAAGTCAATACGCATGTAGATGGGAAATTTTCATACCCTACAATACAAAAAGTTTTACTGCCTGTTCAACGGTATCGCAAGAAAATCAAAGCGTTTGAAGGCCAGTCACTTTGGATTCAAAGATGTCGATAGGCCTCTTTAGCATGCACTTATGTTTGTCAGTTTATGTTTCTTAGGTGATAATGAATCAAAAAATTTCCAGATAGGAATTTTCATTATATTTACCCGTTTTCTTTAGAATATAAAAATAATACTACTCATTTGCATGAGAACAAATACCACCATATTAAACAATGAAAATACATTCAACAAAATAGTCGCACTACAACACCTAGTTATCATTGTTTTGTTTTACATCTGCATTCGTTGTGTTTGAAATGTGCGAGTACTATGTGAAATGAATATAAAGCAATAATCAAAATAAAATTGTTCAGTAATATTTTAATTTATATTTAATGTCTATTATTTTAAAAACAAAAAATAATAATAATAAAAAATTAATAAAATAATGTTTTTGCCAACTTTATTGACTTTTTGAGAGATAAATTTTACCAGTCGAAAGCAAACTAGCAAGTGAGTAGTTCTTACATTTGAGTTGGTATTTTTGATAGTATTGTCGACGTACCTGAACTGTATTTTATATGAAAACACTTACGTTTGCTTTCGACTTGCGGTTCGAATATACATATGTTTTTTGTTGATGAACCCAAATCAATTTTCATTCGCTTAGAACGCGAAAGAACGCCTATTTTCGATATCGTTGAACAGGCTGCTAATGTATTGGAAGTAAAATGCTGAACACAATGTAACGACAATTTATTGCAATATGGTTTTTCATAGGATTTTGAAGTAAAAAACCGCAGTGCGGAACGGCATAAACTTAATGATCAAACAGAATTGCGGCATAAACACATTTTCAATACAAATTGGCACAAAAAAGCAGCCCCAAAAAGTGGCCGAGAGATATGATCTATTTTATTTTGACAGCGCTTGTTTTTACGCTCTCACATTTAAATAAATATTCTTTGAATATCATTCTTTCAATAAATTTTATACATTTTGTTAACAAAACTACAGAGAAAAATAAGCACAAAAGAAAATAAAATAGAAAGTAGAGAGCACTTGAAGTTACTGCCGTAGATTTTATTATGGTAGATTTTATTATTGTTAATTTGACAGCGATTTGCCTGAAGTTGCAGATTTATTGTATTTCATAATTTAAAATTTATTTGATTTTCATTGCGGACTTTCTTTTTCTCTCAATTTTTGACACTCTTTCTCTTTCTGATGTTGCCATAGTTTTTGAATAATTGGCCGTGTTCACAACATTATTGTAAACAAAAAACATGATTTTGAAGTTAAAAATTTTTGTCTTAAAATATAAAAGTCTGCGAATGTATAAAATGTTAATAATTTTTTGTTTGAAGTTACTGCCATTACAAAATTTTTAACACAAAGAGTCATTTTTTTATAAAAATGTATACACAAAAAGTTTATAAAAATATAAACCAAAAATTAATAGTATTGCCGTCGCCGTCTTCCGTTGTATTATGTTTATTTTTCTCTCCCGTAATGTATTGGGATCCCGCGGAATCCCAATTTGCACGAAAAGATGTTTATTTTCGTGTTAAAATGTTGGTTTTTCGCCTTCCCGTACTTTTGTGCATTTTTGTATATTATTGAGCGAAATTATAGTTTCCTCTCATTTTACCGAACTTTACCCAAAAAGTGAAGAAACAACGCTAATGTGTTTAGACTTTACACTTGTGCCATTATCTAGTCTTACGTCAAACTTTTTGGCAGGAATCTTCTTAGGACGACCATAAACAAGATCTAATCGATAAATAATCTTTTTTCTAGTTAGGCGTAACCAAGGCAGACCTCTAATTAATTTGACAACAGACTTCATATTATTATTTTAAGAGGCCATTATGTTTGTTAAAAACTAAGTAACTCATTTATGTGCGCGCTTAAAGTTAGCACTAAATAAACTGAAGTAATAAAATAGAATGGTGCAATTTAGTTTTGCCAGGAAAATACCAGATTTTAGATAAAAAATCTGTACGGCTAGCATAAGTTATTTTAATGAAACGTAATTTTATTTTAAACAAAATACAATAAAACTTCTTGGTTTTGCAAATATACTCTCTGGGACTCGAGGTTTCTAAACCTTCCCTTTTGAAATTTCTCAAAAAAAAAAAAAAAAAAAAAAAAAAAACAAAGACTTCAAAAGTAGAGCGCTAAAAAGTTGTGCTGACTGGCCGGTATAACCTAAAAAATTAATTTGAATTTCCTGTTTGTTGCACTTTATTAGAGTGCATTTCATTGTGAACCGGCTCTCAAATCTTTATCCATGTAATTTTAATTTTTTTTTCATATGATTTTATTTAATTATTTTTTTTTATATTTATATTGTTTAAATATAACAGAGGACCATCGGTAAAATCAACATGTTTGTGTGTGTGTTCTAATGTATCTCTCCATTGCAAAAAAAAAAATCGGTAATTGACCACATTTATGGAAAATTAATTAATTTTGTTTTTTGTTTCCTGTTTTTTTAATTCATTGACGCTATTCATTATTTAAAAAAATGGCAGTTTATATCTTTAAATTTTTATTGTTTATTTAGCAAATATAATTTTTATATACATATATTTAACATGGCACCTGCTAAATAGATGTCTCTGAATAAAGTATTGAACAAAATGCTTATTTAATGAATTTACGACATTCGAATGCGTCTGTAGGGAAAACAGATGCTTTGTGAAAATGAAGTGAAGTGATATTCCTTGCTTTTTTAATTCTTTGTTGTTAAATCTACCAAGTTTCTTAAGCAAATTTCTGATTTGAAAAAAGATTAATTGAAACATAAGTTTCTGAGCAAATTTTTTAATTGAAAAAAGTTTAATTGAAATATCTATATGTGACGCGCAAAATAGAAAGGGACCTAAGGGTAAAAACCTGTTTTCTTCAGGAGAGCCATTTTAAAGATTTAAATACGTGTATCTTTGGTGTACCATCATTGAATAAAACGCGCATATCTCTGGGAGGGAACACTTTTGGGGCATGGGATCGGTCTCATTCGATGCTCAGATGTTGTCCACATCAAAAAAAAAAAAAAAAAAAAAGTGAAAATTTATTTTTTTTACCCTTAGGTCCCTTTCTCTATGCGCTGTCACATATATGTATGTATATAAAATCTTAGTGTGTGTTTGTTCGTAGCGCATGATCTCTAGAATAATATAAGCTGTGGTGCTTAAATATTCAACACAGATTCATGTCAATGCCCGGTAGGTTTCTAATTTATTTTTAACCCAATAATAAACCATTGTGTGCAGTAACTTGTTGTTAAAAAAAATAATAATAATAATTGAGGATAAGACAAAGTTTGCCGGGCTCAGCTAGTATATATGTGTATTAATGTGGGTCAATTATTTTTGTCAACAGGCGTATAAAATTAACGAAATATGCGCAAAATTCTTAGAAAATTATTGAAATAAACTAGGGGTCTAAAATCGAAACCTAGGTAATGCCAATTGGTATCAAAACTCAAGCTTTTCGTTGGATAAAAGCATTTATAACAAAGTAACAAAAGTAAAAGATTTTAAATATTTTCGCTTTAGATTTTGATGAAATTTTGTAGGGTTGATGCTTCCGTTATGACTACTGTTAGTGCAAAATCTTGAATCTTTAAACGTTCTAATAGCGACTTCAAAATGGGAAAATTTCTATATTTTTTATGCTTCGCAAACTAGAACGTGTGATTGGCAGCCCTATTTAGTAAATCAAATAATCAAAAGGATAATTCTATTTTGAATTTTATAGCAATCTAGCTGAGCCCACTAAACTTTCTCTTGCCCCTTTTAATATGATGAATGAAATGTCTTTTAGTTAGTTTTTAATTATTTTGTTCCAAATAATTTGTTTTTCTGTTCGTGATTCAATTTAACTAAAGTTTATTCGTATCACTCTGTAAGCAAATTACATGTAATAATTTTTAAGTAACAAATTGCACTTAATGCAATTGTTAAATATTACTACAAATACTTGCACAATGGAACAACATGCTGATTTTGAAGGCATAAAACCTCCCTGTACAAAATATTACATAAAACTCATTTTAGTAAATTAATTTATTGCACGAAAGTGCGAATATGAACTTTTCATACTGAAAAATTATGATATATCCACATTCCCTCAATATGTAATTTTTATAAAAAAAAAATATGAGAAAATATGAAATGCCGCCGAACTTTTAGGAAGGGGTGTCTCCACGATGTTTACAAATCAAACTGATATACATATGTAGTATGTACAGGGTGGCCCAAATGAGACCTAGTGATGTTAAACACGTGTAACTCTTGTAATAACGGTTTTTTTTAAAGGATTTATTTTTATATGTTAAATACATTTTATGGAAATTTAACGTGACTATGTGTGAAATATGACATCAGACAAATGACCACCATTTTGCTCGATACAGGCATTGGCTCTTTTTAGCGCATTTTGCATTACATGGCGTAATGTTTGCGGTTGCAGGCGCCGTATTTCTTCTCGAATATTCTGCTTGAGCTGTCCAAGTGTCTGTGGTTTGTTAACATACACTTTGTCTTTTAAATATCCCCATAAAAAAAATCGGGCGCAGTTAAATGAACGAGGAGGCCAAGGGAAATCTGAATTTTTTCAAATTATGCGTTCACCAAAAATTTCACGTTGTTGGGGGTCTTGCGGTAGAAGCTGTTGCACAATTTGAACTTTGTGTGGATAAATCTTAAGATCCAACTTTAAAATTCTATGTAATGTTGTTCTGGGTATACCCAATTGGCCGGAACGGCGACGAGTTGAGACATATGGATCATTTGCAACACTCTGCTGTACAGCTTCCACGTTGTCTACAGTACGAATATTTAGATGAGTACCTCTTCCTGGATGGTCGGCAACTGAACCCAGTTCCTCAAAACGGGCAACTTAACTTGTAATCATGGAAGATTTGGGCGCTGATCTTACGTTAAAAAATGGCGATAATATCACTGCGTCAGAACAATTGATCGTTGAGAAGGATAATAATAATCGATAATTTTAATGCGTTGTTGTGGACTGTACGTATTCATTTCAAATTTCCAAGACTTCAGTTATAATCTGCATAAAGAAAAAATAAATTATGTTAAAAAATAAAAAAGTTATTTGTGTTTCACATCAGCTGGTCTTATTTGGGCCACCCTGTACATATTTTCACAATATTTAATGCTTAAGATATCATTATATCGTTCGGTTTTATTATAATTTTTTATTTGCTTCTTAAAAAATGCTATTAAGTATTCTTATAGTATAATGTTTTGTTTTTAACAAAAAACTTGCTCACTTTGACTTATTGCCTCACGTGCATTATTTTAATTTGATAACAAAAAAAAAGGCAAAACTTATTTGCATGGTACGTTTTTATTCTGTTATCTTCTTTCTTGCCAACACTTTAGAAAAAAAATATGGTGCGTTTTCTTTCTCTTCAATTCACAATTCGTTTCAGATATGAAATAAATGAAAGTAAGAAAATCATTTGTATTATTTTAAATCCCCAGAGAAACAGACCACATTTCACTTATGTTACGTGCTTTATGTTGTTTTCATTGACTAGTGCGTATTTTGTTCCTTTGAAGGACTTTTCTATGCAATTGTTTATTCTTAAGTTTTTTTTACTTAAAGTTGGCTTTATCTTTGTGAAAATTAAAATGATAAATTGTTACGTCAAAGCGACACTTGTACCAACAATTCCCAAATCCTGCCACAAATCCACAAAAAGAATTCAAACAAACAACCATCCCTCGCCCACCCCATCCATCGTCTAGCAACTGACTCGTACCTCTAAAAATTTATAATATTTGTTAGTGTTTCTTTTTGTGTACCCAAACGATAACCTGCTTTTATTTTGAATTCCTTGCAAATCGAAAGAGAATCCATCAAACAGAAAAGGAATCATTTATTCATTGTTTCATCGTTTATTTGCATTTGTGTTGTTTTTTTTCGTTTTTCTATTGGTTGTCGTTCCTTTTGGTACTGCGGTTGCCCTTCTACTTTTTTATGTATGGAAATTTTCAAAATCTCTTTATTTTATTCTTAGCGAATAACATTTGTTATAACATTGGCCGCTAAGAATTTTCTCTTTTGAAAACTGTATGTTTTTTTTTGCTGTAAATATTTTCATACAAAATCCCAGCAAAAATTTGTGCTTTCTGGAAGGTTTTTAGTAAAGGAGACATTGAAACGGAATCACTTGCAATTGCGCTTATTTTTGTTCGTGATGAGCCACTTAGAAGCAATAGCAATAAACCATCCATCAAACGTGAACGTGTTCGAATTACTGAATATTCGGCCATTCTGAAATGGATTTTAACTGCATCGATATTTGTATGTGAAAAAAAGGTTACCTTACCTACCATCTCTATAACCATTTTCATTACTTTTCACAAACCAATATCGATCAGCTGTTTTCTACTGTTGCAGTTACATTCCATTACATTCGGCTTACTGAGCCTTAAGCAAGCAAACATGTGCTTAGCTCTAGTACCTACAGGTATAATTGTGAACTAGACCCCTGCGAAAGACAATCTAAAAGAATTTTCAAGACATGGGGTTTTTTTCAAATGCTTTAACACAGCGAAGTCTTCTAAAACAAACGCCAATCACCACTGTTTGCAAGGGATTTATTTCAGTTATTGCAGGCATAGAAGTAAAGAGGAAAATATCTCGTGATTCACACGTTGTGTGGATGCTCTTTTATTTTTCTCGGCACATACAAATGCATAGTGACATTAGTTGTGTGGGCTTGATTTTAAGAACCTCCATTCAATACACTACTTATTTACATTACTTATAAACACTCATATACACGACCACCAATACATCCATCGTTCTTCGGTTATTATACGATAACATTTATTATTGTTTTAGTCTAACACATGCCACGAGAATACATTAAGAAAAACAAGACGTATTTACATTTTAAGAAAATTTTTTAGATTTAATTGAACTGTCAGGTCTCCTTGAACCTTCATAGTGAAGAGACTTTAAAGCGGATTTTTTTTACATACATACATACGAAACAAATATAAAAAAAAACCAAATCAAAAATCATACAGAAAATATTCGTAATATATATTCACCTTGATAAATAAGCTTATTGGCTCTACTAATATTTTTTACATAGCAAAATATAACAAAAACAAAAAAAAACCTAAACACAAATAAAGTACCCTTGAGGAATACTCTGCATGAGTACCTCAAAGGAAAAAACTTTTGTAGTGAGTTCTAACGGCAGAAATGCTTATTTTACTGTAAGTTCTGAAACTCTTAATGAAAACAATATAAATAATAAACCTGATGGAAGTCTTTTTCTAACGGAAATGCCACTTTTTCGTCATCGATCAACTTCACTTTGTCCAATGCCAACTAGTGAATCGTTAACATTAACAGTGCCTAGTACTTCTTCATTTCAGTCTGCGATATCATCCGCATCGGGCTCATCACTAAACCAAGTTATCGCTACAGATAACAGTAGTGGGAATGGACAGATATATAACCATGGTAAAGCGTGGGCGAATCCCAAATTCTTCGAAAATTTCATCTGTTCCAAACATCATGCATCATCTACCAATCGTCAAAATCGTTTTTCATTATTGCAAGACACCGACGACAAGCCCTCTACATCTTTGCAAAAGTCTTTTAAGCCAACACCTATTTATCTGAGAGAAAAAAGTTCTAACGCGCTTATAAAAAAAACTACTGTCGACCATTGGTGAAAATACTTTTCACATCATTCCAATTAAACGAGGTTATATTAATGAAACTAAAATCTAAATATATAATGAAAAAGATTTCCGAAAAATTGTTAGTCAATTCGAAAAAAATAAAACAAATTTTTACACATACCAACTTAAGAGTGCTAAAGGCATAAATTAATATCTTGAACCCGAAGAAGTAAAATGTGCACTAGCCGACCAAGGAGTTAAGGTAAAAAATGTTACCAACATAATTAATAGAGAAAATGTCCCCCAAGACATATTTCGGGTTGAACTGGAGCCGAATGACATACAATTGAAAAAAAAATTAAACCCATCCAATTTATAGCGTAAAGTAAGTAAGAGATTACATCGACAAATCACAGTTGAAGAGCCATTTAAGCGTTCTGTGCCCGTACAGTGCCATAATTGCCAAGAATATGGCCATACGAAAACTTACTGCAAGTTACCTACAGTGTGTGTTATCTGCGGTGATTTGCATGGTACTGCTAGTTGCACTAAGCCAAAAGATCAGGCAGAAAAAAATGTAGTAATTGTGGAGGTAATCACACCGCTAACTATAGAGGTTGCCCTGTATATTTTTTCTTTAAACAGGCTATGGGTCAAAATCCCAAATTAACTCCAGCTCAACCAGCAAACGCGAAGTCCGCCACTTTTGCTCAAATGAGCCAACCAGTTACTTCACGTGTATCGTATGCTGATGCTGCTAAGACTAGTTCAATTCCCACACAAAATGTTCCGCCTCAAAATAATTCAACGAATTCAAACTCAAGCTTTAACTTTAGTCGCCTTGAAGCTACTATTGAGAATCTGGTGATAACTACTACTATAAACATCTTTACTACAAATATGACAAGTATGATGCAAGAAATGCTGCGAATGCAGAATACACTGCTTTAAGCATTAGTTAATGAATCATGAACACGTTAAAAATATGTTTCTGGAACGCAAACGGCATTCGCCAACATAAAAATGAACTTGAGCACTTCCCCATGGAAAAAAATATTGATATAATGTTGGTTTCTGAGACTCATTTGACCTCAAGAAGCTTATTTAAAATAAATGGTTACACTTTATATGATACAAAGCACCCGAGAGGGAGAGCATTCGGTGGATAGATAAGCAATTCTAATTAAGTGAAGACCCAAGCACTATGTCCTTGACAACGTTAGTGAAGAATATTTGCAAGCAACGAATATTTTCGTAGAAAATTTTTGTGCGAATTTCGTGATATCATCAATTTACTCACCTCCCAGATTTTCAGTTACCGAAGATCAGTATGAGAAGTTCTACAAATCGCTTGGATCTTGTTTCGTGGCAGCTGGTGACTACAATGCAAAACATACCTACTGGGGATCGCGTCTTGTTACACCTAGAGGTCGAGCCTTGTTTAATACAATTTCAAAAATGGGCTTAGAACTCATTTCGAGTGGGGAGCCTACTTACTGCCCTACTGACGTAAGAAAAATTCAAAATGTTATAGATTTTGCCGTCACGAAAAATATTCATAGGGACTTAATTCACGTAGAGGCCTCTCTAGATCTGTCCTCCGATCACTCTCCAACAGTAGTTACAATTTTCAACCAACTAAGGAGTGATTTAACTAACTCATATGTGAAGATGATTAATGGAATCAACTGGCTGGTATTCAAAAAATATCTTAGTAGTCACTGCGTAGAAAACGTTCAGCTTAGATCATGCGATGATATTGAATTTAATATTGCCAATCTTAACGAAAATATTAAACAGGCTGCTGAACACGCCACTACCTCCTATCCGCAGACCGGCTTTAACAGAATTTATTCTACGGAAATTGAACGTCTTGTATGTGAAAAAAGGAGAGCTAGAAGAGAATGGCAATAACACAAATTACCCCTAAATAAAATCAGACTTAAAGAATTTACTAAACGACTCAAAGAGCTGCTATCGTTGGAAAAAACTTCACTACTAGAAAAGTATTTAGAAGGTCTTGATGTAACGTCCGCATCTAATTACTCTTTATGGTGCGTTTCTAGAAAGCTTAAAAGCTGATCTTAAATCACCACTGCGTACTGCGACCGGAGGCTGGGCAAGAAGCGATAATGAGAAAGGTAACTTATTTTCTGAGCATTTGAAATCTGTATTCACTCCCAATTCCTGCCCGGATGCTGCTGATGTACCGGGTGTAGTTTCTCTACCCACTCGTGCCTTAAGGTTTAAGATACGTGAAGTACAAAAACTAATTGCTGAACTCAACCCGAAGTAAGCTCCAGGTATTGATGGCATTAGTAACAAAATGTTCATGAACTTGCCTCATTGCAATAAGAATCCTGCTATTTATTTTTAATGCTATTTTAAGAATGCAGTATTTTCCACATAACTGGAAACTTGCCAAGATCAAAATGATTCCAAAGGCGGGCAAAGATCTTACCAAGACTGAGTCATATAGGCCTATAAGCTTACTATCTACAATCTCAAAGCTTTTTGAAAAGCTGCTCATGACTAAATTGTCAAAAATTTTAACTGATAATGGGTGCATCCCGGACCATCAATTTGGCTTTAGAAGTCAGCACAGCACGATTGAACAAACGCATAGACTGGTCCAAGTTGTAAGAAGAACATTTGAAGAAAAGAACTATTGTTCTGCTCTCTTTATTGATGTTTCTCAGGCGTTTGATAAAGTATGGCACGAAGGCCTAGTTTTAAAATTGAAGACATATCTGCCAATAAACATTCAAAAGCTTTTGGAAAGTTATATTATTGATAGGAAGTTCACTGTTATGGAAGGAGAGTTCACGAGTGTGCCCGAATCTATATCTTCTGGTGTGCCCCAGGGTAGTATTCTGGGTCCTGTCTTGTATTTAATATATACCTGTGATATGCCTGTGAGCAATAACATCCACACCTCTACATTTGCCAATGATATAGCCTAAATGAGTGTACACGTAAACCCTTATGAGGCATCCCACAATCTCCAGAACAATATTACCCAGCTGGAAATATGGATGAACTTATGGAGAATTAAAGTCAATGAACAAAAGTGTATCCATATAACGTTTACCCTAAGAAAAGATACTTGTTCCCCCATTCGAAACAACAACCAAAATATTCCTCAACATTCTCAAGTGAAATACCTTGGTATACACCTTGATCGAAGACTTACATGGAAACATCATATTGACTCTCAGTTAACTCAGATAAAACTTAAGTTAATTGAAATATATTGGTTGATTGGCAGAAACTCAACACTCAGCCTAGGCTGCAAACTTTTACTATACAAGTCGCTTTTGAAGCCAATATGGTGCTACGGAACTCAGTTATAGGGCACTGCGTTAGCTTCCAATGTCGAGAGAATCCAACGAAAGCAAAACAAAATTTTACGGTTAATAACATCGGCTCCATGGTACATCCAAAATTCTATTATACATCGTGATTTAAATGTGCCACTAGTGACTGAAGAAATTGCAAAATACGCAGGCAAATATTTAACAAAACTCGAATCACATACTAACCCGCTTGCTCGTAATATCTTGAACTTTACTGGACACATCCGCCTAAAAAAAGGGACACACGAGCTCTTATACCTAACACTCCAGATGGGACTACTTGAAAATACTTTTTTCCCCCTTTTTTGATTATCACTACTAATGTATTATTTATAACTATCACTAAGTTTATGTCCAACACTCGTCGGGCCTAATAATTATATTCTAGATTTAAGATTTGAATACTTATTGTTAGTTCATTAATGCAACGATGCAAGACCATTTGCACAAGATTGTGAATTGGGCTAATAAATAAATAAATGTAAAAAAAACTGTAGTGAAAAATAATCAGAAATAATTTCTTATTCATGCTTATGTTCAGTAACTTCAATTCTTATTGAATGAAATATTTTTTTTATTTCATTCAATAAAAATTGAAATTACTGAACTTAAGTGCGAATAAGAAATTATTTCCCAGAACATATTTTATTGGTCATACTTACGTCATGATGCGTCAGTTGGAAAAGTTAAATTTGTATTTCTTGTGTTGCTTTGCCTATATTTTTAAATTTTTAAATTATCGTTAAAAGGTAATAAGTACTCCTGCCTATTTTTTCATGTTTTATTTAATATTTGTCACCAAGCATTTCATTACTTTAAAGCATTTGTGGTAGCATTTTTAGAAGAATTTATTCTTAAATATGCAATGTATTGCTTCTAACAGCTCTTAGTGCTTCTAAGGGTCGAATATTTTTTGCTGGGATATTACACAGTGCAACAACCAAAATCGGAATGGGATAAAACCACAAGCAAATGCAAGTTTACATTTTCCATAACAAAACCTCAAGGCCTTTTTCAATTTAGTACTAGATTTTTTTTACACGCATTTGAAGTTGATGATTTTGGAAGGCGGTCTAATAAGAAAACATCATTAATAATTTTATAAGATAATGCTTATTTATTTTTATTATTCTGAAAAGTTTTGGTATCTTACTTATTTCGAAGTTGGGGAATCCATTTTTATACCCTTTACCACAAAATGGTAAAAGGGTATGTATAGGTTTGTCATTCCGTCTGTAACTTCCACAATACTAATAATGTGTCAGAAATTGTCCAAAAAAGATTGGTATTGAAAATCAGCAAAATCGTGCTTACGGTTTCAGAGCTGGAAGGCTTAATATTTATTTTGTCATACAAAATAACTAGAGATGTGCAAATGTCGTAATTTAATCGCGTCACGCGTGAATCACGCGATTCACGCATGATTGTGATTCACGCATGATCGTGCTCTAATTTATAACTAATTACGCGTGAGTGCGTGAGCGTTACTTTTAAAAAAATTACTCGTGCGTGAGCTATTTTTAATAATCACGCTCGAATTCTCACTCTATCACGAGATATCATTCCTGCATAGGTGAATATCAATATACCATACCATTGTGCACATGCTAGCATGCAAGACCACTTGCCCTAGATTGTAAATTGGGCTTAGTTATAATTTTTTCAGGCGTAGTAAACTGGCTCATATGAAATTCAAATATGCTAATATAGAAAAATAAAATTATTTTAATATATTTTTTATGGTACACAGCTATATTTTCCCTAAATTTCGACTTTTTTCAGAAAATCAGAACGTATATCCACATTTACGAAAAGGCAATCTTAAATTTTAGTTTAAAATGCTTAAAACTATTAACATAATAAAATGTTACAGTTGAATTTTTAAAAATATACCGTCACAACTTTTTATAAGCGCTTAAACATAAAAAATATTTTTAAAATTTACTATTTTAGGACATTACTGAATGAAGGGTACATGTCCAAAATACAAAATAATTGGCTCTAAGCACATTCTTAAAGCATTGCCTTTAGCTCTATGTAATTAAAAAGTGAATGAACTAAAAATATTGTAGAAACTCGTACTAAAAAACCACGTCTTTTTCAGGCAAATTATAAAATTTTGATTTTTTAGCCTTTTCCGGATTTTATGAATGGAGATAATAAATTTTTTCCTATTTTTATTTAAAATTTTGTCAAAAATGTAATGACAGTATTAATTAATTTATTAATTAATTTAAAATCCAACTGTAAACTAAAAAGTAGTAGTCGAAATATACCAAATTTCAATGAAATCGCTCGAGTTAAACGCCATAGATATGTTTTTTTTAATTCTGTGTTTTATGGGCATAGCCCCGCCGCTTTGGTTAAAATTTTCGGGTTTTCAGATTTTTCTAGGTTGTTACTCACTTAGGTCTACTTGTGTACCAAATTGCAGCTCTCTAGCAATAGCGGAAGTGCTTCATCAATTTGATGAGTGATCAGTGAGTCAGTGAGTGGGTATGTCTTTGGTTGTAAAACCTTCATATGTGGTGACATAAATTAGTTTTAATAATGATTTAACTTTTTGAATTGTACGATGACGGGGAAAAAAGTTATAAGGGGGGTAAAACACCACGAATGGCTTTCTGTAAATATACACACTACGTGCATTGGCCGGAACTTGGCATAGCGCACTACCGTGCGCCTAGATTTATGTGGTATAAATTTGGGAATGGAAAGAATTAGGTCCATAGGTTATGCTAGTGAAATTCGAGACAAGCTCACCTTCAATTTTCTTCGAAAATAAGTTTATAGCTCAATTTAATTCAATGCGGTTTATTTAAAATAAAAAACTCTTTTTATAATTTAAGGTAAAGCAAGGGGTGTTTAACAAAGTTACAGATACAATTTGATACTCAATGTTATCTAAAAGCGAGTTCAAACGGCAAAGACTTTAAATACAGAAGTACACTGAACCAAAAAGGTACACAAAATCAAAGAATTTATTCCTTATTTTTCACCTAACCAACATGTTCATTGAATTCAACGTATGCCAATCATTGGCTTGTGAAATTCAACGCACCAGTTCGTTGAAGTTAAGAATCCATATCTTGAAACCTTACGTAAATTCATTAAACATATATATTGAATGCAATGAACTTATTCCTTGACTTTGAATTAAATGAATTTAAGGAACCTATTCCTTCACCCAATGAACGCAATCATTGGATTTATGAGTTTATTTCTTAAATCAATGTAAACATACTTTGAATTTAATGAAATAGTTCCTTGAAGAAGTTAAAGAACCTATTCCTTGACCCAATGAACACATTCATTGATTTTTATGAATTTATTCCTTGACCCAATGCACCTATACACTTAAAATTTCGCTTTTATAAATATAATAATAGGCAAGTTCATATTAAATTGAGTATTTTATTTAAAAATGCATATTATAAGAAATAATTTGCATATGTATATTAGGGTTATGACTTTTTCTGGACAAAATTTCTTCATCCCACCACGCGATGGGAAATTTAGTATTGATAATAAAAAAAAATTGTTTATGTTATTTTGGCCAAAAAAGTTTCCGCACCAAATGCAATTTCTCTAAAGCCCCTCCAAAAATATTTTTTTTTTTTTAAATTTCCATACACATTACATGTGTTATATGTGTTTATATAAGTATGTTATATATTCTGCTTAGCTCAGATAGCGTTAAATCCATTTTTATACCCTTTACCAAAAAATGGTAAAAGGGTATATATAGGTTTGTCATTCCGTTTGTAATTTCCAGAATATTAATAAGCGAGCCATAAAGTATATATATTCTGGATCCTTATGCATAGGGAAGACGAATAAGCGATGTCCGTCTGTCCGTCTGTCTGTACGTAAAATCGGTTTTCCGAAGCTCCCAGAAAAGCTAGAGACTTCGTTCTTGGACTGGTGCGTCTAAAATGGTCGAAATAAGATTGGTATTGGAAATCAGCAAAATCTAGCAGACGGTTTCAGAGGTGGGAGACTTAAACTTAATTTTGCCATACAAAATAACTACCGAAAACTAGTTTTTAATAATTTTTTATTAAATAAACTTATTTTATACTTCAGTATGAATAAAATTCGTATTTCTGACTAAAAAAAAATTTAAAAAAAAATTAAAAAATTAAAAAGACGTTTCCAGGATTGGAAAACCTTAATTTTTTTTTGTTATGCAAAAGTAACTTACTAAAACAAATTTATCCTTTTTTTCTATAAACTAAACATATGTAATGTTCTCAAAAGAAGGAGATTGGTTTAAGAAATCAGAAAAACAAAGAGGATGATTCCAGGATGAATTCATGTATGGAAATGTATGGGATTATACATTGCAAAACTATTATAATTATATGAACTAATATATCGTCACCTAAAATCCAAAAGGCCGTAACAACCAAAAAATTCAATATAGACTTTTTGATTGATTATGATGTGATTAACCCAAATACATATTTTCCTAAAATTTTACTCACATATGTTTAAAAATACCGATTTTATTCATTATTCAATTTGGCACCTAACATATAAATAGTATTAAATTTATGAAGTTGTTTGCTTCTCCTGTAAAAGTAGTAAAAAGTGTACTTACTATGGCCTTTTGGATTTTAGGTGACGATATGGACTAATATAAGAAATGTATTATAATATATGAGCTCTTATGAAGCTCTTCATATGTGAATCCATATATAGAAATAAGATTTAATATGTGGGGCCATATAAGAATGTATGTATGTATATATGATGTCTCACATAATATCGTTTTGCAATCAAAAATGCTTGGTATCTTATCACTGATGAACTGGAAATCCATAAGAAAATACATGCGGTATGCAAAGTTTATATGCGTACCCCCAACTGAGTAGCGAACTACAGCGCCACCGTTGCACCTTTACATTAGTATGGTAATATGACAATGTATGAAAATGTAATAGATGTTTAATTTTAAATTTTTTTTTTTGTTTTGGTTAAGAGTACTTTTAAATAAGAAAAAAAATTACCGTTTTTGAGTTCATTTCTATCTCTTTCCTATTTAAGTGTAATCTTTAAGTGTAAGTGTAAGACCCAGGGGCGTAGAATTTAGGAGAATCTTATGGATGTAAGTTTAAGTGTAGACGTAATTACATGACATTGGGGATGTAAATAGCCAATAACAAATAATTTAATTTAGGGAATGTTTTACTAAAATATTTGATAAAAGTTACGAGTAACTTAAAAGCCAAAAAACATCATTGCTAATGTTTATTTGCTTCCTCCTCCCCATAAATTTATTTTACTACTCTCATTATGCACTCGTGGTTGGTAAGGTAACTTATTATTCATAATTTAAAAATAATCTTGTGATAACGTCGAATTCGTTAAGTACTCGCGTGTGTGTTATTATTTAATTTGACTATCTTGGCATATCAGTTTGTGATAAATTTGGGATAATAAAATGAAAAATGAATGAAGAAAAGTTTTTTGATAGTGACGATTTAATAATTGATCCAACGTTTACTCCTGAAAATGATACTACCGTTGTAACAGACTCTTTCGAACTTGATTTAGTAGGAGTCAACAAACTGCTTTTTAGTGAAGATTTTTTCAAAATCATTAAAAAGGTAATACAACATATTCCACGTATTACTGTGTACTTAAAAAACCTTCTACTAGAGAAACGAAAGTGCATACGAAAGGGATATGTGTGGAGTAATTGCTGTCTACCAAGTGTACCAAAAACAAGTAAAAGGATCGATTAGAGTAAGTTCTAATTTTATTCTTCACATGCGGAGCAAACACCCAAAAAATATGCCGAGTATAAAGCCAAAAAACATGAGAACAGGCAGAACGCTGGTCGGAAATCAGTATTTTGTGAGGATGTGTTAAACTTTTTGTGTGATACCTGTTCTCCGCTCTCCTTGATAGAAACTAAGAGCTTTGTAAAATTATTTCCTGGGAAAAAATGCCTAGCAGACGATCCATCACCCGATTATTGTCCGACAGCAACCAAAAATGTGTACACAAATTGTCAATTGCTTTGAAGAAAGTCAAGTACGTTTGCACTACAACTGATCTTTGGTCTGGAGGAAAAAAATCATTTTTAGGATATACGTATCACTGGTTGGATGCTTTCTCTCTAAAAAGAAAGTCTGTAGCGCTTGCTTGCCGAAGATTCAAAGGAACCCATTCGTTTGACAGAGTGACGGACATGATATGCGAGGTAAACGAGCAATATAATTTGCCACTTAGCAAAATAGTTTACACTATAACTGACAACGGCTTGAATTTTGTAAAAGCGTTTAAAGAATTTGGAGTTACTTTGAGTAAGTAATATTCGTGTGGAAAAAGCAAAAATTTTAATTGTTTACATACTTTTAGACTTCAACTCTAGAGATGAAATTGATTCTGATGAAGATTTAGATCAAAGTGAATACAGCTTCGCAGAGAGTTTGAGGCTGACATTCCATAATGTGGAGCCAAGGTTGTCAAAGCATTTTCGGTGTGCAACACATACACTGAATCTTCTTGCAACAATGGATTTTACAAAAATTGTGAATTCAACAAATACACAAAGCATCATTTGAACGGTAAATATTGACGATTTATGTATACTAACGAATATATTCAAATATTCCATTATTTTGCAATTGCACCCAGATATGGCACAAATGCCACAGACCGAAATCTGCTGAAATTATCAATGTCTTCATAACTCCGTTCGTTACAAGGTGGAACTCGCTATATGATTCGGTTAAGAAATTGCTAGAATGCAAACATAAGTTAGGGGAGCTCTATTATCGGCTTGGAGTTCCATCATTTCTTGGCTCTGAAATTGAATATCTAGAAGAGTATTTGAAAGTGCTTAAACCCATCGCAGATGGAATCGATTTTTTGCAAGGCGATCAAAATATGTTTTTCGGATTTTTCATTCAAACATTGGTGTCAATAAAGATGAAAGAAACTACATTGGTTGTAATTCGAAAAACTAACATTTTTAGATAGAGTAAATATAGAAATTCAAGAAGCTCTTCTCAAAAGATTTGAGAAATATTTTTACCTAAAAGAGGATTCATTAGATGCGGTTATTGCGGCGATTGTAATACCAGATGTCAAAGATTTTTAAAAACCCTCGTAGAGACAGCTAAAAACTTTACGGAAGATGATATAAAAACACAGTTAAACCAATATGGGTTAGAGTTTGTCAAAAAATTAGAAAAGTCGCCTACGGCAACTTGCTCTTCCAGTCAAGCTTCATTTCTAGACTTTGGTGATGAATGCATTGGTAAGTCGCATAAATTGAGTAGTAATTAAGATTAGCAAAACATTTATCCATACCTTTTGTTCATTTCAGTCGAATACATTCATGAAACACCTGAATTGGGGATTGTTTCGCGTGAAACTGGTGCGTACCTCTCGGATAATGAAACTAGCTTGGAAATGCTGCACAGTTATCCAATTGTTAAACAAATTTTTGTCAAATGTAATACCGTACTTCCATCTCCAGCCCCAGTGGAACGATTGTTTTCTTTTGCTGGGATTATCAATCGATCTAGAAGGCAAAACCTGAGCGACGGCAATTTTGAAATGCTTGTTTTAAGAAAAGCCCACATGTCTGAAATAAAATAAAAAATATTGCAAACATTTGAATGAAATCCTGAAGATATAGGGTGTTTTTTTAAGAGGTATAGAACTTTGAATTGAAATAAAACACAAGAAAATCGTTTTAATGTCCATCAATTTGGCTTTATTGGAAGGATAATTTTATGCCATTAATGTTTAAATATGATTTCGGGCATGTGGCCGCCGCGGCTGGCTCGAATAAAGCCAATTCTACAGGTCCAATTTTCAACCACTTTTTCGAGCATATGGGCCGTATGTTGGCAATAACGCCACGAATGTTGGCTTCCAAGTCCCCTAACGTTTCTGGTTTGTTGGCGTAGACGAGCGACTTCACATATCCCCAAAGAAAATAATCCAATGGTGTCAAATCACACGATCTTGGTGGCCAATTGACAGGTCCATTCCGCGAAATTATGCACTCATCGAATGTTTCCTTCAATAAATCGATTGTGACGTGCGCTGTGTGGCATGTAGCGCCGTCTTGTTGGAACCACAACTCATCCACATTCATGCCATCCAATTCGGGAACAAAATAGTCGGTTAGTCGGCTCCAATTGCTGTGCACGGTGGCGAATCGATTCATTCGGGTCCTCTTCAACACTTTGCTCTACAGCGGCAATTGTTTCTTCGGTGCGCACTGTTCGACGTCTCTGTGGATGCGTATCATCACATAGAGTAAACGTAGTGCGAAAACGATCCATGGTTAACCGAATTAATTGCTCTGATGGACGATTATGTCGACCATAAAATGGACGGAGCTTGCGGTAAACTTCACGAACTGAACCATTATTTTCGAAATAAATTTGCACGATTTGCAAGCGTTGTTCTTTTGTCAACCTGTTCATAATGAAATGGCAAACCAAACTAAATATTAATCACTTGACAGCTGACAAAATGGCTGCCAGTTAAAAAAGTGATGCCAACTTAAAGTTCTATACCTCAATAAAAAACACCCTTTATAAGTTAAATTTTCTTATTACATAATTCATCCATTTCATTTGATTTTTTTCAATACCACTAAATTTAGTGTTAGTTCAATTTTTTTTTAATACCACTAAAATTTAGTGGTAGTACTATTACAATTTCAATACCTCTAAATTTAGTGGTAGTGCTATTAAAATTTCACTTCCACTAAAATTTAGTGGTAGTGCAATTTTTTTAGTGGTAGTGATAAAAAAATTGCACTACCACTAAGTGAATACTGGTAGTGAAATTGTTAGTGCAATAATAATATAGTGCATTATGCCCATCTCTGGTTTTTAGTCTCAAATTCAGTTCATATAAACTTCCATTCTTATAAGCTTTCATGACGAAAACTTTATTTTCTTGAATACAGCCATATTTTTATAAAACTCAACATTTATTCCATTTTCTGTTAGCTTTGGAATAGACAAGAGATTGTCTCGAAGACCTGGAACATATAGAATGTCTTTTATATTAATTAAGGTATTACCAAACTTCGCATTAACACCGCCACGATGAGTTGCCATTAACTTCTCTTTATATTTAGCAACACTTATACCAATAGGACATTACGGTTTGTCTAAATAATCAAAGCACTTCTCATTCTTACACATATATATGATCCGTTGCTCCAGAGTCTATTTTCAATTTTAGAATATTTTGCAATTGTAATTGATTTTTGTTAAAAACTCCAGACAGAAAACAAATTGATTGCGAAGTTGATGCAGTATTTGCGTTTCTATCACCTATACCTAAACGAAAACGGCAATCCTTTTGCTTATGCACCTTCTTTTTGCAACGAAAACAAAGACCAATAAATTTATTAAATTTCTTTTCACTGCTAAACGCTGTTGTTTTTGTTAGTTCGGAATCAAAACGATCTTGCATTTTAGCATCTTCTGCAAGCAGCCCCTGCTTGACTACTTCAATAGTTAAATCCGACTCCTTCATATTTTCCAAAGCAGCCAATTGAGCAAGAGTATCGTTTTCAGATAGTTGAACAGTTTTAAGCTTTCTTATAATATCATCAAAAATTAAAAGATGTTTTCGTAGATCATCATCTGACTTCATTCGCAATAAAGCTAACTGCTTTCTTAGCAAGGTCTGGCTTGTAATCGACTTCTTAGCATATGTATCTTGCAATGCAGACCACATGTCCTTAGCTGTAGTTTTATCTCAAACACATTCCAGTATTCATCAATCAAACTAACCAAAGCCGCTTTAGTTTTCTTGTCCTTTAGCAAAAATGATTCAGCTAATTAAGCGTCAGCTGGTGGAAGATTATTGATAGCATCCAAAAGATTCAAAGAATCTAAGTACATCAGTACACGAAAAGTCCAATTTTGAAAGTTTTCTCCACGGAATTGTGATACGCCCATAAACTTTTATTAATACGCGCAGGTTTAAAAGATAATATTAATTGTTTTTTATTAAAAACAAACTTATACAATTGAAGTTTTATATATAACTAAATATTAACGAAGTGAAAAATTAGAAAAAACAAATAAAATATAAATGACAACTTATGTGATTGAATTACAATTAAAATTGACAAGTATAATTATAACAAGTATAATTTAACAGTTCTGAATCTTTAAAATTAACATACATAAAAATGTATAAAACTATACTATCTAAATAGCATGTAAAATAATTACTTACATACAACTTGAGAATTGGAACCAATAATATCAGGAGCAGGTGCATCTAGAACTGATTTTTTGATATTCCAACTTTGAAGTAATTTAGCAAGTTCCTGATATTCGGATATTATACAAATAAATTTTGTTTTTGCAATGAAAATTAATTATAATCACTTCTTCATTATTAACTTACTTTTTGGCACTTTTTTATTTCAAACTTTCTTTTTTAATTGCACACAAACGAAGAAAATGAACTGCTTTATGTTTATTTTATCTTTTTAGTATGTTTTTCCCCGTTATAAAACAAGGAACTAGAACCTTCAATTGAACTAAGTAAAACAGAAATTCAAATGGTGGTTCCTTGAATCAAAGTACTCGTTCATTGAATAAAACATCTTGTTCCTATTCTTCAAGTCAAATTCAACGAACATTACTTAAAATCCTTGAATCAAAGTATACTTTCATAAAATTTACTAAACTTTTTTCATTTATTTATATACGAAAGAGCGTGTTCCTTAAATTCAACGTATTATACGTTAAATCAATAAAATAGTTCGTCGTTAAAGGCAAGGAATAATATCAAGGAATAGTTTCAACATTCAGTTCATATCTACATAAAATTTTACGTTGAATTTCAAGGAATATTTTTTGGAAATAACGTATAGTACGTTGAATTTCAACGAATTTAAATCAATGAATGCGAGTTCGTTGAATTTATATAAAACTGATTTTTCAGTTTATATAACTATAATGCCATTAAATTTTTAGTTTATAAACGATTTCCAACGACTCCAACCACAAATTCTGGCTTTTTTTAACCTTGCCAGATTATTTGCACACTATAGCAACTTATATTAATGACATTAATACGAAATTATAAAATATTATACGTGTAAAAAAAATTAATTATAATTTAGTGTCCAAACTGAGTTTGGACACGTGTTTATTGTAGCAATTTTTTTTCTGTGTATATATTTTTAGCTAATAACTTCTTGGATAAAAAAAAGAAAAGGTTGTACCTATTCATGTTGTGTGTTTGGAAGGCAATGAACATGTCGTGTTTATAGTGCTATATTGCAGAGACATCCTGGATTTACCTGTACAAAAAAGTAATTTTTCTTAATTCTTTTCTAAAATAACCTTACGTCTTATGCAAACTTAAAGGACAAAGCACAATCCCTTATAAACACAAAATATCGCACCCCCAAAACTTTTTTTATTTTGATAGATAAACGGCAACGAATAAATAGTATACAAATTCCTTATGGACTTTACAGATGAGGGTAATTTTCAATGACTTTGGATTTTTTTTATGCACAGAGACTAAGATCTCTTTTACAGAAGTTTCACAGAAGTTTGTGAAAAAATACAGTTTACTTTTTTACATCTCTTAAATGATAAAAAAAGATTTCAAGATTAATTTTTTTCTTGTTGCATTAAGACACATAAAAACAAACAAAACTGACATCCTAGATGAAAAATAGCAAAATTGCAAAATCCTGCTAACTAATGCCTTAAAATTTAATTCTTTGCACAGTGTCTGTAATAAGACTTAAAAGTTTTGCTACAAAATAACCAAAAATAAACGTTCATCTATGCTTGAAATAATAACAACAAATTATTGAGCAGACATTCCACATACAGTCATGAAACCTGTCTCTGCATATCCTTAACCAATCAAGTGCTTGTTTGTTATTTTTACTTAAAAACATTAAATTAAACAAAACTAGAAAATGAAAAAAAAAATAATATTAGCCGTGTTATAATTAAATTTCAAGGAGAGACGAACACTAATCATAGTCGCATATCTGCACTACCCGTGAATATGATAAATGACAGGCAGCACACTTTTTTATGAATACAAGTGTTAGTTGCCATGTTTATGTATCATTTTAAAATACTGCATTTTTTGCATTATTTTCAGTTCAAAATGAATTAAAGTTTGTTAGAGAACTTCCGGTATTTTATATCACGTCTGCAATATTTTCAATACAAATAAGCAAAAGTGTGTGTGTGTGTGTGTGTGGCTGTGTGTGGAGAAATTATTAATATTTGTGCCAGTTTATGTTTGTATTTTATCATAAGTTCCATTGCAGCAAATGTAAAAATACAGTGTTTTCGAAGGAAAAAAAAAGGTATTCTTAAATCCAACTTAAAATGATACTTTCTTATATGATGCGCTTAAATAGGTTATAAATTGGTTGAATTACATATAAATAATAGAGTGTGGCACAAGCCATAAAAAGGCTTACAAGCACTCTCATTAATTTCAAAATGTGTATGTATATTGCTCCGTTATTGTAAAACAAAACTTTCAAAAGAGATGTGTTTTGCTTTACGATAAGAATACTGCAGTACAAAATAAAAATGAAATAGAACATTCAAAACTCACACAGAAAATTCAAAACATCGAGCCTTATTTTCGATTTTATCGTAAGCGACATGTTATCGAGAATTGACTTTTTTATTGAAATTAGAATTTTATGGGCCTATCCGTAGTTTAGAATTATCAAAACGCCAAGATTGTTGATAACTTTTAAGATACAGACTGTAAAATTTTATCGTAAGCAACATTTTACGTACAATAGAAAAGCAAACTTTAAGTAATATTATTATCTTAGTTAATAATAATATTATCTACAATAGCAATGAACTTTTTTACACCTAATCTAAGTATTCTAAATATGACAACATTATTGTTAGATGAAACTAAAATATAATTGAGACTCACCATACTATGTTCTAATATTATAATAATATTGTTATATACGACCAAAGTATTATTTAATATAACAATACTATTTTGTTTTTTAATCATATATTTATTGGTAGATCTTTTGTTTAAGCTGTGCGTTAAATCCGAAATAAAAAATATCTTAATATTGTTGAAATGAAATGTATATATAGAAATGAATACTTACATATTTGTGTAAACACGAAGTACATACACGTATGTACAAGGAGATATACATATGTTTATATATTTGTATTAATCTACCATTTTCTTTATACTTTATTTATTGACTTATTTATTTATATAACACGACCCATGCACTACTGATAGCTCACAAACGAAATACTGAAATGACAGATGTTCTGAAAAAGATTTTTTTAAAACTTAACATAGTATGGTTTTGGATAACATTATAGTGTTATTTACATCATATTATTTTTAAATAATAATACAAATTATGTCGTATTCATAAATTTTCAACAAAACTATATTGTTAAACTCTAACCATATCGCAGTTTCTATGAATGTGATTATGTAA
This sequence comes from Tachina grossa, assembly GCA_949987645.1. Classification (NCBI taxonomy): domain Eukaryota; kingdom Metazoa; phylum Arthropoda; class Insecta; order Diptera; family Tachinidae; genus Tachina; species Tachina grossa. Next base: position 62,354,627 of record OX465277.1, on the reverse strand, counting down.
TTATTAATTTCAAACATTACTCTGTTTGTCGTAAGGAAATAATGCTTAAAATAACAATAAGTAGTTTTCAACGACCACACATTTGTTTCGGAGAACATAATATTGTTTTCTCAACCATCCTACAACCATATCTTTTCTGTGCGTGTAAAATATTCGATTCTTGAGAGGTATTTATGTTGTTTATTGTAGGAACTAATAATTTTTTTCGTTGCGGGAATTAATTATTTTCTTATTGATGGAACTACTGTTTTTAGCCGAAGAAATTTTTTTTTACATGACGTTGTTTGATTAAATGGAAAATCTTGACTAAAAACTCAGTTTGATTAAATAAATAATAACTTTTTAATAAATAAATTTAAAAAATCTATTGTTTTACTACGAAATACCCCATTTTGTAAAATTTCTTTAATAAACTCAATTGAAGTGGGTTATATTTTATTCGTATCCGTGCCTGTATTGTTACTTATAAATGCTACATTTAGAAAGATTTCAATTTTTTTGATTGATGAACTTTTATTAAATCCGAAAATTAAAAAATTATTTATTTACTTATTATTTACTTATGTATATTTAAATAATTATTTTCCAAAATGTAAGTACTTACTTTTTAGTTTAAAATAAGAAAGTAGACAATTTAAAAGTATATATAATTTATTTAAAATAACTAAATATTTTGGCAATATTTTCACTTCATCTTTAAAAACCCAAAGAATGTGTTCAACTTATGCTTCCTATTTTTAAAATTTTGCGTAATGTGATTTGTAAGCGAGTACTTCAATTTGGCAATCAAAAATTTTTGCTTGGAAGTTCCGTCCAGTGCACGGAGTGTGTATATTTACAGAAAGCCATTCGTCGCGCTTTTATATCCCCTGGTAACTTTGTTCCCCGCCGTCGTACAAGTCTAAAATTTAATCCATAATTAGAATTAACTCATGTCACCACACATGCGATGTTTGAATGTACAACAAAAGCTTTCTGATATCTGCAGGTGCAAAAAGTGCATATTTTAAGACATACTCACTGATCACTCATCAAATTGATGAATCACTTCCGCTATAGCTAGAGACCTGCAATTTGGTACACAAGTAGACCTAGGTAAGTAACAACCTAGGAAAATCTAAAAACCCTAAAATTTTAACCAAGACGGCGGGGCTACGCCCATAAAGCACAGAACTGAAAACACATCTGTGGCGTTTAACTCAAGCGATTTTATTGAAATTGGCATACATATGGCAATAATGCAAGGCTATACATTTTCGTTGAAAGAAGTGGGCGTTAACACCCCCATACAATAAAAGCCTCCTATTGTAATTACTTCGAGTCAGCACATTTAAATATCCTATTAATGTATTTATTATTATCCGCTTCCAACGAAACTAAACAGGACAGATAAACACTATCCTTTTTAAAAAGTGGAAGGGAGGGATCACGCCCATAACAAATTTGCTAGTGAGCAAATCTATGTTAGCAACACGCTAGAAAAATTTGAAAATAAAGAAATTATAGCTAAGGGGCAGGACTATGCCCATAAAACTCAGAATTAAAAAAAGCAAATCTAAGGCGTTTAACTCAAGATTATCTAGAAATTATATGACACCCTTACGATTACACATTTATATAATGCATAGTATATTTCAGTGATAGGTATTGTGCCAACCAAGAACTTGGTCAAAGTTTTTATCTCACTACTTTTGATGGCCGAAATTTTGGAAAGGAACTTGGACTCTTTTTCACATTTATGTTTTTGTGAGGATACAATATACAAAGTTCATGTTCGTAAGCCCCCAACTATTAGAAAAGAAAAACTCTTGCAATTAAATAAATAACTAAAATATATTTTTAACTGATACGAATTTATAAAAAGAGACTGTATTTAACAAAAAAAATCGAAATGATGTTTTGATTAATAATTTTGTAGAATAGCGAAATTCATTACATATCCTTCAGGAACAAAGTTTGCATTCTTACACGAAACAAATCCTAAAAAATTAAGTTTAACATTTGTTAACGCACTAATAGGTACTCCAAATTATTATTTTACTTATTCAGTAAAATATTTTCATTTTAATAAAAATACACTGAAATTAATTGTTGAGGGGTTAGCTGGATGATATGCGCCTTTCACTAATGCTAAAGCAGATAAACATGGAACCTTTACACAAAAATTTCTTAGTATTTTTACACAACAATATAAATCAGTTGTTTTCTACCGTTGCAGTTACATTTGCTCATCAGCTGATGTCTGCACGCAATATTTTCTGGTGTTTTCTTTTATATATATATATATATATATATATATATATATATATATATATATATATATATATATATATATATTTTTTTTTTTTTTTTAAATACATGTATTTATTTATTGTATCTTCATATGTGAACTAACAATAAGTATTCAAATCTTAAATCTATAAAAAAAAATTATTAGGCCCGACCAGTGTCGGACATAAACTTAGTGATAGTAATAATAATAAATAATACATAAGTAGTGATAATCAAAAAGGAAAAATAAATGTATTATCAAGCAGTCCCATCTGGAGTGTTGAGTATAAGAGCCCTTGTGTCTCTCTTTTTTAGGCGGATGTGTCCAGTAAAGTTCAAAATATTACGAACAAGCGGATTAGGATGTGACTTGAGTTTTGTTAAATATCTGCGTATTTTGCAATTTCTTCTATCACTATTGGCATATTTAAATCACGATCTATATTTGAATTTTTTATGTACCATGGAGCCGATGTTATCAAACGTAAAATTTTGTTTTGCCTTCGTTGGATTCTCTGGATGTTGGAAGCTGAGTTATTTTAAGTTTCATTTGTGTTAGATTTGAGTCAATATGGTGTTTCCATGTTAGCCGACGATCAAGGTGTATACCAAGTTATTTCACATGTGAATGTTGTGGAACAACTTGACTGTTGATTCTAATGGGGGGACAAGTAGCTTTTTGTAGGGTAAATGTTATCTGTACGCACTTCTGTTCGTTTACTTTTATTCTCCATATGTTTAACCATAGCTCAAGCTGTGCTATATATTCCTGAAGATATCGGCATGCCTCATGAGGTTTTTCGTGCACACTAAGGCAGGCTGTATCATCGGCAAATGTAGAAGTATGGATATTACTGCTCACATGCATATTACAAGTATAAATCAAATACAAAACTGGCTCCAGTATACTCCCTTGTGGTACACCGGATGAGATAGTTTCGGGCGTACTCATAAATCCTTCCATAACAGAGAACTTTCGGCCTAAAATGTAACTTTCCAAAAGTTTTAGAATGTTATTTGGTAGATATGTCTTTAATTTTAAAACTAGGCGATCATGCCAAACTTTTTCAAATGCCTGAGAAACATCAATAAATAGGGCAGAACATTCGAATGTTTTTCTTATAAATTTAACCAATCTATGCGTTCAGCTTTATATCATTCGAGTCCAGTTCAACACGAAATAGAGGCTGAGGTATCTTCTCCCTATTGATTATATTTATTAGTAACATTTTTTACCTTAAATCCGTGTTCGATAAGTGCAGATTTTATTTCTTCGGGGTCAACATATGAATCTATGCCCTTCAATACTATCTGTAGGCCTTTACCACTCTTAAGTTGGTATGTATAAAAACTAGTTTTATTTTTCTCAAATTCTGTCACAATTTTTCGGAATTCTTTTTCTGCATATATTTGCATTTTTGTTTCGTCAGTATTTCCTCGTTTAATTGGAATTATATGAAATGTGTTATCACCAATGGCCGACAGTAGTTTTTTAATAAGTGCTTTAGAATTTTTTTTCTCCTAAATATATAGGTGGTGGCTTAAAAGACTTTTGCAATGATGCAGCGGGCTTGTCCTCGGTGTCTTGCAATATTGAAAAACGATTTTGACGATTGGTAGATGATGCGCTGTTATCCCTAAACATATTTGGAGCAGATGAAATTTTTGAAGAATTCGGGCTTCGCCCACGCTTTACCACTGTTATATATCTGTCCATTCCGACTTTTACCTTGGGGTTTGAGCTACTGTTATCTGTTAACTTTGTTAAGTGATGAGCAAGAGCCTGAAGGGGATGATACTACTGACTTATATGAAGAAGTATTAGGCAACTGTAATGTCAATGAATCATTACTACGGCTATCTATAATGATAACTTGGTTAAGTGATTAACACGAGCCCGAAGCGAATGACGCCGCTGACTTTAATGACGAAGTACTAGGCAACTGTAATGTTAACGAGTCAGTAGTTGGCATTGGAGACATCGAAGTTGATCGCTGACGAAAAACTGGCTTTGCATTAAAAAAGGACGTTCATCAGATTTATTGTTTATATTCTTTTCATTAGGAGTTTCAGAACTCACAGTAAAATAAGCATTTCTGCCGTTAGAACTCACTTCAAAATTTTTTGTATTTGAGGTACTCATTTGAGTATTCCTCAAGGGCACTTTATTTTTGTTTTTTTGTTTGAGGTTTTTTTTTGTTGTTGTTATTTCCACTATGTAAAAAAATATTAGCAAAGCAATAAAGCTTATTTATTAAAGTCAGTATGTACCTATTACGAATAATATGTACTACGAATATTTTTTTTGTATAATTTTTTATTTGTTTAGTAAGTATGTAAGAAAAATTCCGATAATCGACTGTTCAGTATGAAGATATGTACAACGAGAACTGATCTTTTATTGATTTTTTAATTTGCTGCAATAAATAAATAATATCTGTAATTGCTCTAATAACTGTAAAAACAGTAGAACCACTGATATATTATTACCCTTTTATTGTTGGTACTTTCCAGCAAAAAAATGCTTACTATAATGCAAAAAAGTGTATGTACTCCCCAGTCGCAAGTATTTACAATTTGACTGAATAACCCATTATTTTTGTTTCAGAAGTTCTAAAAGTATGCGGTACCATATACTTTTTGCTTACAAACATCCAAAAATTATTCGATTACTGGTTGCCTAAAAGTATTCAATATGTAAAATTGTGTACATTACTTTTTGCCTAAGATTATGCAAAAGTTAATTGCATTTTTTTTCTAGTAAAAATAAATGGAATTTTGAAAAAAAAATCTTGTACATTTTTTTTTTGGGATTGTTAAAAATCGTAATTTTATAAAGAAAATATGTGAATATTTTTTTAGACCAAGCAAGGCTAACATTAGAATAAAATAATTTGAATCAGGAATAATTTCTCGATCGGACTTAAGTTGAGTATTTTCAATTCTTATTGAATGATATGTTTTTATTAATTAATGTGATTTTCTAAAGAAAAGGGGAATAATTAAACTGGGCTTTTTAGGAAATGCGCAATAGAAGAAAATAATTTATTTTGTTTTAAAACCATCAGCGTCGTCTGTCTGTCTTGCTTGGGGTTTTCTCAAAATTATTATTATAATCAAACCACTGTGCTCGTTATGCTTTGTGGTAAAAAAAATAACATAACCAAAGTGTGAAACACTATGAATGAATGTAGAAGGGCTTTACTACACATGAGAAATATTATTTTTTATTCCCAGAAGTAGCAAAATTATAGTGTACACTTTCACAACTTTGTTCTTTTTCAATGTTCTTTTTTATTTAATACATACATGCATACATATGTATGTAAGTATGTATGTACACATGCTACATATATGTATTAGACTTGTCCAACAATATATGATTTTGTTGTAGTAAATATCTATACAGAATTGACTATATTTCTGTTACGGAAATCAGTTAATTTACCAAAAACTTGAGCGATTGGACTTTATTCACAAGTCGCTAAAGCCGTTTTTAAAGTCCAATGTATCCAATCCCATCGGTGTACAAATATTCCTAAAATAATAACAACCTCAAAATACTTTCGAGTGAACAATAAGTTTGAATATGCATACATAAACATATCATCTTTCAGAACTTATTTTTACGTATGTGGAACCATGAAGTTCATATAGTTCAACTATAGTAAAAATACTCAAAGTAATGGAGAAAACTTTTAAGGTTATAAGCGTTTTAAACTCGACACGGAGTTCTTAAAAATTTGTAATTTGTTAATTTACACTTATGTCTAAACGTAAAAATAATCGCGTAAGTTCTTTTGCTTTTATTTTGGAAGTCCGTACAAGCAAACATAAATTTCTTTAAGAAACTTACCAACACCAATTTAAGTAAGTTTTTTTCTTACATGCCGTTCTTATGAGAACCTAAATTTTCGTAAGAACTCTGTACCAGGCTTTAATTTTGAAATTGTCACATTTATACGCTAGCTTTATGGGAAATATGTTTGATTGGTGCACGTATGCCCCTGACGTACATATTTATTATATTATGACATTTTAAATTTTGACCAAGTTATCGTAAATGAAAATTTCATTGATGAGTCCACGCAATTCAAGGAAGTGACAATGTTATTAAAGTTTAGTAGCAATTAAAATAAATTCAGTGAAGTGCGAGTTTGATCCGCTCACGAAGGGTTCCATACGGACACTATATATGTAATTCAATACGAACTTTAGCCTATATAATAAATAGTTTTTGTTTTTTTTTTGTTTTTGGGTTTTTTCCGTTTTGAGCGTTTTATAGTTTTATCGTTTTTTCGGTTTTTGATGCTTTTTTTAATTTTCGCACTTTCCCCGTTATGTCAATTTTTTTGATTTTTATCGATTTTTCATTTTGGCGATTTTTTAAAAATTTTTGGCGCCTTTTTTGCGTTTTTGGGATTTTTTTCGGTTTTTGGCGTTTTTTAAATTTGGCGATCTTTTTTTCATTTTAGCGATTTTTCATTTGGCGATTTTTTCATTTATGCGAAGTGTTTTTCTTTAGGCGCCTGTTTCGCGTTTTGGCGATTTTTTTCGGTTTTTGGCGTTTTTTTTTTCATTGTGGTGATTTTTTCTTTTTGTCTATTTTTTCGGTTCTGCCGATTTATTTTAGTGTTAGAAATTTTTTTAATTTGGTGCTTTTTTCGTTTTACCGATTTTTTTTTTGGTTTTTGGCGATTTTTTTTTTGCTTAGCGATTTTATAATTTTTGGATATTTTTAGTTTTACCGTTTTCGAAAATTTCAAGAGTTTGACAGTTGTCAAAATTACATAGTCAAAATTGCATTAACTGATGGAACACCCTTTAATTTAAATTTTTTAAATTTTAGCGTTAATTGTTTTAGTCTATATAAAAATACTCTCATGTAGCGGCCAAGGTTCTACATACTCTGTCCAAATTTCAGATCCGTAGCTCTTACGGTTCCTGAGAAAAAAGCATGTGACGGACAGACAAACAGACCGAGAGAAGGGCAGACAGACAAACGGACAGCGTAGCGAAAACAATAGGGTTCCTTTTCACTTTTGGTGTACGGAACCCTAAAAAGGTGTAACTTAATGACGTTGTTTATAATAAGTCGATATTATCCGTCATGAGTTTCTAAGTTAGCGCCTAACAGAAAAAATCAACTTCCGTCATTTATGACCTTTTGGGGATTTAGATACTTAAGAAATTCATATAAGACACAAAATGAAATTCAGTAGCTGTCATCGATGAATTAACGTTGTCAGTGTTTTGAGTTTCGATAATTAAAAATTAAACCAAGCTAGCATTTTGTATCATAATCGAATCTTTTCCTAATCAACTTGACGGAAAAAATAACCGCATATGAGCTAATTTTTCGATTATCAATTGTGAGAAAATGGTACCCTTCAGATGAAGCATACCAAATAATCAATTATGATAAGATTTGCTGATTAATTTTTGAGCAATTTTCTGGTAATTTTAAATCAATAAATCACCTTTTTGATTTGATCATATAGATGAATCATAAGCGAATCATTTTTCAATCACCCAAGTGATATATCAGTTTTTAATCATCATGCAAAAAAAAGAATTAGCCAAATCCTATGTGGAATACTATCACATCCGCAAACTATCATAAGTGATTGCTCTTATGATTATGTCAAACATATCAAACATCGAAGTTTTTCGAAACATAAAAATTTCATATCAGTTGGTCTTTCAAAACATTTAATTATGGTCATTGGATATGTCTTTTTGAACATATGCATACGTAACTATGTTCTCCAAAATAATATGAAACATGAAGTTTTGTTATGTATACATACATAAATATGTATGCACAGGGTGGGCCAAAAGAAACCAAGGGGTGTAAAAGTTTAATAACTTTTTTGTTTATTAATTTTTTTTTATTTTTTCTTTCAGATTATATAGACAACACTTGGAGAATTTATAATGGAGAGGTTCACAACTGAACAGAGAACCAGAACAATAGAATTTTATTATTTAAACCAGAGATCAATTATTTTAACGCAAAGAGCATATCGTCGACATTATAACGTCAGAATTTCGCCCTCTGAAGCGATGATTCGTTGCTTAGTTAATCGTCATCACCAACATGGCAGCGTAAGAGATTTGCCTCGAACCGATAGACCACGTTTAAGTCCCACTGCGGAAAATATTGAACGAGTACAGCAAAGTGTTAACGAAGCACCAGAAGCATCTGGCAGAAGACGTTCTGCTCAGTTAGAAATGTCTCGTACGTCACTACGGCGCATTTTAAAAAAAGATTTACAGTTATACCCATATAAGGTGCAATTGGTCCAAGAATTAAAACCCACAGATCATCGGCAACGTCTAAATTTTGCAGTTAAATTTCAAGAATTGGCCAGAAATGAAATCAACTTTATTGAAAATTTGATTATGAGTGATGAAGCTCATTTTCATTTGAATGGCTTTGTTAATAAGCAGAACTGTAGGTTCTGGGGTTCTCAAAATCCAAGAGCCATTCATCAACGCCAATTGCACCCCATCAGGTGTACAGTATGGTGTGGGATCACATCTGAAAATGTCATTGGGCCCTACTTCTTCGAGAATGAAGATGGAAGTGCTGTAACCGTAAATGGAGAGCGGTATCGGTTTATGATAGAAAATTTTTTACGTCCTGCTCTTGAAAACAGACCTGGTATGTGGTTTCAGCAGGACGGAGCCACTGCCCATACTGCCCGAGACACAATGGCACTTTTAAGTCAAATTTTTGGAGAGCGAATAATTTCTCGAAATTCGGAAATTATTTGGCCAGCGCGATCGCCAGATTTGACAGCACCCGACTATTTTCTTTGGGGTTTTTTGAAGGAGCGAGTGTATGTGAACAAGCCAGAGATAATCCTTGAACTCAAGGCAAACATTGTTGCAGAAATTCGAACGCTACAGCCACAAGTTTTGAAAGATGTTATGAAAAATGCGCTAAAAAGAGCCCATCAGTGCGAAGCTGAAAACGGTGGTCATTTAAGAGACATCATTTTTCATACTTAGTGTAAAAAAATTTCCATTTTGTATATTATATAATCTGAAAGAAAAAATAAAAAAAAGTTAATAAACAAAAAAGTTATTAAACCTTTACACCCCTTGGTTTCTTTTGGCCCACCCTGTACATATGTAGAAAATAAATATTTAATTTTATTTATGGGTATAATTTTTACATTAGCGTGTTCTTGGAAATCATGTCTTTGCGCGAGAATCTGAATACCTTGCTTGATCTCCATTAAAATGAATGAATTGAACCAATAATTTTTTTTGATTCCATGACGTTTTTTTGCAGGTAAATAAAAAAAAACAAAAATAAAAATTTTGTCGCAGCCTGGATACGAAACGTACCGTTCTGGCTGTCGAGACATGATCGCTACAAGTGAGCTATTATCTCCTTATTATTTGTTGGAGATAAGACATGTTTTATGAAAATATATCAGTTTAATGATTTAATTCTGTTTTTGCATGCCTTTTTTGCTGAATATCTATTTCAATATATTACCCAGTAATATCGGATGCGTTTTAAAGTTCAAGAACTCATAAAACACGATTTCATTTTGAACGCGTTCATTTATTTTTTGCTGGGTAAGAACTAAGGTGATGGACTCGGTTTTCCAACCGGTTTTAAAACCCGGTTTTTTCAAAATACGGTTGTCGGTTTTTTTCAAAATGTTGATTTTTCGAATGTCGAATAGTCCGGTTTTTTTACAATTTAAAAACCGGCTGAGTCGAATACTTTTCGATTTGTACATTTTGCATGTTTTGTTGATATTCGTAAGTATTTTTTTTTTTTACTGAAACATGAAATTAAGAGAAATTATTTTATGAGGTAATAGCAGAGGCGAATTTAGTTGGCCTTTTGGTGTGCAATAGATGTCAAAATACAGTTGCAAAAAGTGTTTTTTAGTTTTCTTGCCATTTTGCTTCATATTTTATATAGAGGTAGATATCCACCTTGTCCATACATTCATATGTATATACCATTAAGGAATAAACTCTACATACAACCATAATTTTTGGGGTTTGAGGAAACTTGGGAAGAAATTCAAAAAATTAAATATGCCAATATTTAGGTTGCTAATATATATGTTTATACAGAAAATAGAAAAATTAAAAACTTATTATAATTACAAAAACATAATAGACCATATTTGGATGCCATTTGTTGACGGCTTGGTACCGGAAATCACAGAATTTTCAAACAAGTTGACGACAAAAACATTTTGCACGTATTTTTTCATGTATTTTATGCCTGTATGTAGACTTTTTTCCTATGTATTTTTAATATTTTTCCTACTCTAGGTGTTATAATTATTTTTTTATTTTTTTGTATAAACATATTTATTAGCAACCTAAATATTGGTATATTTAATTTTTTTAATTTCTTCCCAAGTTTCCACAAACCCAAAAAATTATGGTTGTATGGTATATGAAGTTAATTTGTATGTTTTTCCTTTAATTTTTGTATTGTTTTATAGTATTTACATGAACTGTTAACCCTTTTTTTATAAAACAATTTAAAATCAAAGCTTTTGTATAATAATTTTCTTACTTAAAAAAAACCGGCTGGCCGGTTTTTCTGAATTGTAAAAACCGAAACTGGGTTTTTCATAATTTCAAATATTCGAACTATTCGAAAACCGGTTTTTGGAAAAAATCGAATAATCGATCACCCTAGTAAGAACTGAAACACTTATACTTACATCTCGATGGCTCTAGCCATAGACATCTATTGGTGTATATATATCTATCGTGTAAATTAAATTTTATAAGACAAACTCGTAGTTAAAAAACCTTAGGTAAATTACCTCTTTGTAGAAATAACGGGCATTAATATAAAAAATGCCTAACTGGAATTGTCGATATTTTACAGGAGAAGCAGAAAAAAAACTGAAGAAAAACTAAAGCATTTACCTGCACTCAAAAAAAACTAACTAAAACTTTGGAAAATGTTCTAAATTTGAATAAAAAAAGTTTTCGTATGGTGCCAAAGCTGTTTTTTACTTGAAACCAGTAAAATATTTACTAAATTGCTAGTTCATTAATGAACTAGTGTATAGTAATTATATTTTCATATTTAAGTAAAATTTTTCTAAAATTAAGTAAAATTTTTCTATTAAATTCGGAGCTTTGCAAAATTTTTTTTTTCATTTTTGATCTCAAAGTTTTTTTTAAGTCTTTAATTCTGGTACTTATTTTTATTTTTAGTTAAATTCTATACGGTATGTTTTTTATTTTATCTTCATATTTTATTCTTAATTAATTCACCATATTATACATATTATATATACATATTAAATATTTTTCTAAAATTCAGGAAACCTTTTTATACATTTCTTTTAAGTCAAATTTGATGAACTAATCAGGAGTAAGTTATTTCTTAAAATTAATTTTTTGATTTAAAACGAGATTGAGTAGTTCTTAGGATACATTTTTCCTAAACTTTTAAACCATTTTAAAATTTTTGGTAAATATTTCCTTTAAGCCAGTAAAGTTGTCCTTGAATGAAAGAAGTTTTGTGTGTATTTTTATGAACTACTTTTAAGGACATGAACTTTTTATTTTTACTCATATTAAGTAATTTTTACTAGATTTTTGTAAAAATTTACTTAAACTTATAAAAAAATTACTTAAACTTAGAATTTTTTTCTTCTTAAATTTAGAAACTTTTCTTCCTTAATAATAGTATATGTCTTTTTTTTGAGTGTGCAGAAATAGTTTTCTAAGTTGCCATAAGTCCTTGATTTTGAACTGTAAAGTACTAAGATCATCATCAAGGAGGATGCAATTATACGTTGTCGCCCAGAAAACATTAAAAACACGATTTCGAAAAAAAATTGAGTTAGGCCCTTTTTATATTAAGCCATCGATATATAAGAATTTTTCAATTGAATGTTTATAAATTATATATTTTATATGTTTATTTCTATAGACAGTTAGTGTCATTAATATTCGGCTTTCAGATTCAAAATCAATAAAAAGTCTACCTTTAATTATTTTGCTTAACAATTGAGTATTTTTGTGTGATATATTGCCATATATCACACATTTATACAACACTATTATAATGACTAGTACTTTTCCGTTGAAATGGAAATACGCAAAAATAGTGCCTATACCTAAAAAAGACTCTGATTTCAGGCCAATTGCCATACTGTGCTTTCTATCTAAGGCTCTTGAAAAAAATTTTCACAATCAAATGTCGCTTTATATAAAAAAAAAATAACTTGTTATCTAATAAGCAATCCGGTTTTCGATAAAATCATAGCTGTGTCTCCGCTTTATTTGATGTAACTGAAAACATACGACGTAAACTTGACGAAGGAAAAATTAATTTTTTGATTCTTCTAGATCATTCTAAGGCCTTTGACACTGTTGACCATAGTACGATTTGCATGAAGCTTCAGTATTTCTTTAATTTGTCTAATACGTCAACAAGACTGCTATCATCTTATCTCTCTAGCCGTAGGCAATTTGTTTACGCGACCAACGTGCGATCGTCAGCATTAAATTTATCAAGGGGTGTGCCTCAAGGGTCAATCCTTGGACCACTACTTTTTTCTATATACTCAAATGATTTACCTAAACAACTTTTGCACTGCAAAATTCATATGTATGCAGATGATGTGCAGTTGTATATATTTAAGTAGTCCAGCCAATTCAGTTGCTGAAAATATTTCAAGACTTAATGATGATCTAAATAGAATTTATCTTTGGGCAACAGCAAATGGACTTTGTTTAAACCCACAAAAATCAAAATGTATCATAGTACGTAAGAAAACAATTAATAATATTGCTGATGTTGAGATCTTAATAAACAGAGAAAAAATTACTATTGTAAATACTGCCAAAAATCTTGGAATAATTTTTAATAACAACCTTACCTGGTCACACCATATTAACGCAGTTGTAGGTCAGAGTTATTCAAAGCTGAGATGTCTTTGGTCATCACAGCACTATACTCCTTTCAATATAAGGCAACTTATTGCTAAGTCTTATATTATTCCTGCCTTAATCTACGGTTGTGAACTTTATGCTAGCTGTGAATCTATTAGCAAAAGAAAGCTTAACGGTTTATTCAACAATATTATTAGGTATGTGTACGGGTTGAAAAGATATGATCATGTTTCTCAATTTTCCTCGAAACTATATGGCGTTTCGTTTAACAATCTTGTTAATATACGTGTGCTTTTATTTCTTCATAAAGTTATTTATTCTGAAATGCCACGATATCTTACTGATAAAATAAGGTTTGCAAGATCAGTTAGGGGGAAAAAGATTATAGTTCCTTTACATCGTCTCCTAGTTTCCGAATTGCAGTTTTATATACAGGGTGGGCCAAAAGAAACCAAGGGGTGTAAAAGTTTAATAACTTTTTTGTTTATTAACTTTTTTTTATTTTTTCTTTCAGATTATATAATATACAAAACGGAAATTTTTTTACACTAAGTATGAAAAATGATGTCTCTTAAATGACCACCGTTTTCAGCTTCGCACTGATGGGCTCTTTTTAGAGTATTTTCCATAACATCTTTCAAAACTTGTGGCTGTAGCGTTCGAATTTCTGCAAACAATGTTTGCCTTGAGTTCAAGGATTGTCTCTGGCCTGTTCACATACACTCGCTCCTTCAAAAAACCCCAAAGAAAATAGTCGGGTGCTGTCAAATCTGGCGATCGCGCTGGCCAAATAATTTCCGAATTTCGAGAAATTATTCGCTCTCCAAAAATTTGACTTAAAAGTGCCATTGTGTCTCGGGCAGTATGGGCAGTGGCTCCGTCCTGCTGAAACCACATACCAGGTCTGTTTTCAAGAGCAGGACGTAAAAAATTTTCTATCATAAACCGATACCGCTCTCCATTTACGGTTACAGCACTTCCATCTTCATTCTCGAAGAAGTAGGGCCCAATGACATTTTCAGATGTGATCCCACACCATACTGTACACCTGATGGGGTGCAATTGGCGTTGATGAATGGCTCTTGGATTTTGAGAACCCCAGAACCTACAGTTCTGCTTATTAACAAAGCCATTCAAATGAAAATGAGCTTCATCACTCATAATCAAATTTTCAATAAAGTTGATTTCATTTCTGGCCAACTCTTGAAATTTAACTGCAAAATTTAGACGTTGCCGATGATCTGTGGGTCTTAATTCTTGGACCAATTGCACCTTATATGGGTATAACTGTAAATCTTTTTTTAAAATGCGCCGTAGTGACGTACGAGACATTTCTAGCTGAGCAGAACGTCTTCTGCCAGATGTTTCTGGTGCTTCGTTAACACTTTGCTGTACTCGTTCAATATTTTCCGCAGTGGGACTTAAACGTGGTCTATCAGTTCGAGGCAAATCTCTTACGCTGCCATGTTGGTGATGACGATTAACTAAGCAACGAATCATCGCTTCAGAGGGCGAAATTCTGACGTCATAATGTCGACGATATGCTCTTTGCGTTAAAATAATTGATCTCTGGTTTAAATAATAAAATTCTATTGTTCTGGTTCTCTGTTCAGTTGTGAACCTCTCCATTATAAATTCTCCAAGTGTTGTCTATATAATATGAAAGAAAAAATAAAAAAAAATTAATAAACAAAAAAGTTATTAAACTTTTACACCCCTTGGTTTCTTTTGGCCCACCCTGTACATGCTGCGCGTCTCTGGAATATTCTTCCACATACACAACAACTTAATAGCAACGCAACTAGCTTTAAGCAATTTTTATTTAATTACTTCTCAAACTAGAAATTCAAAAACATTGTTTCTATAATATATACACCTCATTATTTAATTTTTGTTAATTTTGTAAATTTGTATCTTAATGTCTGTCTATATGTTTGCTGCCGTAATTTAGTTATGGATACTACTTTCCTGTACTTTAAATATAAGATTAATTCTTGTTGTATAGGACTTGAACATATAAATAAATAAATAAATAAATAAAGTATATAAATTCATAAAAAATAGTCGAAAAAATATATCAGTAGGTAAAAAATTACAGATTATATGAAGAACTTCCAAAAGTGCAGCGTCATTAATATTCGGTTTTTTGTTGAATATATAAAAAATCAAGGGAGTATGAACCGTTTTAATTATACTCGTAATTAGTCCTTTTAAAGATTTATTATTGCATCAGAGAGCTTCACATAGGCAATTTGACATTATTTGAAAAACAAATACGATCCGAGCTCCGAATATTACTTTAATTTTCTTTCCCGTTGTAACTCAAGCTTTGATTGAGTATATTATTTAACAATTGGTGAACCACTTTAAGGCAATTGTATGCAAGCTACAATTGACAAACTCATCCCGAGCAGTCTCGACTTTAGTTACAACTGGGAGGAAAACTTAAGTTATATTCGGAGCAGGAAACCCTTTTTTTTCTTCAAAATATGTCAAATTATTTATGAGAATTCCTTTGATACAATAAATATCCTTCAAAGGACTAATTATAATCAAAATTGTAGTGAAAATTTAATAGAACGATGAATGCGCCAAATTTGATTTAGGAAATATTCCTATGTCATTTTCTTTGCTGTTGGGAAAGTATTGGGAACTTCCATATGATGATATCATAATTTTTGAACTGAAACACAAACAGCTGTGAAAATAATTTAATGTTTTTTGGACTAGTCTAATAACATATACATACAAACATCCGCGTATGCATATTGTTTATCCATGAATGCAATAGTTACTATTGTACTTGTCTATTAAAAAAAATTATACACACGTTAATGTGAGAATGTCAGTCATGCCTTGCGTGCTTGACGCGGAGCCATTAACGTTGGCGCTGCTCTTTTTTCTGACCACAGAGTGGTAATGAATGAACAAATATATACAATTCATTTAAAAATATATATAAATTTTTTTAAGAATTTAAGATATAATAGTGATTAATAGCTAGAAATTTATTGCTTTGCTGTGAAAAAATCTGCAAAATAACTTAATACGATTAATAACTTTGAATTCACTGTAAAACAATGAAAAAACACACGGATTTGACAGTATAAGTTCAACTCTACTATCAAAGGGTAATAAAACTGTATACTCAGTTTGGCGAGTTTGGTGACCAATTTTTTTATGGGCCTCCAAGGATCTCGTAAATCAGTGCAACCTCAACAATTGGTGTCATTTGTTTTTGACCAATAAGTGATATGTCTAAACTTTATGTAGCAATAATATAGCTAGGAGTATACCAAAAAAATCTTGTTCACATTTTATATCTTCGTGCACATTTTTTTTCAAAAATTAAGGTAAACATTTGTTCCCCTTTTTTCAGAATAACTTACAGGAACTTCCAAATTTTCGCTAACAATATTTGGCAAAGTTATAGCTACGGTAAGGTTGAAAGTATAAAGTCTAGGCGTCCTAAATACCTAATTAAGACCACTTTGTAGCTTCCAAATTTTCAGTTTTTAATAATTAGACTATAATTTTATTGCAGTTTTTTACTTTCTTTGTTATTGTTGAATTTCTTGTTCTGCAAATTTAGTATTTACCATTTGATGGTTTTGCTGATATTTTGCTAGATATTCTTAGTAAAAAGTTATAATTTTCCATAATAATTATTAGTCCTTGTAATTATGCTGGAAAAAATTCAAAACAAAATATTCTTTCCTCTTTTTATAAAAAAGTGAAAAAAATATACCAGAACTTTTCGGCACAAAGGTTACTGAAACCTAACGAAAAAATTTGTTCTTTATTATACGTTTTTCAAAAAAAAAAAAAAAAAAAAAAAAATAGTTTAGCGTCGAAAAATTTTGAAATAAACGGCTATTGTTGAGGTAAAAGGTGGTCTGCATAGATAGTTGCCAGCTAAATAATGATAAAATAAAATAAATAATATAAACTTAGAGACTAAAGTTTAAATACACAGCCTGATTCTGTATTTTCAAGAGAATTAAAGCTTTTCTGATAACTTTTACAATGCAGTTTTATTTATCTTCATCGATAAAAAAACATATAAAAAAAAATTATTCAAGTTCAAACATAATCATAAGCAATTCATAATGATCTCAAAATCAATACAAAAAGAAACTTTTAATTCCATTAGTTAAAAATACTTAAAAAGACTCAGTGATCATATAAATCCATTGGATATTACTTTATTGAATGATACTGATGAAATTAAAGGACTTAACTGTCTTAATTAAAAAATATCATATTTTATTTAGATCTACCATTTAGAAATTAGTAAATTTTATGAGCTTTTTTTATTTTTATTCTTATTATTTTTTTCCTCTCTTTTTCTTTTATTATTTACTTTATTGTTTGTTATATGTTTAATTAACTTTATTCTTTGTTTCTATTAGTATTTATATGAACATGTATATATATTAAAGATGTTTGCCTTAGATTATTTATTTGTATTATAAAGAATTGCTGTTAATAGTTTTGTTAACCACAGATTTTGTTTTAAATTTGCTTATTATCAGATTATGTAATGACACTGCAGAAAATTTGGTGACAATTGATCCAAATGTACTCGTCCTATGACTTGAGAAAATGGAAATGTTACCAAAAGTAGGGAGTAATGTATGATAAAAAAAGACATATCCATTGTTTTGATGTATTGTCGTGATCTTTTTTCAATTGACACTTGGTATAGTGTTATGAGAAACGGCACTGAACAACTTTGATGTGGTTGGATCCTATCAAATAGTATAAATACATATAATGTTAATTGCTAACTCCAATCATACCGCCAAACCACTCTGAAAACTGGTAACTTAACCGTAACTTAAATTAGATATTGAGTCAAGTTTATTTAGTGTTTATACTTTTGAAATATGAATATCCCTGTGGTCCAGCGTGTAGTGTGCAAGCCTGTCATGACGGAAGTTGTCAGTTCGAATTCCTGAAGATATATGCTTAAAAATAAATATATTTGAATTTGTAACAATAAAAAATTTTAAGTTTTCGTTGTTACAGTTAAGTGTCGGAATGACATTTTTAAATTAATTATATTACTTCACACTGTCTAGGTCCCTATGAGATCAGTGACAAGTCAATTAACCCCATACAAAGTATCAATTAACCCAATCCTAGGCTATCTTCATGTAAAAGTGACTGGTCCGCTTCATAGGAAGTGTTAGAACTCGGACTGGTCCCTATAACTTAGGGCCTGATCACGTGCCTAGTCTTGCGTCAGTTACATTTCGCGCAGGGGATAGATTGCAATTAAAAAAACATAAAAAGTTCACACATAACGACAATTTTTTTAAAATACAATAAAATTGTGTGGACAAAAGTTTAAATACATGTTAAGATACTTTATAATGAAATTGAACTTCGTAAGAAAAATAAGAAAATATATATACGTCATTATATATAAGCAAAAACTGGCATGAAGTTAGCATAAGTGACGACGCTAGGTGCTAGCGAGTTATAATTTGACATTAAAAATTGGCGCATAATGTAGTTTTAACCCACTATCAAATCCTAGCTTGATTTTTAATGTAAAATTGTATAGCAAAACTCGTTGAGGTCATATTCAATTTTGCCACTTATGCTAACTTCTTGCTAGTTTTTTCTTATATATATGATCGATAGTATTTTAGTAAATTGTTAACCCATCGGGACGATCTATGACAGTTTATGAACAATTTAACATTGGCAGCATCACCATCAGCATGGCGTTCCAGAAGATGTTATTTCTGGCCATAAGCTTTTAAGAGCCTTTCTTCTTTTCTTACCCAACTATCATTACATTCACAGCATGGTCTGTGGGATTAATGTCCGAGTTTCGGGGGCTGCCATGGATCATAATAAAGCCGCCAATATTTCACCAAAAGTGTAGTGTGCTTCGGATAATTATCTAGTTTGAAAGATTCAATAAGGTCCAAGGTCCAACCTGTCCACGCAAGCTTGCTAATTATTTTCCAAAATTCTCTTGTATAGATAATGGTCCATTATTTCATGGATATGAAAGCAAAGTTCTACACCCAGAGAAAAAAATGCTTAAAATCAATAAAAACCATATTGAATTAATAAGAAACATTAACGAAAGTCTATTCATGTTGAAATATTTTATTTCAATATGGAAAAATATTCATTTACAGTATTAATTAATTAATTTTATATATTTTTTTAAGTATCTTAAATATATTTATATTAAAAATTATTGAATTAATGTTATGCGTTCTTATTTTTAAGTTGAAGCTTTTCCCTGAGTGTACGGAAAAAATCACTAAAAATGAGAAAACCGAAGATTGGAGTCAGCCAATAAGTATAAAAACCAAGTTGTGGAATTTTCGTAAATAATTCTTTCTACAGATTATTTTAAATTTAATTTTTTTGAAATCGAAGTTGTGGAAAACTCCTGCAAAAACCGAATACTGCTCAACACACTTTTAACGACGTTTGCTTCACTTTTAAATCATCTGTCTTGTGTTAATCTATTCAACTTTGGTTAAGTAAACGACAAAAAATTTTGTGTTGCTTATTTTGGAAGTAGCCAATTGAAATTTCACATTAAATACATTTTTACAGCCGTATTCATAAAAATTTTAAACAGCATTTCAAATATTGTTTAAGCGAAATTCGCTAAAATTGTATTCATAATAGAATTTTAGCTTAAAAAACGTTTTTTAAACCTTGCGTAAATCAGCAAATTTTCAAATTGATTGCACCCATGTTTAAACCAATTCTAAGATGACGTTGTTGTAATTTTGCTTTGTTTTTGTTTACATTTTTAACTCTGCCTGTATGTGTGTATGCATGTTCTTATGTATGTGTGTATATGCTAGTGATATTTAGAAGAAAACAATGTAATTTATTTTATTGAAACCATTGCCGAAATATCAAATAGACTCCAAAAGAATATTTAAAAGAAAATGAGCGATCCAGTTGCGATTCCGAGTCATTATTTTCTCATTTTATGTGTTAAAAAAAATATTATAATTGTAGAAAATTAACTAGTGATGTAACTATAAACACTCAGAGCAAACAAAATAAAGCTCGTTATTCTAGTGCTTCTTAATCTACAATAAAATAAATCATATAAAAAGCACTTTTAACAAAGATTTGTTGTGAAATTTTTTTAATTTTTTATTTAATACAAGTTGGAACACATCTTTTATTTTAAAGAAACAATATTTCTCTGAAAAGCGACAAATAAACAAATATAGACACGAGTACTTTGTGAATTAACAATAGTTGTTTTGCAGAACTAATATGCAAGTGACAAATAAAGTATACAGAGTTGCCATGATATTAAAAAAAACAAGTTAATTGATTTTTAGTTAAAATACTGATTATGAATACCAATATTTAAAAAAACGATATTTAGCCTTAAAATTTTTTTTAACTAATATGAATTTTACGCCTCAATCAACTTTTTTTTATGAATACGGCTGTTAGTATTTAGCTTAAAAATTATCGCGCAATGAGCATATTATAACTGCTGCAACCGTCAATAGGCGCATTCTTAGAGACTTGGACAACCCATTCTCTTTACCAAGTACAGAATTTCAGAAACTATACCGGCATTGCCAAAAAAAAACAAGCCAACTATGCTAACTTTAGCTTTAGTTTAAATAATTAGCTTTTACATTCCAAGGTGCTAGCTGCTTTGCATTTATGTGCAACTTGGTGTATATCTATGAGCCAATTATCAATAAGTCGCTGTTTGCATAAGCGCCCTCACCTTTTGTGGGCGGTGCAATTGGAGCCATCGATTGTACACATGTGTCAATTTTGCACCATTAATTTATGAGGAGGTTTACGTTAACCATCACGGCTACCATTCAATCAATATGCAAATGGTAAAAGAAACATTTTGTTTTAGGTGTTCGTTATATGTAAATGCTCCTTCCCAGCAAAAAATTTCAAAAAAGTAATCGAGTTGGGAATTAAACATTTTTGTTGGAAGCCCTTCAATACTGGATTGCAAACTTAATAATTTTAACAAGGCATGCTACTAAAATAATCGGTTCTTGAGAAGTAGTTATGTTGTTTATTGTAGGAACTAATTATTTTTTTCATTCTGGGAAATAATTATTTTTTCTTGATGGAATTATTTTTTTAATTTTTTTTTAATATGCTGTTGTTTGAGTAAATGAAAAAGCTTGATTAAAAACTTTATTTGATTAAATAAATAAGAAATTTTTAATTAATAAATTTAAAAAATCTATTATTTTACTACGAAATACCCCATTTTGTAAAATTTCTTTTATAAACTCAATTGAAGTGTGTTATATATCCGTGCCAATAAATAATAATGGCTTAAGTCGAAATTTCATGTTTTGAGATATTAAGGGTTTTGTCTAAAATTAATTGTGTTTGGTTTTTATATAAAATTTTTAGCCTCCCAAAAAAGATGCACATTCATTTAGAACAAAACTGTTAATTTTATAAAAAAGAAAACGTTTTATTAGTAAATATTCGCGTGTTTTAGTTAAGATGTTATGAAAAAATCCATTGCTAGAAAAATAAAAATTAAATTGCACTTAAGTTATTATATTGAAAGGCAAAATAATTTTTATTGATGGTAAGTCGGGATAAGTGCTTTAGGTTAAATTGAAAAAATGCGGAAAACCTGTGATAAGATAATTTTTTAAAAGCTTAATTAAATATAAGTTTTTTTTTTAAATGAGGAATAATTTGGATGGGAAGTTAGTTATTGAACTTAAGTGTGTACAAGTTTTTATGCTCAAATATTTTAATATTGATGTAGCTACAGAAAAAAAAAATTAAGTTGAGGTAAGATGTTATGGCTTACGTATTATTTTCCAAGAAGACTTAAGTAAAATATAAATGCGTATAGTTTTATTAATAATGACATTTTTAATTGAAATTTAGTTGCGTGATATATCTTGAAGAAGAGAATAAGAATATGTAATAAATTGAAAACGCAATTATGTCAACTTAAGCCATTATTATTTATTGCCACAGATATTATTCGTATCCATGCCTGTATTGGTAATTATAAATGCTACATTTAGAAAGATTTGACTTGTTTTTTTTTACACATGTATTTATTTATTGTATCTTCAAATATGAACTAACAATAAGTATTCAAATCTTAAATCTAAAACATAATTATTAGGCCCGACCAGTGTCGGACATAAACTAAGTGATAGTTATAAGTAATACATAAATAATGATAATCAAAAAAGGACACAAAAAGTATTTTCAAGTAGTCCCATCTGGAGTGTTGAGTATAAGAGCCCGTGTGTCCCTCTTTTTTAGGCGGATGTGTCCAGTAAAGTTCAAGATATTACGAGCAAGCGGATTAGGATGTGACTCGAGTTTTGTTAAATATTTTCCTGCGAATTTTGCAATTTCTTCTATCACTAGTGGCATATTTAAATCACGATGTATGTATATTTGAATTTTCGATGTACTATGGAGCCGATGTTATTAACCGTAAAATTTTGTTTTGCCTTCGTTTGATTATCTCGACATTAGAAGCTGACGCAGTGCCCCATAACTGAGTTCCGTAGCACCATATTTGCTTCAAAAGCGACTTTTATAGCAAAAGTTTGCAGTCTAGGCTGAGTGTTGAATTTCTGCCAATCAGCGAATGTATCTGAGTTATTTTAAGTTTAATTTGTGTTAGCTTTGAGTCAATACAGTGTTTCCATGTAAGCCGACGATCAAGGAGTAAACCAAGGTATTTCACTTGAGAATGTTGAGGAATATTTTGATTGTTGTTTCGAATGGGGGAACGAACAAGTATCTTTTCTTAGGGTAAACGTTATATGGATACACTTTTGTCCATTGACTTTAATTCTCCATAAGTTCAACCATATTTCCAGCTGGGTAATATGTTCCTGGAGATTGCGGGATGCCTCATAAGGGTTTTCGTGCACACATATATATGTATCATCGGCAAATGTAGAGGTGTGGATATTATTGCTCACAGGCATATCACAAGTATATATTAAATACAAGACAGGACCCAGAATACTACTATGTGGCACACCAGCAGAAATCTGTCCTCCGATCACTCTCCAACAATAGTTACAATTTTCAACCTATTAAGGAGTGATTTAACCAATTCATATGTGAAGATGATTAATGGAATCAACTGGCTGGCATTCAAAAAATATCTTAGTAGTCACTGCGTTGAAAACATTCAGCCTAGATCATGCGATGATATTGAATTTAACATTGCCAATCTTAACGAAAATATTAAACAGGCTGCTGAGCATGCCACTACCTCCTATCCGCAGACCGGCTTTAACAGAATTTATTCTACGGAAATTGAACGTCTTGTATGTGAAAAAAAGAGAGCTAGAAGAAAATGGCAACAACACAGATCATCCCTAAATAATATAAGACTTAAAGAATGTACTAAACGACTCAAAGAGCTGCTATCGTCGGAAAAAACTGCACTACTGGAAAAGTTTTTAGAAGGTCTTGATGTAACGTCCGCATCTAATTACTCTTTATGGCGCGCTACTAGAAATCTTAAAAGACCCGTTGATCTTAAATCACCACTGTGTACTGCGACCGGAGGCTGGGCACGAAACGATAGTGAGAAAGATAACTTCTTTTCTGAGCATTTAAAATCTGTATTCACTCCCAATTCATGTACGGGTGCTGCTGATTTACCGAGTGTAGTTTCTCTACCCCCTCGTCCCTTAAGGTTTAAGATACGTGAAGTACAAAAACTAATTGCTGAACTCAACCCGAAGTAAGCTCCAG
Source organism: Tachina grossa (assembly GCA_949987645.1). Taxonomy (NCBI): domain Eukaryota; kingdom Metazoa; phylum Arthropoda; class Insecta; order Diptera; family Tachinidae; genus Tachina; species Tachina grossa. The sequence continues at coordinate 62,330,696 of OX465277.1, read as the reverse complement.
GTATTGATGGCATTAGTAACAAAATGTTCATGAACTTGCCTCATTGCAATAAGAATCCTGCTATTTAATTTTAATGCTATTTTAAGAATGCATAACTGGAAACTTGCCAAGATAAAAATGATTCCAAAGGTGGGAAAATATCTTACGAAGACTGAGTCATATAGGCCTATAAGCTTACTATCTGCAATCTCAAAGCTTTTCGAAAAGCATGAGCAGCTTAATTGTCCAAAATTTTAACTGATAATGGGTGCACGGCGAACCATCAATTTGGCTTTAGAAGACAGCATAGCACCATTTAATAAACGCATAGACTGGAGCAAGTTGTAAGATGAACATTTGAAGAAAAGAAGTATTGTTCTGCTCTATTTATTGATGTTTCTCAGGCATTTGATAAAGTATGGCACGAAGGCCTAGTTTTAAAATTGAAGACGTATCTGCCAATAAACATTCAAAAGCTTTTGGAAGATTATAATATTGATAAGAAGTTCACTGTTGTGGAAGGAGAGTTCACGAGTGTGCCCGAATCTATATCTGCTGGGGTGCCACATAGTAGTATTCTGGGTCCTGTCTTGTATTTAATATATACTTGTGATATGCCTGTGAGCAATAACATCCATATTTCTACTTTTGCCGATGATACAGCCTGTATGAGTGTGCACGAAAACCCGTATGAGGCATCCCGCAATCTCCAGGAACATATTACCCAGCTGGAAATATGGTTGAACTTATGGAGAATTAAAGTCAATGAATAAAAGTGTATCTATATAACGTTTACCCTAAGAAAAGATACTTGTTCCCCCATTCGAATCAACAATCAAAATATTCCTTAACATTCTCAAGTGAAATACCTTGGTATACACCTTGATCGAAGACTTACATGGAAACATCATATTGACTCTCAGTTAACTCAGATAAAACTTAAGTTAACTGAAATATATTGGTTGATTGGCAGAAACTCAACACTCAGCCTAGGCTGCAAACTTTTACTATACAAGTCGCTTTTAAAGCCAATATGGTGCTACGGAACTCAGTTAGAGGGCACTGCATTAGATTCCAATGTCGAGAGAATCCAACGAAGGCAAAACAAAATTTTACGGTTAATAACATCGGCTCCATAGTACATCAAAAATTCAAATATACATGGTGATTTAAATATGCCACTAGTGACTGAAGAAATTGCAAAATACGCAGGCAAATATTTAGCAAAACTCGAGTCACATCCTAATCCGCTTGCTCGTAATATCTTGAACTTTACTGGACACATCCACCTAAAAAAGAGGGACACACGGGCTCTTATACTCAAGACTCCAGATGGGACTACTTGAAAATACTTTTTGTTTCCTTTTTTGATTATCACTACTAATTTATTATTTATAACTATCACTAAGTTTATGTCCGACACTGGTCGGGCCTAATAATTTTTTTTTATAGATTTAAGATTTGAATACTTATTGTTAGTTCATATATGAAGATAAAATAAATGAATACATGCAAAAAAAATAGATTTATAACAAAAAGTTATTTGCAGGTGATTCTGGGTATCTATTGAAGCCATGGCTAATGACTCCTCGTAAATCAATTAGAAGCAGGTCGCATGCTTCAGTATAACTAGGCTTTATTCCAGGCTCGCAACTTAATTGAAAGACTTTTTTTGCTGATCTTAAAAGAACATGGTGATGCGTATTACAGAAAAGAATGTTATAGGGAAAAAAGCTACAGGGATAAAAAATATAATAAAGATATTTTCGTAATCAGAGGACAAAAATACATAATTGCTAGTTTTTTAGGTTAAGCAAATGATTTCAGAAATTGATTATTCGACATATTGTGCCTTATTATGAGTGTCGTATTTCGACTACGACTACGACGATTTTTTACTGGATTAATAAAAAAATTGTGCATTGTTCTTTAGGCTATTATAAAATCGTCGAAGTAGTAATACGACACTCGGAATAATTCTCATTGTCAATGAAATGCATATTGACAAAACTAAACTACCAGCAAATATAGTTCAAATAAAACAAATTAAAATAACAAGAGTTTTAAAGACCAAATTAAAAACACATTTTTTAACATTCTTGCAATAACAGTAAGATATCCTGATCCTCATCAATTTCACTCTACTTAAATGAAAGATAATTATATTTAGATTATTAATACTGAAAGTATTTTAGTGTTTGAAGGGCCATTTGTGAAATATTAAGCGAACAATACAAAAAGTGCTGCACTCAAAAAGAAAGGCATATACTATTATTAAGTAACAAAATTTCTAGATTTAAACCTAATCATAATGACATAAAAACTTACAAATCTTACTAACATGTATCTCTAAAGCTGGATTCACCCACTGTTTCCGAACAAAATTTTTTTCCGGACAAAATTTTTTTTTATATGTAGTTTGATGTCTCTCTTCTTGAGAGAGAGAAAATATTTTTTACGAACAACTCTCAGCTCAAGGCACATCAATCAGGTACCCGCGATTCTACAACAAATATTACAACAGCAACAACCACATGTACTTTGTTGGTATAAATTACGTTCTTAATTTTCAAAACAGGGTAGCATCGTCAGATTACATGTTCTTATAGGAAATGTCAAACGCCATACAAAACTGAATATTCGAAAGGTAGTTATGTATACCCAAATAAAAGCATGCTTTTAGGCTTATACCTATACAATCCAAATTTGACATTTAGATTGGTGTAATGACATTAGTTACCTGGTCTAGTGCTGCCACCTGATAAATGCGCCTTGTCTCAGCTTGAATTGGTTTAATTTTATAGTTTGTCCGGACAAAATAGGACTGAGCTGCCAAGTATTTTAATTTTCCAGCCGAAGTTGAACTGGGCTGCCACATCATGTTATATGAATAATAAATTGAATTGTATTAATTACAATAGCAATAAAGGAAAATTGAAAAATAAAACATATACATATGGAGTTGAACGAAGGAATTCCATTAAACAATAAAAATACACAGCGAATTGTAATCATTTGCCCTTAAGCTGCCACTTGTAAAATTAATACGCATCGTTTACACACGTATTTCATATGGTAGCTTTGATTTTCCAGACAAAATGTTCGAAATGGATGAATCGTGCTGCAGAAAACTCTCAGTAAAAAAATTTTTGTCTGGACAAAAATTTTGTTTGGAAACAGTGGGTGAATCCAGCTTAAGACACATATAAAAAAACTTACGGAAAATTTATTAAACTTTTTTATTTTTTATTCATTACATTCTTTACATAAAAGAACTTTCACAGAATGTTCATTGTAGACATTACTATTACATTTTCATTGGCAGCATTGCTTAATAATACGGCTTATTTTGGGATTGCATAAATAGCACCTCTTACGTTTATTTGTTGCACTCTGGGTATTAGTAGGTGCAAATCCTTCTTGAAGGACTTCTTCCATTAGCTGAATGAACGACAGGTCGTTGCAAATTTATTATTCGATCTTTGGCTTATTTGGGGTGTAACAATCCCTTCAGCGAGTTCTCGTAAAAAGAGTTTTCGAGCATTATTTGCATGTATGTGTCTCTGAGACATATGTTAGTATTTACTGCTACATTTTTATGTTTTGGCATATAAAAGATGTAAAAAGGCAATAACTAAAATAACATATGTCAAATAAAAGTCATGAAGTTTGATTGCGATATGTTATATATTTCTGTAGTTAAATTGAATGGAACATCCAAATGTGTCTCACAGACACATGTTAGTAAGATTAGGGTTAAGTAAAAAAAATTTCAATTTTAAGTAGTTTTTTCTAAGTTTGAGTAAATTTTTACAAAAATCTAGTTAAAATTACTTAATATGAGAAAAAATAAAAACTTCATATCACTAAAAATAGTTCATAAAAGTACACAAAAAAATTCTCACATCCAAGGATAAGTTTACTGGCTTAAAGGAAATATTTACCAAAAATTCCAAAATGGTTTAAAAGTTTGGGGAAATTGTATCCTATAAATTGTCAATCTCATTTTAAATCAAAACATAAATTTTAAGAAATGAGTTATTCCTGATTAGTTCATCAAATTTGACTATCTTGAAAGATATAAAAAGTTATATTAAATTTTAGAAAAATATTTACCACTTTTAAGTATTTTTTCTTTAAATTATAGAATATATCTTTTGTTTGCATTAAGCTAAAAATATAAGTAAATGTTTCATATTTCCGAGGAATATTTGAACTTGAATTATATTTTTTTATAAATAAAATAAAATTTTAAAACTCAAAAAGCTCTTATTCGTGCTGCCCTGTTAGGTAATTGGTTAGAGTGCTTGCCTGTCAGTCATAAGGTTGTGGGTTCAATACTTGTCTCGTCTCAAGGAATTAATATGTATATATGGTGAATTAATTAATTAATTGAGAATAAAATATGAATATATAAAAAAATAATGTACCATGTGGTATAGAATTTAATTAAAAATAAAAAGAAGTACCAGAATTAACGACATAAAAAACATTTACTAAATTTAAGATCAAAGTTGAAATTTTTTTTTTGCAAATTAATTCATTACTGAACTGGAAATTTAGTAAATATTTTACTGGTTTCAAGTAAACAACAGCTTTTTCCGAAGTTTTAGTTAGTTTTTTTTTTTGAGTGTGATGACGCCATTGTAATCAGGAGATAAAAATACGTAATGATCAACTATTTGTATTTAAACAACTACATATGAAAAAAAACTGCATTTTGTTCAGATGTGTTATAATTTCATGATGGTACGCAAATATTTTTTCTGTTACTAAATTATAATTTGTAACACTTAAAAATTTGCCTCTTTAAAGATCATATCTTGGTTGTAGTAACCACGCCGTCAAGCCTTTTATCTAGTTATATGTATGTATAATTATGTTCCTTAACTTTTCTTTATATTTTAAAAGTTAATGTACAAATTCATGTATCATAGAAGTCTTTTTTATGTTATTCTTAATGCTATAATTTTAATAATGCTCTTGATACACCCAAACATATGTTACCCAAAACATACAAACAAAGAAAAATGTATTTTTAAATTTATATCTCTCTTAATGCCAAATAATATACAAACATCATATTCAAAATTGGCCAACATGCATCATTGTAAATAAAGCATTAAAAATTATATGATCATCGCATATCCTGACGTGCCAGCCAGCCGGCCATGCAGCCATCCTGTCGGTACAGACAAATATTCTACCAACACTTTCAAGTAAAGGGTGTTTTTTATTGAGGTATAGAAGTTTAAGTTGGCATCACTTTTTTAACTGGCGGCCGTTTTGGCAGCTGTCAAGTGATTAATATTTAGTTTGGTTTGCCATTTTATCATGAACAGGTTGACAAAAGAACAACGCTTGCAAATCGTGCAAATTTATTTCGAAAATAATGGTTCAGTTCGCGAAGTTTACCGCAAGCTCCGTCCATTTTATGGTCGACATAATCGTCCATCAGAGCAATTAATTCGGTTAACCATGGATCGTTTTCGCACTACGTTTACTCTATGTGATAATACGCATCCGCAGAGACGTCGAACAGTGCGCACCGAAGAAACAATTGCCGCTGTAGAGCAAAGTGTTGAAGAGGACCCGAATGAATCGATTCGCCACCGTGCACAGCAATTGGAGCTTTGTCCATCAACTTTATGGAAGATTTTGCGCAAAGATCTTGGCTTGCGACCTCACAAGATCCAGGTTGTGCAAGAATTAAAGCTGCGAGACCATGCAATGCGTCGTGATTTTGGTGTATGGGCCGAAAATGAGATTGATCTCGATGCTGATTTTCATCGCAAAATTTTGTTCAGTGATGAGGCTCATTTTTGGTTGAATGGCTACGTCAACAAGCAAAATTGCCGCATTTGGAGTGAAGAGAATCCACATGAGACCCTTGAGACGCCATTACATCCACAAAAACTGTCTGTTTGGTGTGCTCTATGGGCTGGTGGAGTCATTGGGCCATACTTCTTCCGAAATAATGCTGGAGAGTCAGTTACCGTTAATGGAGACCGGTATAGAGCCATGATAACCGACTATTTTGTTCCCGAATTGGATGGCATGAATGTGGATGAGTTGTGGTTCCAACAAGACGGCGCTACATGCCACACAGCGCACGTCACAATCGATTTATTGAAGGAAACATTCGATGAGCGCATAAATTGGCCACCAAGATCGTGTGATTTGACACCATTGGATTATTTTCTTTGGGGATATGTGAAGTCGCTCGTCTACGCCAACAAACCAGAAACGTTAGGGGACTTGGAAGCCAACATTCGTGGCGTTATTGCCAACATTCGGCCCCATATGCTCGAAAAAGTGGTTGAAAATTGGACCAATTCTACTTTATTCGAGCCAGCCGCGGCGGCCACATGCCCGAAATCATATTTAAACATTAATGGCATAAAATTATCCTTCCAATAAAGCCAAATTGATGGACATTAAAACGATTTTCTTGTGTTTTATTTCAATTCGAAGTTCTATACCTCTAAAAAAACACCCGTTATAAGCTTATTATTACAAGAGCAAAGCATACGAACGATAACAACTAAAACTGTTGGAACACTTAAAACCTGTAGAGCAAACATCTGCAGGATACTTTTAGCCAACAAAACCAATATCACAAAAAGGAGTCAAGGATGCATGCAAAAAGAAATCCAATTGTTCTTGTAAAAGTAACTAAAGCTTACTTGCTTTTCAACAGAAAAGAAATTTAAGTATTTCCCTTGCCACAGCTCATACTTTCTTTTTAATAAAAAATTAAACATAAAAGAAGTTTCATGTCTGTCGTAATATTTCATTTGTTGGCCGCACAGGTTGCATAAATCGTTTTTGGCAGTCAGAATTGTATTATTATTTTACTTTTTTATAGTATAGTTTTATTTTTTAAGTTTTTTCTGTAGAAGAATGTGTAAAGGAAGAACATTTTCTTCCTTTCTACAACGAGTGAGTGACAGAGTTACCATAACGACGGAAATTATCGTATGTGACATTGTTTGTTTTAACTATTAAAAGTTTTTTTTTTTTCGTTGAAAACACATTAATATTGATAATATTTTGTATCTGCCAGTGTATAAATGAAAACCAAGACTTAATTTTGAAATCCAATGACCCAAAAGTTTCATATATTCCATTCTGTGATAATAACTTCCTTCGTTTACTGCTCTCTCTCTCTCTCTCTCTCTCTGTATGTGGCACAGCGATGGGATTCGGAAATCTTCATTTCGTGCCGAATCTGTTTCTAAATAGTGCCAAAATCACTTGAATAGTGCCAAACCACTTTTTATAAAAATAATTTAAGTGTTAGCACGTGATGTTTATCTATACTATAGTTCTTGAATGATATTTTATTGTGTTAATAATGAGAAAATTTTATGAATATCACAAAAACCACGGCCCATGGCAAGTTTTATAAACTTGTAAATGTTAAAAATAATAATAATTGTTAGCTACTTTTTAATCCAACACACATTCTTTCGATATAGCGGAATTTGTACGGTTTTTTATTTAACATTTTATATATATTGCTATTGTAGCAAGACATATTGTTAGACTTCAAAAAGTCTGTACCATGTATTAAAAGGTGCTAAAGCTTCTCGTTGCACCCTATTTAACATTTTACTTTTTTTTTTAATCAAATTTCGAACTGTTGTCAACATCGACGTTGCGTCAATACAATGCCAATTTAAGCTTGTCTTCTCTCTCTCGAGAACAATTATTTGCTATTGACAGTATTTTTATTCCGTCAGGTCTAGAAAAAAGCATAACGTTGTCAATAGCAGTAAGTTATTTTCGACCTCAATTTCTTAAGTATTGTATTGACGTGACGGTTACAAAGGGAATAAGGGTGCTTCTTTCCACACTTAATGAAGAGTGGAGAATACAAGGAGTACCTTGATCGATTCGATAATATTAATTAAAAATTGTTTTTTGAAACTATTTTTTACGTCTCCGATATTTTTCCAAAACTCACTTACACTCAAGCTTGTGAACTTTTTTAAATCTGTATTCCCTTTTAATTTTTCAGCGTATTTTGTTTCATTTGGATGCATGGAACAATATTGTTGGTGTCTCCACTTAGAACATGTTCCGCTGCAAACTTTGCAACCAATTCATATAATAGTCCTTGAAGTTATGCTTTGTTTTCAAATATGACACAAAAGAAATGTTAAAAGACTTTATTCTATTTCTAAGTTTTTGATTATTAATAGTTCAATTCCTGCGCCGCAATAAATTTCTTCTCTTGAGAGATGGTGAAAATTTTTTGCTCAAAAAATATCGACATAAATGACGAGATGAAAAAAAAGGACATAAGATGAAAATAAAAACACATTTCGCTTATATCACCAGTCATACTATTTAATGTGAATGAAGTTCTATCACTGCAGTATGTCTGAAAATTTGATAATATAAAGGAGTATTTGGAGAGTTTCCGCTATTCAAGGACTATATTTACAACAGCTCGACGAGACAACAAACGGTTAAGGCTGGGTTAGCCGAACGTTGCTGTTGCTGTTGCTGTACCGCACCGTACCGTACTGTTAGCACGTTGGTGCACTTATAGAACATTTAAAAACGTGCGTATGCCTTACTTCGTTTTGTTGTTTTAATAATAAAAAAAAATGATGGGAAATAAAAAAGTTCAAATGGTGAATGTAGCGAAGAAAAAGTACCTAAAATATGTAAACGCTACTAAAACTGTATACTGTCTGTTATACATTTATAACAAATAAATATGTTCATACATACATACATATCGATGGACACAAGTACACCTCGTCACAAAAATTTATTGCAATATCGTAAAAATAACACTTTTAAAAGCAGTTTAACAAAGCAGTTGTGCTGTTTAATATTATGTTTTTATCTTCCCCTGTAAAATTACAATTATTTGAGTTAGGGCCTTTCTACTTGTGACCAACGATATGTATGCAACATGAAATAATTTTTACATGTGTGCATACACAATAAGAAGTTTTGATTCCATTTAAATCCTTTAATACATATCACATTTATATTATGCTCATACATATTTATGCATTTCTTTATTATATATAAGTACATATACATACACATGCATGTATATATTTGTGTACATAAGTATGTATATATGTACAATCCCAAATATTTATTTATATATATATGTTTTTTTCACACAGATATTATTAACAAAAGTACCAAAAAACAGAGCCAAAATACCCCTATTCCATTTAAATTACAATGGTACCATCACTCGCTTACAAACGTCACTTAACAACGTTAGGAAATTCTATTTTATACAGGTTGAGACGTGCCGTCAACGTTACAGCAAATTTCGGTAAGCGTTTACGTGGACGTTCGGCTAATTCTACCTTTAGTGGAATAAATAAAAATTTCATCAACTTTAGAGTTGAAAGATTTCTGAAAATTTATAAAATCATCCCTGCTACATGAGCTGTTGCCAATAAATTTATTTATTCCATTTAATAGATCGTCAATGTCTCTCAAAAAGTTTATTTTCCTCATCAGAACCAGTTGTCAATCTCAAATCCTACTACGTTTTCAATATTTAAAAACGTTATTAATACAAGTAGAGTACTTACTATGGCAAGAAAAAAAGTTTTAGTTGTTTTTTATGGGAATTGTTAAAATTTAAGTTTAAAATTTTTAAACGCACTAATAATCCCAATTTAATATTTTACTTATTAAGTAAAATATTTTTTATTAAATATATATTGAAATTGATTATTGAGGGGTTTAGCTGGATCCTATGCGCATTTCACTGTTGCTAATGCAGATCATCAGGGAACCTTTACCCAAAGTTTCTTAGAACAACTTTCAATGTATTTTTAATAAAAAAATATTTTACTTAATAAATAAAATATTAAATTGGGACTATTAGTGCGTTTAAAAATTTTAAACTAAAAAAAGTTTTAATTTTAAAGAACAAAAAGTGACAAAAAAGGAGCGAGAGTGCCACAGTGCCAGCCAACATCTAATAGTTCCAAAAATGCCAAAATTGTGCCACATTTCCCATCACTGATGTGGGATAGGATTCTCATTTATTTCATGTTCAAATAAATCTAACAGCAGCCAGAGTAAGTTCAGCACCACCTCAGTAAGCCAGCAACACCTCTCGCACAGATTTTTTTTTTTGTGATTTCATGGTTTATATATGAGTCAAATTTGTTCGCCACATGCTGTGTTAGTTTTCCATTTACGCTATCGCAAAAATTTTAATAACAAACATTTATTTAAGTGTGGCGGCATTGTTGTTTTCTTAATGCACTATTTAGCCAGACACTGCTAGAATTTTAATACACAAAATAGGAAAATAGTTATCGATAAAGCAAGGCATTTATGTTGCTTACCTCCATAACAATGCATATTATATTTCCTCTAATTGATTAATATTGCCAAGTTAGCAGATTATCTAAAAATTGTATGTCAACCTTACGATGACAAATTTAAATAATGCACAGTATAAGGTATTGCGCCAAACAAGAACTAGTTCAAAATTTATATCTCACTACTTTTAATTGCCGAAATTTTTGATAGGAACTTGGCCTTTTTTCACATTTATGTTTTTGTGAGGATCTGATTGCTTTTTGACAGATTTTCTATAATAACACTTTTTAAACTTAAAATTCCTAGTGTGTTTTATTTCTATTAATGATCACTGGTCCAGTTGAAAAGGGCGTCGTTAAATTAAACAATGGGTACGAGCGTGATGGGTGTTGGTTTGTATACCTTAAAAACGCACTTTTGTTTCATTACAAGGGGTCGCCAGTGTGTACGCAATTTGTTCAGCGTAGTCTGAAAAGAAATATGCAAAATACAGCGTAAAGTTCAGTAGGCGTGACCCCGCCTATTTTTTTCAATATATTTACATATTAAAGTCTGCTTAGCCGAAGCACATAAATCAAAAGGATATACCATATGTGCATGCAAATTTTCAATAGGGTAACTGATGCTTTAATTTTTGGATTTTTAGATTGAGTAAATCAATTAAAACTATTTGTCTACAAAATGTCACCTCTCTATAGTATATTACGTAAAACTTTTATGGGCCTGGCCCTGCCGACCTTTATATCTGCTAGTGCTTATGGTTCATGTAAAGTTTCGTAGGAAAAAGCTATTGAGAAATATTGAGAAATACATGGCTAATAGACTAAAAACTGGTAAGCCGAAGTAGTCACGGCCACTATTCAAAACAGGAAATTTTTACTTTGGATAAGTACTTTGATCATAGTTTTGAGTTTAAAGTATTTGTTTCCGCCCCCTGATTGCAACTACTGGTTTTTTAGATTTTTCCTAGTGATATCTGATCTAGATTTATTTGTGTATCAAATTTTGGAGTTTTAATGGCATGTCCCCGCATACCGGACAAAACTTCTTGGTTCTAAGATTTTTCCATTGCCTTACTCATTCACACTTACTTGTGTATAAAATTTTAGCTCTCTAGCGCGAGTTATACCTTTAAATTTTATCAGCATTATCCTAATATTTTAAACTCACAATATTATTTTGAGCGATATGCTATACCAAAGTAGATTAAACGCAAGGCTAACATTTTGTGGGAGTGATCACGCCCACTTTTTAAGGTGATAGTTTGAAGTCTTGTGTACGTACAACATGTAGCCAAAGTTTCACTAAAATGGCTTGAGTTAAAAGCTGTATATTAAGTTTTTAGTTCCAAACAATATTAGCGTGGCCCCGCGCATTCTGGTAAAATTATTTGGTTTTTCAGATTTTTCTAGTTGGTTTCTCACCTAGACCTACTTATGTATCAAATTTCAGCTCATAAACGCAACTTTTAAATTTTAATTTTTATGGGCGCAGCCCCGCACCTCTAGTTAAAATTTCCGTGTTTTTATGTTTTTCTTGTTGGGTTTCACCTAGAGCTACTTGTATATCAAATTTCAGCTCCTTAGCGCAACTTTTAATGTTTATGGGCGTAACCCTGCCCACTTTTCCAATCTCAAGTTTTTTTTCGGCCAGTGCTTATTATTCGTGTCAAGTTTCGTTGCAAACGGATAATAATACCCACATAATTAGCATATCTAAATATGCTGAGCCGTAGTACAAGAAAATGAGGTTTAAATTGTATGGGCGTGTCAACACCCATTTTTTAAATGAAAAAATTTATAGCCTTGCATTATAGCAGTATATATGTTAAATTTCAATAAAATAGCTCCCATTACGCGCCTTAAATTTGCTTTTTTAATTCTGACCTTTAAGGCCGTACCCCCGCCCTGCTGGCCAAAATTTCCGGGTTTTCAGATATTTTTATTTTAGAATTGTAATCTGTTATCAAAAAAGTTCTAGCAGATGTAAAGCAAAAAGACGATAATTTTAACGTTCTTAGACAAGAATTTGTACTTTATAAAAAAAAAACGAGCAACAAAACAACCAACATATTATTGCGCAAAAATAAGATTTCGTTTAAACGACTCTACATTGAACGCTTCAACGTTTCTGAAATTTTATTACTTGGATAATTAAATACAAATTTTTTATTCTTAAGCTTTTTATACATATAGTCACTACTAAATGTTCCTTTTCTAATATAAGTACCTGAATTGAATACAAACCAGAGAAACTTTATCACCCCTATAGTAAAAATTTTTTCCCTCAAAAGATTTTTCCCAGAAATATTATCCCCTTTTTTTGTTTCCCCTTATCATGAATAATCTGCCTTAATTTGGTAATTAATTAAAGAAAAACTGCTGAAGTCTTCTTTAATCTATTACCAAACAGTCGTAGTGGCATTTGAAATACGCCAACCACAATAAGCCAGAATATTTTTCACGTGAATTTTTCCACTTTACTTTTGTAGGCGAACTGAATTATTACATCGAATAATTTCGATATTTCTCTTCGAATTATATATTAATAGTTAAAATTTCTAAGTTTTACAAAAATTCTTCCCTGTTTTACATTCACGTGGACTGATAGCGGGGAATGAAAATTTCACTTGAAGAAAAATTCCATTTGTTTTTCATGATAGGGTTGATTATTTTTAAATCATCATTTATCTTTCCAGCATACATATCTATTTATGTACATGCATATTTTAAAACCGAAACCGAACCGAAACCGACCGGTTTTAATAGCTTAAAACCGGAAACCGCGGTTTTTTAATTTACACGGTTTTTGGCAAACCCTACCTAGATCTACTCTTGTACCAAATTTTAGCTCTTTAGCGATAGCGGAAGTGCTTCATCAATTTGATGAGTGTGTCAGTGGTCAGTGAGTATGTCTTAAAATATGCACTTTTTGCACCTCTATATTTCCGGAACCTTTCATTGTAAAAGTTTCAAACTTCGCATATGAAGTTATATGAATTTATTCTAATAATGGTTTAAATATCATAATTTTACGGTTGCGGTGAACAAAGTAAGGGGGGGGGGGGGGGGGGTAAAAACAGCTCGAATGGCTTCGTGCAAATATACACACTGCGTGTATTGGCCGGAACTTGGCCTGGCGTACTACCGTGTGCCTAAATCTTCAACTCAAAAAGTCGCCCTAAAGCCTATAATAGTACAAGGCATGTAAAAAGCCACATACGTATGTGGCGATGACGTCAGGGAAATTTTCAGCATAATGGTTGCATGTTCTTAAATTACTAGTAGTGGCTACAGATCGTTACATTTTCTGAGGCAGTAAATCTGTAACCATGTGAATATCTACATGTACATATGTTACTAGTACACTGCAAGTAGCAAATGTAGCTTCGTGTGACGTCAAAATTACGTCAGAAATATATGCACATGTTTCGAAATTCCTTCATGAACATCAATTTTCTTAATCTACTCTAAAAACCAAGAATTTTGGTATATTAAATATTGATGAAAAATGCATTTTGTCCAAAAAATTAAAAAATCTTGCTTTAGTGATTTGCCCCTAACTCAAACAGTTCTTAACAGATTTCAACCTAATTACATGCATTAGAAAGCTTATTAAATTTCCTAAATGTTTTTTTTAAACAATATTGCCATTTTGTCGATGGTGTTTTATTCATAGCATTACAAATTCAGATTTTCATATGTTCACTTATTATCTTTTTTTTTTAATTTAAGCTTACTTTTTCAGTTTTACTTTTTTACAGTTGTTCGTCCTAGAAATTGTTCTTGTATAAATTACCTCAATGATAACATGCAGTGAATGTTTCTTAATCCGGATTTTATATAACCACTATAGGGTGCCATTTGATAGACACACAAGAAGCAAATTTTTATTTATTTGGCTTAAGTCCAAGACAGTGTTTTTGCTTTCTTGCCTGAAATGTTTCTGTTTTTTATGTAAAAACTTTCTTTTCATTTGGAAGAATAAACACAAAAAATAGTGTTATTTACAGGTGGAAAGACAAAAGAACTCAATTAACTTAAGCTGACGTCTAAAGTGCTTTTTATTTTATTTTTATCAAAGTAAATATTGTTTTTCCCAAGGAAGTGTAAGAAGTGTTTTCACTACATAACAATGAAATTAAAAAAAAAAACTAAATTGAAGGAAATTTTAATAGAAGAAAAACCAAATTCATTGACCTGTGGAATATTAAATTGACTTCAACGCAAAAAAAAAAATAACATACACATGTTTATATACAACAATACAAAATAGTTTAACATAACGAAATATTATTTAAATCGTAATAAATTTTTAATATCTACACAAACAAAATATTTAAAATTTCTTAATAAAAATATATAACAGAAAAGTCAAACAAACAATATGGTTAGAGAAGACAGACACATTTTCAAATATTTAATCTTTCCGGCAACTAAAAAACAAACAATGTCCCTTCACACATGAAACACACAATCACGCATATTCCATGAAATTGCAGCAATTTCAACATCCAACAACAATTTAAAGGTAATTCTTCACTATTGTAGGAGCAACAAGAAAATATATTTGTACATATATTTATATTAAAGAAACCTCATCAACACCAAATTCATGGAAGTATAAACAGAAGAACAACAAATTGAATTTAATTTATGCTTAAGCATGTCTTAATTTCAAACTTAATCTAATTTTCGAGAATACACGAGTTTTATTAAGTGTTTGTTGCAAGTGTTGCAACAAAAGGAACTACATGCAATACGTTCAACGTATCAAAAGTAACAACTACAACTACAATAAAATAAAATTGAATTTATTCTCTTGCAAGTGTTATGAGTGTTTCAGTTCAACGACTACATTTTAGGTAAATATTTAATATGTGTGGCTCAAAGGTAAGTGAGGGTCAGTAGGAAATTTAGGCAGCAGAATAGAAAACTAAATTAAGTTTTAAATCTCTGTTAGTTATAGAAATTTTTGAGAGAAGAAGATTACAGCGCATAATATCTACTTATTTTAGCGCTGAACTTTGTAATTTAATATTTTCTTTGGTTATCATGGGGGAAAATTACGGCATTCGATATATCATATATCCTTCACATTTCCATATAATTTCTTTAGTGTTGATAATTTCGGACAATATCGAATGCCGTAATCCCCCACTTGATTTCCATGTAAGAAATGAACAAACTAAGCCCAATAAAAGGAAAAAAATATAAAATCCTGGCCGAGTTATTTTAAATTAGTGCTACCAGAAAAATGTAAAAGTGAACTTTAATGAAGCAAAATTAGCCTATTTAACATAATTTTTCATCTGACAACAGTTTAACCTCCACTCGGAGACCCAATTGGGTCCATTGTGATAAATTTTGAAGTAAGACTCATTATTTTAAGTTTTCCCATTTAATTTTATTTTTTTTTAATTTTACTAGTCATAATGAATAAATTTATTTAATGGATATGTACCAATATTATTGATACTAGTAAAATAAAAAAAAATTAAATGGGGAAACTTAAAAAAAAAACTACTTCCAAGTTTATCATAATGGGCCCAATGGGGTATCCGAGTGGAGATGCATTTTTGTCAGCACTCTTCCCAGCCTACTTAAATGTACATACTGGGAAGTGTTCAAGATGTTAATTGCCATTCTTTTGCACACCTTTTGTAGAAAATAAAATTCATGAATGGTTTCAGACTACAGTCTGTTTCTCAAATCGGTTTTAAAAACTTTAAAAATGCTTATTTTTCTCTCAACTGAAGCATTTGAAAATTACAAAATATTGGAAACATATCTTGCACAAGATTATCTTTCAGTTTGAATACTTGTCTCTTATAAATTTCGGTTTCACTATGGAGTTGATGTTTTTCAAAATCTAAGCTTTTGGAAATCTTTGATGATTTAAATCTTTTCTTAAAAAAACAGTAACTTTGATTGAGAAGATAGTGTAACTTTTGAATTAACAATATCTTAAATGTATTCTATCATTTCAATATAAAATTCTCTACAATTATACTTTCTACGTTTATATCCACATATCGTGCCGTAACCGTCAAAAAAAGCTTAAGCGACATAATTTCCGAAATTCATTTTTTGAACAAAACGGTAATTTGCGATCGTAAATAATCTATTTTCGTCAAAAAAACGAAGTCCAAAATATTTGTCGGTTAAACTTTTTTTTAGCGGTTATAGCTCGATATGTAAATTGTTCATCGGAACAGAATGCCAAGGACTCATACATATGCTGAAATACCAACCCTTCAGGAAAATGAGCTAGTGTCAAACTAGTATTTTACTAGTAAAGAAATCACCACCACTAGTTCCGAACTGTAAACTTTCCATTGGTACTAGTTTAGGACTAGTTTATTACCAGTTCTTTTGTAAAAAAATAATTCTATAAAACTGGTGGTTTTATTAATTTGTTACCCAGTGACTACTGCTAGTTAAAATTCGCAATTATTTATCAAAATTCAAAAATACAAAAGGGTAATTATAATTATTTAATGCAATTTTATTTACAGTGCGTGCAAGAGCTCCGTTAGACCGTCAAAATTTATTTTGCAATGTGGTGCCTTGGAACAACTTCATATACTAGTACTCATCAGCACTAGTAATTTTACACAACAACTTTAACCCTTTTTGCACTAGTCCTTGCTATTCTAGTAATTATAACAGTAGCTTTCAGACAATTATCGCCTATTCTCCTGCAACGAATATACATATTGATGTGTTCACGTGTATGTATGTATGCATGTTTCATTTAAAAATAAATTTTCATCAGCATTATCAATTGCCTATAAGCTCTGGGTCTGAAATTCAACTTTTTCAATACCATTAAATTTGACAACTTAATAGCTCTAGTCAAAATATCTGCCTTGCTATGGATGTTTTTGTATCCCATGGATACTAAATCATGCAAGTATTCACACGCGAAAAAATGCACAACTTTAAACAAGTCATAATTTTTTTAGAAATATCTAAAGCTCTGAGGAATAATTCGGTAAAAATGGCGAAAATGGCTAAAATTGGCAAAAATCTGCTAAGAGCAGCATAATCGTTAAAAATAAAGTTCTCAAAAACTCTTAGGAATCAAAATACTTGTAAGACTTTCTTTTATCTCGAATATAGCAAAAATTTGCGAGAATTCGCAAAATTGGAAACAATCTTTAGAATTCATTAGAAATCATTAAAACTTTTAAAAATAAAATATGAGCCAATCCCACGATGTCGTAAATGTTCGACTTGTTGCCCTCTTACATTCAAAATAAAAACAAATTTTGATATTTTGTTGTTTCAAATGTAAGTGTGAGACAAGTCGAACGGTTTCGACATCGCGGGGTTGGCCCTCAAACTTGAAGAAAAACGCGAAAAAAAATCGCATGTTCGCGAAAAAAAAACCCGCAAACTCGCGAAAAGATTATAAATGCATTGAAGAAATCACATAAACTGCAAAGAATAACAAAATCTCAGAAAATTATATGATACAGGAAATAAAAACAAATCTGTTTATTTTCTGTCATTTGAATTTAATAATTACAAAAACTTTTTATATGGCAATACAACAGGCCGTTCACAACGGTGCTATTTGGTCTTAAATATTAGTGATAGAATTATGACCTTAAAAGGCTTTGTGTACTGGCAAAATGTGTTGAATAACAAAAAAATTCATATCATAAAAACTAAAACAGGGGGTATGCTTATTTACTGTAATACCGACATACTTGTATAAAAAAAGCATTAATAATAAAGCTGAAAAATCGTTAAATAATATTAGATCATTAATGTTTTTTTTTATGGGAATTGTTACAATTTAAGTATAACATTTTTTAAACGCACTAATAATCCCAAATTATTTCTGATTAAAATTCACTACAGTTCAATTAAAATCTAAAAATGTCTCAATTAATATTTTACTTATTAAGTAAAATATTTTTTTTATTAAGAATACATTGAAATTGATTATATGAAACATATTAAATCATATTTAATACAAGCACCTCTTGAGAAAATAATATATTTGTTTATCTTCATTGAGTTCTATGTATGCTATGTTTGCTTATTTTCTTCAAAACTAGAATTTTTGAGTTATGTCGCTGTTTCAATAAGGCAGCGATATATATATAAGATGTATATAGATTGTGCAATGTGCATACATGTAGGTATGCCTATTTCCGAAAATAAATATATTTTAGGTAGTTTTAAGCAAAAAAACAAGGAGATTTTCAGGGAAAGTTAATTTTAGGTAAAATATTTTCAGGTAATTATAGTATTTGGAGTATAAAAAATGGGTATTCAATATTAGGGATGAATAAGCGATAATGGCATTTAATCGATGAATAACTACAAGAGGGAATACTGTATAAGCATATTCTTTACAGTGAGATTACACGAGACATAAGTTTGGAAATTTTTGTGTTGGCAATTGTCAAAATCTTTTGCTAACACAAAAAATGACTGTGTAAACCGTAAATGTTAGTGTTCGAACACATGGTTGGAAACAATTTCTCAAACATAAGTCTGAGCAATTATGTTAGGACACAAGCTGTCAAATTTACCTTTTTCGTAGAAAATAATGGCGGGAAACTAGAAATAATAAGTTTATTACAAAAAAAATCAAGCAGGAGCACAAAATATATGGTCTGTTGCAGACGTATTACAAAATCAAAACGTAAAACGTGCATTTTGAATACATACGACAACCTAAATTTTGAGTTTTAACATTATACGACTAACCACCCCTTAAAATAAGTTTGAACACAAACTTTTTTGTGACGTCATTCTGCCGACGTTATTTCTTATGTTCAGAAATAAAAATTGCTCGTCTATTCGTACTGTTATATACATTTTTTAGCTAAGCTGGGAATAACGTCAAAAGAGGTACGCGGATTTTTATAAAACAAATCTTTTTTTATGAAGAACAAACATATCTCTCTATGTTAGAGAAGTCGAATTTTATTTGAGTTTTTTTTATATCAATAGATTCGAAAGCAATATATCGCTGGTTTAAGATAATTTTGTTAAGAAACCCAAATTTTAAAAAAGTTTGGGTTAAAGGACCAAGTAGCATGAGAAAGAAATGTAAGCTATGTGGCCTCAGTAATTTTTTTCGGTTTGTGTTATTATTTACCTTGTATTTTGAATATCTAACACTGCAATTACAAATGCCACTAGTGGCATGCCAGTGTTGTGTACGTATTATCAACGAAAAATTGTTCGAAAAAATCGAATCTCTTGACATTTGCTTTGCTGTTTACACATGCCTTTGCAACTTCATTTTACAAATGTCATCGAAGCGAGCTGGCTCAGTCTCGCTTCCATTTTTACTTTTCCATTTGTTTATAGAATAGAGTTACCTAGTACGTCACAAAGGCACATTATTGAGGAAACTGTTAACACTTGTTATCTATATAAGTAATAGGAAAACATGTTTTTTCTAATACCTTTTACGCTGGTACCACCGCACCGATTTTAAAAAGATTTATACTGTTTTAAAGGATTTTCTGTACAGATGTGCAGAATCTATATTTTATTGAAATCGGTTTAGTATTTTGGGAGCTATAAGCGTTTAAAGTTGCTACTACTACATGCACACATATTACACACGCGTTTATTAGCTTACAAGTAAAAAAAGAAACAAAACATGAGTGTGCGTGTGTGTTTGTAGTATTTTTGTTGACCTTACAATTGTTTTTCTCTTATTTGTTGTTGTATCAAAGCCATAATACTTAAAGGAAGAGAGTTGAATAAATTGAATTAGGTCGGTTGAAGGGATTTTGTTTATGCTTTTTTAATTTCATGTATTATTTAATTATGCTTCCATATGTATGTAAGTTTGTGTGTGGCTGTGTTTTAATGAATTTTTTTATGACGTTTAGATACATTTTCTTTGAATCTTAAATTATTTACATTTTGATTCTAGAATACGGAATATTACCACTGGGGCCTGCCATTTCGAAAAATTTGAGTGTGTTAGTGAAAAATCGTGAGTGTATTGAGTTTTTCGAAATGACATGCCACTAAAACTACCAAAAATACCAACGGGAAAAAGAGTACACTGTTCGGGGAAAAGAGAAGGAATGGCAACCCTATGTCTAAGCAACTTGATTACTTGCCAATATTTTTACCTTGCTAATAGAAGAGGCAATTATGTATGTACATATGTTTGTTCACTTCTCTATACCGACACTCGTTGGACAAACTAGTTGAGTTGAACTGGTTGATAATGCCAAAAATCTTGGAATTATAATCAAAAATAAACTAACATGGTCAAATCACGTAAATGCCGTATGTGGAAAAACTTATTCTATGATAAGAAATCTTTGGATCATTCAACATTTTACGCATGCTTCTTGCCAAAACATACTTGCTACCTGTCCTTCTATATTGTAATGGTTGAAGCACCTGTTATTTTGGTCCTAGCATGTGTCGTGTCGTGTGTAGCCATATAGTCCCTTGTTTGGTTTTTACAGCTGTCAGGGAGACCAGCTTACCAGTAGGCGCACAAAAGAGGTGCCAAGAGATTTGGAGAATTTAATTAAAAAACAAGGCAAGATATTGCCAGTTTGTCCCTATTTACACTATGCAAGTCTTATTGCTAAGCTGATTAGTTTATTAGGAGAGAGAGACGGGGGGAAAAGAAACGTTGTTGTTCCCCTCGTCTCTCTCTCCCTGAAACTAATCAGTTTAGCAATAAGACTTGCACAGTGTGATTTGGGACTTTGCGTTTAGAAATTAAAATCTGATTTTATTTAACATTTCGCTCTGCTTATATATTATTTTACATTCTTCAATTTTTGTGTTTCTTTATGTCTATTTATATCTAATTTTGCTATAATAACGTAATTTAGTAATAAAAATTCAAATTGTGGCATTTAAATTTTATAATGTAAGCGTTTTGTTAATAATTACAATGAACTGCGTTGCAATACAATTATACTATGATATAGTGTGTTACAGTAAGTGAGGTACACTACAATATGGTTGTGAAATATTTTCTAGCTGCGATACACTATGGTAGAATAAGCTCAAAGTAACATTTAATAATGTCGCAAGATATATTTATGGTCGTATCAGGTATAGTCAAATTTCACAGTTTTCTTACCAAATTTATAAAGTACCCTATTCAGGCTTCCAAGGTCATTCAAATTGTTTTAAATGCAAATAAAAGACAATTTTATTTCATCTTTTCATATCCGACGTTTCGTTGGGATTTTCCAACATCTTCAGGGATACTATTTTTATTGAAACCTGGTAACATTGATAAATAAATGAACGATTTTAATTTTTATTTATCAATGTTACCAGATTTCAATAAAAATAGTATCCCTGAAGATTTTGAAAAATCCCAACGAAACGTCGGATATGAAAAAATGAAATAAGATTCTCTTTTATTTGCATTTAAATCAATTTGAATGACCTTGGAAGCCTGAATATAGTAGTTCTATAAAAACCACATCATACGTTAAATAAAAAAGGTCGAATAGTTACATATATATACATATATATATATATATATATATATATATATATATATATATATATATATATATATATATATATATATATATATATAAAGTACCTTTTGGAAATTTGCTAAAATGCCGAACTTTACTGCTCTTGCACAAAATTGTTTTCAGTAAGCAATCTGAATATCTCTACAAAAGCATAATATTTTCAAGATCCAATAGAGGCTGCAAAATAAACTCAATTCGATACCGAAAACTAATATCAGAAATACACTTCTTCGTAAACGCCATTCGTCTCTGGAACTCCACTCCCACCAATCATAAGCAATGCTAAACACTTTTACTTTGCAATATTTTCTCATTTCGCTTAAATAAATTTCTTAACAATTTTCTCTTATAGGTCCTATTTTTTTTTTAATTTAATTTATTATAATTTATTGTTTAATTTTATGTAAGTGAAAATTTTAATTTTGAAAAATACCAAAATAAACATGCCATTGCCAAAATAAACCAGTATTGTTAAATAAGATTAAGTCTTATTGTACATCGCAAAAACTTAAAAGTAAATTGGAATAAAAGATAAAATATGTAAGTCAATGCTTATGCTCTATTATCATTAATTGTAATTACATACATATGCATGTACATACATATATTAAAGTCGCTCTTTTTATATATTACCAATGTTAACAGATTTCAATAAAAATAATTATTCCTGAAGATGTTGGAAAATCCCAACGAAACGTCGGATACATTAAAAATGAAATAAAAATACGTCTTTTATTACATTTTAAAGAAATTGAATGACCTTGAAAGCCTGAATAGATACAATATCTATAAAACCACACTAATTCATATTAAAAATAAGGTCGAGTAATTAAATACAAATACATATATACTGTAATTTCTTTAAATAAATGAATATATACAAAAAATAAATACATGTTGTCGAGTAAGCAGCTTTCCTCGAGATGAGAAATCACCCCTGCCCACGATTGTTCCAAAAAAGAGATTGGTCAACAATGTGTACATTTGGGCCTAATTACGTATGTATTATTTCGACTTCGACAACGACGACTGGGCCTTATTTCCATGCACAAAAAATATCTTTCGAATATGATTATGATTCTAAAAGGTAATTTATTTAGCGGTTATACATATAAATTTCCTACAGGCTATGGTTTTATGGCTTTTGTGAAGTGAACAATGGACAAATTATAGAGGTGTAAATTATGTAGTTTATAAAAAAATTAAGTTTATGTTTATGTTCCCTGCCCAATTAGGTGCTACACAGCAAATATGCGTATAATTTACAACCAGTAGCACAAAAAGTAACAAAAGTAGCAGAAGTGCAGCCTTAAAATTGATTTTGTTAACGACCAAGTAAGTACACTCAGGAAAAAAGCAAGCACTCACTGAGAGCTAACTGGAGCCACAGGCGTAAATTGGAAATGGTCTTTATACTAATAAGTTATAATAATAAAGGTTTTATGCATAAAAGAGCGTTTTGGATTTTGTATTTATTAGAAGTGTTTGCTTTTCGTACATGTCTTCGTTAGCAGGTACGAAATTATATGTTTGCATAGCTGGCAGAGGTTTTCTATAATATTCCGTGTTAATAGACAAATATTTTTAATATTTGTATGTATTCTAAGTGCTAGCAGTAACATTCACCCCACATATTCTGCATTTTGATTAAGTTCTCAGCAAAAAATAAAAGGAGTACTTCCTTACGATTCACTTTTAAATTTCTTTGAAAGTACCTATGCATATTTTTAGATGTTAAAGAAGTTATTTTTAACCACATATCAAATGGAATTTTAATTCACTACTTTGTTTTCAGCAAATTCATTACTTTGTTGGCTCAAGCCAAATACAAGTGTTTTTTTTATTACATTTAAGGCTTTTCAAATCCAAAAATTTGCATTATTAAACATGACAATGGAATAAATTAACAAAGAATTAAATAATTTAACCTGTTTTCCTTTTCAAGCCATATGCAAGTAATTTTAATTACTGAATAAAAAGCACTTTTTAACTAATTTTGTGAAGTGAATTATTTTCACTCCCGAATTTCGGATTTTTATTGCTCCAAAAACACGATTTTTATTGAGTTTAAAAAATGTTAAAAGCAAACCACTTCCTTCCAATGACACGTGAATGTAAAATTCATTGGTTTTTTACCTAAATTTGAAGTGGTTTGATTCAGCAGATGTGGTGCTTTTTCTACTTATTTTTTTCACTTTTTTTGCTGGGTTACAGCATTCAGTTTTGCGAAAATTAGTAAAAGCTAATTGAGCAAAAAACTGAATCGTAGGAAAATATTTTCAAATCCAGTAGCTCGTTCCTGCCTTTCCCCTATCGTAAAATTTCCCGCCGAGGGAATTGTAATGAAATTGTCAATTGAAACAAAAATAGGTTTCTCCCACAAGTGTTGCTGTGTATTTACTTTATGACCACAATATGGCATTTAACTAAACAGTATCTAACAGTATTAGCGAAAACTTCCTCGAAACACTTTTATCGAATTATAAACCGGAGAGAAAAGAAACAAATTTGTACAAAAACATTGAAATTTTTTGTAAAATATGAGGTTTTGCGAATTGAGCAATTATTAACAAGTCGATGATACGTCTTATGTAGACATAAAAATATTCATAGGTTTTGTTTCCTAAAATTATGGTGTACTTTTAACTAATTGGAAAGGTGGAATGGCATTTGCATTTAAGGTTATTTAACAAAAATTTTAGTTTATTTCTACATATGTTCGAAATATCAAATAAAAATTTTGCTTAAACTCTGTTTTTTTTTTGCTCAATCTTAACGACTAAATAGATTTATATTTTTATGTTCTGCGAATTATTTAAATAGCAAATAGTACATAATATGTACTAGTATCTAAAGGGTCCACCAGATAACTTTTTTTTGGAAATGCTATAAAACAAAAATTCGTTCAACATGGCCCGATAACGATCGCCATTGACTGTAACGGCCACTCCTTGCTCATTTTGCCCAATTATGCCTCTGGACCAAAATCCGCACCAAACAGTGACTCATTTTGGGTGCGTCGGCTTTTCAATGTATGCGTGCGGGTTTTCTGTGCCCCAAATGCGACAATTTTGCTTGTTTACATACCCGCCAAGATTAAAATGAGCTTCCAAATGATGCAAAATCGGCATCTTCTGTAAGTCGATCGCAGGCCCAATTAGCGAAGCGAAAACGCATTGGATGGTCAGTTGGCTCGTTCAGCGGAAGGATAAAACTAATTATCTGTCTAACCAGACATGAGCTAAGTGTTACCATTCACGAAATAAGCACTAGTTGAAAAAAAACGTTAGATGGCGGACCCGCTATAATGCGGCAAATTATTATGGTTTTTAATTGAATTAACTATTTATAACTCGATAATTACAATGGATTTTAGTACATTTGGTCGTCCTTGTGATATCAAATAATAACACATGTATCCCGTTTCATAAAATATTTAGACGTCATCATACTACATATTTTATGCAGATTTTAAACATACATACATACATACAGATAAAAAAATATGTATGATCAATATCTTTTTTTATACCCTTTACCAAAAAATGTTAAAAGGGTATATATAGGTTTGTCATTCCGTTTGTAATTTCCAGAATATTAATAAGCGAGCCATAAAGTAATGGGTGTTTTTTATTGAGGTATAGAACTTTAAGTTGGCATCACTTTTTTAACTGGCGGCCATTTTGTCAGCTGTCAAGTGATTAATATTTAGTTTGGTTTGCCATTTTATCATGAACAGGTTGACAAAAGAACAACGCTTGCAAATCGTGCAAATTTATTTCGAAAATAATGGTTCAGTTCGCGAAGTTTACCGCAAGCTCCGTCCATTTTATGGTCGACATAATCGTCCATCAGAGCAATTAATTCGGTTAACCATGGATCGTTTTCGCACTACGTTTACTCTATGTGATAATACGCATCCGCAGAGACGTCGAACAGTGCGCACCGAAGAAACAATTGCCGCTGTAGAGCAAAGTGTTGAAGAGGACCCGAATGAATCGATTCGCCACCGTGCACAGCAATTGGAGCTTTGTCCATCAACTTTATGGAAGATTTTGCGCAAAGATCTTGGCTTGCGACCTCACAAGATCCAGCTTGTGCAAGAATTAAAGCCGCGAGACCATGCAATGCGTCGTGATTTTGGTGTATGGGCCGAAAATGAGATTGATCTCGATGCTGATTTTCATCGCAAAATTTTGTTCAGTGATGAGGCTCATTTTTGGTTGAATGGCTACGTCAACAAGCAAAATTGCCGCATTTGGAGTGAAGAGAATCCACATGAGACCCTTGAGACGCCATTACATCCACAAAAACTGACTGTTTGGTGTGCTCTATGGGCTGGTGGAGTCATTGGGCCATACTTCTTCCGAAATAATGCTGGAGAGTCAGTTACCGTTAATGGAGACCGGTATAGAGCCATGACAACCGACTATTTTGTTCCCGAATTGGATGGCATGAATGTGGATGAGTTGTGGTTCCAACAAGACGGCGCTACATGCCACACAGCGCACGTCACAATCGATTTATTGAAGGAAACATTCGATGAGCGCATAATTTCGCGGAATGGACCTGTCAATTGGCCACCAAGATCGTGTGATTTGACACCATTGGATTATTTTCTTTGGGGATATGTGAAGTCGCTCGTCTACGCCAACAAACCAGAAACGTTAGGGGACTTGGAAGCCAACACTCGTGGCGTTATTGCCAACATACGGCCCCATATGCTCGAAAAAGTGGTTGAAAATTGGACCTGTAGAATTGGCTTTATTCGAGCCAGCCGCGGCGGCCACATGCCCGAAATCATATTTAAACATTAATGGCATAAAATTATCCTTCCAATAAAGCCAAATTGATGGACATTAAAACGATTTTCTTGTGTTTTATTTCAATTCGAAGTTCTATACCTCTAAAAAACACCCGTTATATATTTTTTTTTCTTTTTGTTGCTTATCACTACTTATGTATTATTAATAACTATCACTAAGCTTATGTCCGACATTGGTCGGGCCTAATGATTTTTTTATAGATTTAAGATTTGAATACTTATTGTTAGTTCATATTTGAACATACAATAAATAAAAAACATGCATTAAAAAAAAATAAAGTACATATAATAAGCGACGTCCGTCTGTCTGTAGGTGAAATCGGTTTTCCTAAGCTCCCAGAAAAGCTAGAGACTTCATTCTTGGACTGGTAGCTCAGAAATTGTTGAAATAAGATTGGTATTGAAAATCAGCAAAATCGAGCAGACGGTTTCAGAGCTGGGAGACTTAAACTTCATTTTACCATACAAAATAACTACCGAAAACTAGTTTTTTATAATTTTTTTATTAAATAAACTTATTTTATACTTCAGTATGAATAAAATTCGTATTTCTAACTAAAAAAAATTAAAAAGACGTTTCCAGGGTTGGAAAACCTTAAACCG
Organism: Tachina grossa; assembly: GCA_949987645.1. Lineage (NCBI taxonomy): Eukaryota > Metazoa > Arthropoda > Insecta > Diptera > Tachinidae > Tachina > Tachina grossa. The sequence continues at coordinate 62,303,457 of OX465277.1, read as the reverse complement.
AAAACTAGTTTTAAATAATTTTTTATTAAATAAACTTATTCAGTAGTACATATTATTCGTAGTACATATTATTCGTAATAGGTACATACTGTCTTTAATAAATAAGCTTTATGCTTTGCTGATATTTTTTACATAGTAGAAATAACAGAAACAAAAAAAAGACCGCAAACAAAAAAAAACACAAACGAAGTACCCTTGAGGAATTCTATGTATGAGTGCCTCAAATACAAAAAATTTTGAAGTGAGTTCTAACGGCAGAAATGCTAATTTTACTTTGAGTTCTGAAACTCTTAATGAAAAAAATATAAATAATAAATCTGATGAAAGTCTTTTTTTAACGTCAAAGCCAATTTTTCGTCAGCGATCAACTTCGCTTTGTCCAATGCCAAATAGTAATGATGCATTAACATTACAGTTGCCCAGTACTTCTTCATATAAGCCAGTAATATCATCCCCTTCAGGCTCGTGTTCATCACTTAACAAAGTTATCACTACAGATAACAGCGGCTCGAAACTCAAGGTACAAGTCGCAATGGACAGATATATAACCGTGGTAAAGCGTGGGCGAAGCCCGAATTCTTCAAAAATTTCATCTGCTCCAAAAATGTCTAGGGATAACAGCGCAGCCTCAACTAATCGCCAAAACCGCTTCGAAATTTTTCAAGATGACAACGACAAACCCGAGGTATCCTCGAATAAAATATTCAAGCCGCCACCAATCTATTTGAGACAAAAAAATTCAAATGCCCTTATTAAAAAATTAATTTCGGTCATTGGTGAGAATAAATTTCACATTGTTCCAATAAAACGTGGCAACATCGATGAAACTAAAGTCCAAATTTATGACGAAAAAGATTTCCGCAAAATGGTTGCTGAATTTGAAAAAAATAAAACAAGCTTCTACACATACCAGCTTAAGAGCGCTAAAGGCATGCAGATCGTATTGAAGGGCATAGATTCTTATGTTGTTCCCGAAGAAATAAAAGATGCACTCGTCCTCCAGGGGTTTAAGGTAAAAAATGTGTCCAATATAATAAACAGAGAGAAGATTCCCCAACCCCTTTTTCGTGTTGAACTTGAGCCTAATGACATAAAATTGAAAAAAATGAGACGCATCCAATTTATAATTTGAAATACCTCTTGTACCGAAAAATCACAGTTGAAGAGCCACATAAGCGTTCAGGTCCTGTACAGTGCCATAATTGCCAAGAATATGGCCATACAAAAACATACTGCAATTTACCCTCTGTTTGTGTTGTGTGCGGCGAATTACACGGCACTGCTAGTTGCAATAAGCCAAAAGATCAAAGTGATAAAAAATGCAGTAATTGTGGAGGTAATCACACCGCTAACTACAGAGGTTGTCCTGTGTACTCTTTCGTAAAGAAGACTATGGTGCAAAAACCTAAATTAGCTCCAGCTCAATCAGCAAACGCTTACTCTGCCACTTTTGCGCAAATGAGCCAACCAGTTACTTCCCGTGTATCGTATGCAGATGCTGCTAAGACAAATTCAATTCCCACACAAAATGTTTCCCCGCCAAATAATTCAAAAAATACTGACGCAAGCTTTAATTTTAATCGCCTTGAAGCTACTATTGAAAATCTGGTGCAAACTATAAACAATTTTACAACAAATATGACTAGCATGATGCAAGAAATGCTGCGAATGCAGAATACTCTGCTTCAAGCATTAATTAATAAGCCATGAACACGTTAACAATATGTTTCTGGAACGCAAACGGCATTCGCCAACATAAAAATGAACTTGAGCACTTCCTCACGGAAAAAAACATTGATGTAATGTTAGTATCTGAGACTCATTTGACTTCGAGAAGTCTTTTTAAAATTTATGGCTACACTATATATGATACAAAGGACCCTAGAGGAAGGGCTTGCGGTGGATCAGCAATTCTAATAAAGTCAAGACTCAAGCACTATGTTCTTGATAACATTTGTGAAGAACACCTACAAGCAACAAATATTGGCATTGAAAGTTTTTGTACAAATTTTGTTATATCATCAATTTATTCCCCTCCCAGATTTTCAATCACTGAGAATCAATATGAGGATTTCTACAAATCTCTTGGACCTTGTTTTGTAGCAGCTGGCGACTACAATGCTAAGCATACGTTCTGGGGTTCGCGTCTTATTACCCCCAGAGGTCGAGCATTGTTCAACACTATTTCAAAAATGGGCTTGGATGTCATTTCGAGTGGGGAGCCCACTTATTGGCCTACTGATATACAAAAAATTCCGGATGTTATAGATTTTGGCGTCATAAAAAATATCTCTAGGGATTTAATTCAAGTTCAAGCTTCTCTTGATCTTTCGTCCGATCACTCTCCGACGATCATTACAATTTGTAGTCCCTTAAGAATAAACTTACCTGACCCATATGTGAAGATGATCAATCGTGTTAATTGGCTGGGGTTCAAAAAATATCTCAGTAGTCATTGTACGGAAAACATTACGCTTAGAACATCCGATGATATTGAATCTAACAATGCCAATCTCAGCGAGAATATTAAACAGGCTGCTGAACATGCCATTATCTCCCATCCGCAGACTGGGTTTAATAAAATTTATTCTACAGACATTGAACGTCTCGTACGTGAAAAAAGAAGAGCTAGAAGGGAATGGCAACAGCACAGATCACCACAAAATAAAATCAGATTTAAAGAGTGCACTAAACGACTCCAAGAGTTGCTTGCATCTGAAAAAACTGCATCTCTTAAAAATTATCTGGAAGGTCTTGATGTCACACCAGCGTCTAATTACTCTTTGTGGCGCGCTGCTAGAAAGCTTAAAACACCCATTGAGTATAAGCCACCTCTACGCACATCTACCGGAAGTTGGGCAAGAAGCGATACTGAAAAAGGTAAAATATTTGCTGAGCACTTAAAATCCGTTTTTATCCCAAACATATATACTGGTGTTGCTGATTTGCCGAATGTAGTCGCTCTACCCCCTCAACACATAAAGTTTAAGATGCGTGATTTACAAAAATTAATTGCCGAACTCAACCCGATGCTTATGAACTTGCCTCGTATTGCAATGAGAATCCTATTATTCATATTTAATGCCATTTTACGACTGGAGTATTATCCTCACAGCTGGAAGCTTGCCAAGGTTAAAATGATTCCAAAGCCGGGCAAAGATCTAACCAAGGCTGAGTCATATAGGCCAATAAGTCTACTATCAACTATGTCAAAGCTTTTCGAAAAACTGCTCAAAACAAAATTGTCCCCAATTCTAATTAGTAGTGGGTGCATACCAGACCATCAATTTGGTTTTAGAAGTCAGCATAGCACCATTGAACAAACTCACAGACTGGTTCAATTTATAAGAAGAACTTTTGAGGAAAAAAAGTATTGTTCTGCGCTCTTTATTGACGTTTCCCAGGCATTTGATAAAGTGTGGCATGAAGGCCTAATTTTAAAATTGAAGACTTACTTACCAATAAACATTTTAAATCTTTTGGGAAATTACATTATTTCCCGTAAGTTCACTGTTGTGGAAGGAGACTTTACGAGTAGGCCTGAAACTATTTCATCCGGTGTGCCACAGGGGAGCATACTGGGACCAGTTTTATATTTGATTTATACTTGTGATATGATGAGGCATCCCGCAAACTCCAGGAACACATTAGCCAGATGGAGCTTTGGTTAAACTTATGGAGAATTAAAGTCAATGAACAAAAGTGTGTCCATATAACGTTCACCCTAAGAAGAGATACTTGCTCCCCCATTCGGATTAACAATCAAGTTGTTCCTCAACATTCACATGTGAAATATCTTGGTATACACCTTGATCGACGACTTACATGGAAACATCACATTGACTCTAAGTTAACTCAAATGAATCTTAAATTAACTCAGGTACATTGGCTGATTGGTAGAAATTCAACACTTAGCCTAGACTGCAAACTTTTAATATACAAGTCGCTTTTAAAGCCAATATGGTGTTACGGAATTTAACTATGGGACACTGCTTCAGCTTCAAATGTAGAGAAAATTCAACGAAGGCAAAATAAAATTTTACGCATGATAACATCGGCTCCATGGTACATCAAAAATTCAAATATACATCGCGATTTGAATATGCCACTAGTGACTGAAGAAATTGTAAAATACGCAGGCAAATATCTAACAAAACTCGAGTCACATCCTAATCCGCTTGCTCGTAATATTTTGAACTTTACTGGGCACATCCGCTTAAAAAAGAGAGATACACGGGCTCTAATATTCAACACTCTAGATGATGAAGCTGCTTGAAAACACTTTTTTCTTTTTGTTGCTTATCACTACTTATGTATTATTAATAACTATCACTAAGCTTATGTCCGACATTGGTCGGGCCTAATAATTTTTTTTTTATAGATTTAAGATTTGAATACTTATTGTTAGTTCATATTTGAAGATACAATAAATAAAAAAACACGCATTTAAAAAAAAAATTAACTTATTTTATACTTCAGTATGAATAAAATTCGTATTTCTAACTAAAAAAATTAAAAAATTAAAAAGACGTTTCCAGGGTTGGAAAACCTTAATTTTTTTTTTGTTATGCAAAAGTAACTTACTAAAACAAATTTATCCTTTTTTTCTATAAACTAAACATATGTAATGTTCTTAAAAGAAGGAGATTGATTTAAGAAATCAGAAAAATAAAAAGGATGATTCCAGGGTTGGAAAACCTACGATTTTTGTGATATATACAATTAACTACAGTAAACTAATTTTTTAATTATTTTTATTAAATAAAATTATTTTATACTTCACCACGAATAAAATTGGTATTTCAAATAAAAAATTGAACTTCAAAAAATTAATAAGATGTTTCCAGGGTTGGAAAACTGTGACTTTTTTTCTTATACAGAAGTAACTTACTAAAACAAATTTTTCTTTTTTTTCTATAAATTAAGCATACCTAATGTTCTTAAAAGAAAAAAAAAATTGATATAATAAATCACAAAAACAATAAGGATGATTCCAGGGTTGAAAAACCTACGATTTTTGTAATATATAAAATTAACTACCGTAAACTAATTTTTTATTTATTTTTATTAAATAAACTTATTTTATACTTCACCATGAATTAAATTGGTATTTCAAATAAAAAAAAATTAAAAAATTTAAAAAAACATTTCCAGGCTTGGAAAACTTTAACTTTTTTTCTTATACAAAAGTAACTTACTAAAAGAAATTTTTCCTTTTCTTTATAAATTAATCATATCTTATATTCTTAAAAGAAACAGATTGTAAGAAAGGTGTAAGAAATCAGAAAAATCAAAAAGGATGATTCCAGGGTTGGGAAACTGTAACTTTTTGTGATATAAAAATTAACTACCGAAAATGAATTTTTATTTTTTTATTAAATGAACTTATTTTATACATTAGTACGAATAAAATTGGTATTTCAAATTAAAAATTAACCTTCTAAAGTTAAGACGTTTCCAGGGTTGGAAAACTTTAACTTTTTTTATACAAAAGTAACTTACTAAAGCAAATTTTTCCTTTTTCTCTATAAATTAAAGATATCTTATATTCTTAAAAGAAATAGATTCGTGTAAGAAATCAGAAAAATTAAAAAGGATGATTCCAGGGTTGGGAAACTTACTCTTTTTGTGATATAAAAAATTAACTATAGAAAACTAATTTTAATTTTTTTTAAATAAATAAAATTATTTTATACTTCAGTGCGAATGAATTTGGTATTTCAAAATAAAAAAAAATTCAAAAAATTAAAACGACGTTTCCTGGGTTGGAAACCGTATTGTTTATACAAAAGTAACTTACTAAAATATTTTTTTTCTTTTTTACTATAAATTAAACATATCTTATATTCTTAAAAAAAGATGGTGTAAGAAATCAAAAAATATCAAAAAGGAGGATTCCAGGGTTGGGAAACTTACACTCTTTGTGATATAAAAAATTAACTACCGAAAACTAATTTTTATCTGTTTTTATTAAATAAACTTATTTTATTCTTGATAACGAATAAAATTGGTATTTAAAATAAAAAAACAATTAAAAAAATTAAAAAGACGATTCCAGGGTTGGAAAACTTTAACTTTTTTGTACAAAAGTAACTTACTAAAACAAATTTTTCATTTTTTTATAAATTAAACATATCTTAAATTCTTAAAGGAAAGAGATTGGTGTAAGAAATCAGAAAAATCAAAAAGGATAATTTCAGGTTTGGAAAAGTTACACTTTTTGTGATATATAAAAGTAACTAAGTCAAATTAATTTCTATCTTTTCCTTTATAAATTATACATATTTTACATCTCCAGAGCTGGAAACTATGATTTTTTTTTCTGGACATTAAAGTAAGTAATTAAATCATTTTTTTTTTAATTTCCTTTTTTTCACTTAACACAATTTCTATATTTTTTTTAAGAACTACTAGATTGGTATAAGTAAACAGAAAAATCTAAAATTATTATTCTAGGGTTTGAAAATTATTATTTTTTTCTTTGTACATAACAGTAACTATGTGCGTATATATGTATCTCTGTACTACATAAACGCACTTTGGCAAAGGGTATATAAGATTCGGCACAGCCGAATATAGCACTCTTACTTGTTTATTTTATGAATGTTTATAAATATATATGAACATTTATTTGTATAGAATTCATGTATGGAAATGTATGGGATTATACATATCAAAAGTATTATAAATGAATTGATATTTGGACTACAATACGAAATTTATCATAATATACGAGCTCATATCTATATGCAAAATTTAATTATGCAGCTCTTTATATGTGGATCCATTTATAGAAATAAGATGTGATATATAGAGCCATATAAAATTGTATGCATACATGATATCTCACATAAGATCGTTTTTGCAATCAAAAAAGCTTGCATTTTATTAACTCGACCTATTTCCCCCTTTTTTTATCACTGATAATTTGGAAATCTATTAGAAAATGCATACGGTATGCAACGTTTAAAAAGAAAAAAAAACATTTTTGTACGATTTCATGCATTGGTTCCCTGTTTAATATAACGGAATTTAATATAACGGAATACTCTGCCCACCTAAAACAATATGTATATTTTAAAACATACTCACTGAAATACTGACCACTGACCGAATCATTAAATTGCTGAAATAATTCAGCTATAGAGCTGAAATTAGGTATACAAGTATGTAGGTCGAGATGAGCAACAAATCTGAAAACCTTGAAAATTTAGCCAGGAGGTGGAGCGTAATCTTAAAGATCAGAATTAAAGCCATTTTATTGAAATTTTGCACATAATTTTTGATATTGCTATGTGGGCTTTAACACGCCCATAAAATTTAAACCTCCTGTTTAATTCGTTAGCACATTTAAATATAATGTTTATGTATTTATTATTATATGTTTTCAATAAAACTTGACTCGATTGATAAGCACTGGACACAAAAAAATAGTGAGTTTAACCCGCCGTTAGTCGCGCACTTGTTTTTGCACGCCAATACTCGCAGGGTGCTTTTTAAACTCCAATATAAAATGTTTATTTTTTCACAACCATAAGCAAATTTAGCAGCGATGCCAACTATTTTTAACCCAAACGCGCTACTACCCTTCTCAAAACGCGCTAAGTTACAGCGTTGTCAAATATTTATAGCAAAAACGTGCTATTTTTTACGCGCTAAATTAAATTTCAATAAAAGTCGATGTATGTATGTATTAGTACTCGTATACACAATTCAGATTTTGCAATATTGCTTCCTCGACATTATGTTTTAATAAACTAAAATCATTTAATACAGAATCAGAATCGCCTTCCAAATAATCGAAATCCTTAGTTTTTACTTTTAATTTATTTGTAAAACTTTGTAACAACATATAAATTGTCGAATAGTTTTGCGATTCAAATGCTTTTTGTACTTCAGCTATAATAGATGCTTTTTAAGTAATGTACATTTTTTGGGTCATTGTATGTAGTACATATTTTTATTTGTGAAATTTCAAAATATTTGTCATTACAGTATTAAAAAGCGTTATTTATTCTAACCACAGTCAAGCAAATTTTGTTTGCGACAGCTGAAACATTAACTAATTTAAAAAAATTTTATCGGAGTTTGGGATATTAGAAAATTGTTAAATTTATATAAAAAAGGTTAAAAAAATATTGAACTAGCGCTAGTTTAGCGCTTTTTTTAATAAACGCGCCAAGACGGAAAAAAGTGCGTTTGCCTTAGTTAAAACGCGCTAAATTGGCATCGCTGAAATTTAGATTCAAAATAAAAATTTTCCGCGTATTCTAAGTTACTCAACATCAGTTTTTCACGCAAAGAAGTTAATAAATATCCGCTATTATCTTCTGTATTAGAAGGATAAAAATATTGCCAGGTCAGCAGGTTGCCTAGAAATAATATGAAGCCCTGACGATTTCATATTAGTAAAATGATGGCACATTAGAGTGATAGGTAGTGTGCATAGAAGAGATTGGTCAAAATTTTTATCTCGCTTCTTTTAATGGCCGAAATTTTGGATAGAAACCTGGCTTTTTTCTTTTTGTGAAGATCTGACTACGTTTTGAAAAATTTTCTATAATAACACTTTTTAAACTTGATATTTCAAGTGTGTTTTATTTCTATTAATTCTCACTGGGCCAGCTGAAAAGGGCATAGTTATATAAAATAATGGGTTAGAGCGCGATGAGTGTTGGATTGTAGACCTTAAAAATGCACTATTGTGTCATTAAAACGGGCCGCCAGTGTGCACATAATTTTGTAAGAGTCGTCTAAAAAGAAACATGTAAAATATAGCGTAAATTTTAGTGGGCGTGACTCCTTCTACTTCTCCTAATGTATTTACATATTAAAGTCTACTTAGCCGAAGTCTTAATGGCACACCAGCATCTAATTACTCTTTGTGGCGCGCTGCTGGAAAGCTTAAAACACCCGTTTAAGTTTAAACTACCTCTGCGCACATCTACCGGAAGTTGGGCAAGAAGTGATACTGAAAAAGGTAACATATTTGCTGAGCATTTAAAATCCGTTTTTACGTCAAACATATGTACTGGTATTGCTGATTTGCCGAGTGTAGTTGCTCTACCCCCTAGACCCTCAGAATTTAAGATGTGTGATGTACAAAAACTAATTGCCGAACTCCACCCGAAAAAAGCTCCCGGTATTGATGGAATTAGTAACCAGATGCTGTTGAAGTTGCCTCGTATTGCAATGAGAATCCTGTTATTAATTTTTAATGCCATTTTACGACTGGAGTATTATCCACACAGCTGGAAGCTTGCCAAGGTTAAAATGATTCCAAAGCCGGGCAAAGATCTAACCAAGGCTGAGTCATATAGGCGAATAACTCTACTATCAACAATGTCAAAGCTTTTCGAAAAACTGCTCAAGACAAAATTGTCCCCAATTCTAATTAGTAGTGGGTGCATACCAGACCATCACTCTGGTTTTAGAAGTCAGCATAGCACCATTGAACAAACGCATAGATTGGTTCAAGTTATAAGAAGAACATTTGAAGAAAAGAAGTATTGTTCTACTCTCTTAATTGATGTTTCTGAGGCATTTGACAAAGTATGGCATGAAGGCCTAATTTTAAAATAAATTTTCTAAAGCTATTGAAAAGTTGTATTCTATCCCGGAAATTTATTGTTGTGGAAGGAGACTTCATGAGCGCGCCCGAATCTATCTCTGCCGGTGTGCCACAGGGGAGTATACTGGGACCTGTTTTGTTTTTGGTATATACTTGTAATATGCCTGCTAGCACTTAAATCCATACATCTACATTTGCCGATGACACAGCCTTCTTTAGCATACACAAAAATCCTCACGAGGCATACCGATATCTTAAGAACATATTGCCCAGCTGGAACTATGATTAAAATTATGGAGAATTAAGGTAAATGAACAAAAGTGTGTTCAAGTAACATTTGCCTTACGAAGAGATACTTGTTCCTCCATTCGGATTAACAATCAAGTTGTTCCTCAACATTCACATGTGAAATATCTTGGTATACATCTTGATCGACGACTTACATGGAAACACCACATTGATTCTAAGCTATCATAAATGAAACTTAAATTAACTCTGGTACATTGGCTGATTGGTAGAAATTCAACACTCAGCCAAGACTGCAAACTTTTAAATAAACAAGTCGCTTTTAAAGCCAATATGGTGCTACGGAATTCAGTTATGGGGCACTGCTTCAGCTTAAAATGTGGAGCCCCATGGTAGGGTAAAAGCACCAGTAGTCGGCCACTTAACTTTTTTTTCATTTCGAATCTTGTGCCACTTTTTATGTGAAAATGATATTGCGATGATACTTGCTTATTATAATTCTGTTACAAGTATTTTTTTATGTTCATTTAACTGTTTCCCAAAACAATGTATATAAATTTAAGAAATGTTCACATTTTCTAAAACTCAACATTTTCGCCAGTAGTCGGCACCCATGTTCTTAAGTTCCCCCATTGAGAACCATATAGTCTTTGCTAAAGAAAGTGTGACTTTTTATAGAAATTCAAGCAAATTTTTACATAGAATAACAATTATTAACATTTCTATGCTTCTTACTGGCACCTAATATAGAAATGGTGCCTTCTATTAAAGATTAGAGTGGCTTTTCAGGATTCGGCAGAATATTGGTGCATAGTTATTTTTCTTTGCTGCCGAATAGATCTATTGCTCGAGTATCACTTACGAGGTACTAGAACACCTTGTATATTCCTGTTCTCTTGAAGAATCTCAGGGGATAAACCTCCACAGTACTTTAGAATATACTCTAAAATTTAATCATCATAACCACAGAATAATTTGTGAGCATACTCAAATGAAAGCATTGAAACGATTTTTGTTATGCGTTATAATCATTTGCTTTCCAAGCCTCGATCCAGGGAGATTGACCCAGAAGTGTTCCCTAGTATTTTTGATCTCCATCGATAATCTTCTCGGATTTTATCCTATTCGACCATTCACTAAGTGCTTTAAGGTTCCGCACTCTGGTGCCGCTTTGAGCAACTATGGTTTAATGGCAGCTGGTCGCAATTTTTCTTGCTCCATGGCATAAACTTCTGATAAAAAGATAATAGAAGTTCACGATCAGTGTCTTTTCAGGGATGATTGCTCCCATTGGCCACCGTAAGACACGTCTTCATAACCGCTGTTATATATATAGGCATGCTAGCCTCAGTAATTGTCCAACTGGTCTCCGGACCCTTTTAACCAAGCAACAGCGCTATAAGTGATGATAAGTCTCACTATCATGGTGTATATTCATCTTAAGGTTTTGCATGTGCAACTCTATGTTTTTCCTGCATAGATATACTCACTTTTAGTGCTTTTATTGCCTTGTAGATAATCGCTTCTAAATGCTATCTCTATAAAACCTTTGAGTCCCTCCTAGGTACTTGACCTTAGATGACCTTTCTAAAAGCACGCTATCTACTGGGATGGTTTGCCAGAGTAGGAGTGCCCTCCTTCTAGTGAATGAAAAAATGAACGCCTTTGCCAAGTTGACATTCAACCTTACGATTAAGCACCTTTCCTTCGCAACCTTAGTTCGTTCTATACAATGTCACTGAAAGTCTGTTCAAAGTGGTCATATGTATTTACAATCATACAATTTTCTGTTATTTCATGAAGTAATTATCTCTTCTGAATTACAAAATTGCAACCTTTTTAGGATCCTCAGTTCAATAAACTAATAACAAAAGTTCATACCGGCCTTAGGAAACTGTATGCGTGGTATATAGTATGTAATATGTATACTCCATACATATTACTATGCCGACTACTGGGTAAACTGATTTTAAATTAAGTTTTTTTAATAGCAGTGGCAAGAGAGATGATTACTATACTATTTTGCAATTTTTGAGCTTCATATGAGAAAATACTACTTTTCCTATAGTTGGCACACCCCTGCCGACAATTGGAAATCATGAAAAATTTTGTTCCTAATGTCGGCACCCATTGAAATAAGCAAAATAAATATATTTGATCAAAATTTTCACATTAATATCAATATTTTAGTTGATTTGAATCCATAGAAACCGACACTTTTAAGAAATTACTTCATTTAATGTGAATGCTCATTTGTTTAAGTTGGGCTCACCACTAAAAAATTTCTTCAAAAACAGGCATAATCACCCTCTTTAAAAACAGTCACGGAAAGAGTCCAAAAATATACCAATATACTCATCTCATTCAAATTTAGTCAATGTTTAGAGATAAGTGAGTATATTTCTAATGAAAATCAGATCTTACTTATATATTTAATGGCCGCTATTCTTATTTATATACATTTTTATTTAAAATTGCCGACTACTGGTGCATGCCGACTTTAGGGGCTTTTACCCTACATTAATTTAGATCGTGATTTAAATATGCTACTAGTAACTGAAGATATTGCAAAATACGCAGGCTAATACTTAACAAAACTCGCATTCCATCCTAATCCCCTTGTTTGTAACATCTTGAATTTTACTGGACACATCCACTTAAAAGAGAGGGACACAAGGCCTCTAAAAATTTTTTAAAAATATTTTTGTTCTTAATACAATATATATTATATATTATCGTGAGAAGAAACACTCAAGCTTTGTTTATAAAGAAAGGCATCTTTTGTTGTTGAGACGTCAATGGAATGCTGAGTAAAATTATGGTTTTGTAGAAAATTTCTTTAACATAATTTCAATATATGCTTGACAATGCTTTTGCATGTCACTTTTTTTAAGCATGACAACGCAGTTTCACAAACCAAACCTTCTGTAGTGCGATTCAGTAACTTTTAACGATCCGACAATCGTAATTTTTGGCTATACATTTTGTCGCTTGCAATAACACATAAATTATTGTCGCTTAAATAACGACACAGCTGACATTAACCTACAGCGAATATCGTTAAAAGTGTTACTGAATAGCAGATCTGGTTTGTCATAATAATTTTCTGAAAATAAAAAATTTAGTAAATTCTCATCACACACATTTTTTTTTTGTTTTTGGGGAAAAAATTTTCTCTGGAAACGCTGAGTCTTAAGAGTATTAGATACATACAACTTGTTCTCAACAATGCATGTGTACACATACGTAATAGAAGAGTGTGTGAAAGGGCGCGGCACACTTATTTTACCGAACACGGTTTGCAAATTTTATAAGCATTACCCCGCCCACTATTTTAAACTCCCGAGTTTGTTGTAAGCAGAGCTTATAATTTATGCTAATTTTCTTCTACAATATGCTAGACCGAAGAAGATTTAATACAAGGCTAACATTTTATGGGAGTGATCACCGCTTTTTAAGGTGATAGTTTAAAGCCTTGAATACGTGCAACATGTATGCAAGGTTTCACATAAATGGCTTGAGTTAAAAGCTGTATATTAAGTTTTTAATTCTGATCAATATTAGCGTGGGCTCGCCCATTCTTTAAAACTTTTTTTGGTTTTCAGATTTTTCTAGTTTGTTTTTCACCTAGACCTACTTTTGTCTTAAATTTCAGGTCATTAGCGCAACTTTAATGTTTTCTTTTGGGCGTAACACCTCCCACTTTTACAAACTCAAGTTTTTTCGGCTATTGGTTATTATTTATGTCAAGTTTCATTGGAAACGGATAATAATACCTACATAAGTAGTATGTATATCAAAATATGCTGTTCCGTAATACATGAAATTTGAGGTTTAAATTGTATGGGCATGTCAACGCCCACTTTTTTAACGAAAACTTCATAGCCTTGCATTGTGGCAGTATATATGCTAAATTTCAAAAAGCACTCACATCTTCACAAAATCATAAATGTGAAAAGAAGTCAAGTCAAAATTTCGGCCATTAAAATTAGTGAGATGATTTTTTTTATAAAATTCTTGTGTGGCACAATACTTATCACAATATGACATGCATTACATTAATTTGTCATCGTTACTTCGTATTATTTTTAATTTTACAGTACAGCAGATAAAAGCGGATATCTCTTTATTTTATTTTGTAGGAAAAAACGTTGTGAAGTAAGCATGTTGCAAGGAAATGATATGAGACCTAGTGCTGAGATACTATCGATAGAATAAAATATCGATATCGATATTATGCAGTTTCGAAAAACTGAGGTATTGTTAAATTTTTTTAACTGACAGAAAAATTTTTCAAAAACTGTCACCTAAAATAACATTTGTAGATACATACATACCTACATACTGTAGTGAATCTATGATTAACATAAGCACTGTAAGAATTCTATTTATTCTAAGACATTGAACTTGAATTCATTTTTTTATTTACGCTAAATATTTTTTTATTGGTCAGCAGTAATGGACATTACGTTTTTTTTTGTTTGTATTAAATAATTTGTATCAAGCGAAATTGTAACATGAATACTGTGTGAAGTAAACTGTTGGCATAAAACAATTTATAATGTGAAATTAAATTGAAATTTTTTGTATTGATTTGTTGCTGGGTTTGATAACCAAAAATTTGTCAAGATTGCAAAGTTCCGTGGGAACAGTAAATCTACCATTGGTTTGTTGTATTGCCACATTAATGCTGACCCTTAGAATAAGTTAGTATATAAGTTAGTGATTTTTGTAAATAAAATTCAGAAATAATTGATCAAGCAATCAAGTGAGATCTTTCATTTCTCTATTAAGATCGGCACTTCTGGTGCTGAAGAAAAGCGGCTGCAGAGCTTAGTAATACTGAAAAATTAATAAACAATTTAAACACACCATTTCTAATAAACAAATTTAATTACACCATATGGCGATCCTGCCAATCTATTTCTGGAGAATATAAAGAAACAGGATAAATTTTTGAAATCCTGCATGTTTACCTTTTTGAGATTTTGAAATTTTTTTCTTTTCTCCCCTTGCTGGAGAATTCTACAAAATTTAACATTTAAATTTATTTTTCCAAATGACTCAAGAGGAAGTCAACGAAATTTTCAAACGCTGGCAAAAATTTATACAAGAGTAGTACGTTCCAGAAGGAACACCAATTGAAGAACCACCAACCTATACACCGACTCCAAAGTCTGCTGGCCCTAAGCCAATCACAATAGAGCAGTATCAGGCTAGACAAAAAAATTACCAACAACAATTACAAAACTTCAGGAACCAATCAAAAATCAAAAAAAAAGAAGAAAGGAGGAAAAAAGGTAAAATTTCAAAAAACCTGCAAGGACCCTCAGCGAATAATAGGCATTAGTCAGGGAAAACAAAAACAAACATTGATACAGCAACTGATAGAACTCAGAAGAACCGGTTGGAGAAACTAGACATCAACCAACATACTCAATAAATAAAAATATTTTTTTCCTTAATCCAGTTTAATTCAAAATTTTTCCTTAAATTTTATATTATGCTAAGATTTTACAAATTTTAAATAAATTAATATCAATAAATATAACATTAAGTTATACTTTAAAGATTTGGAAATAAGAATAAGAAAATTTGGCTTCAATGTTAGATTTTAAGAGAGGTTATGAATCTAGGACTACACACTTTTCAGTTAACCGAGGAAGATAGAATAGAATATAAAGGGTGTTTTTTATTGGGGTATAGAACTTTAAGTTGGCATCACTTTTTTAACTGGCAGCCATTTTGTCAGCTGTCAAGTGATTAATATTTAGTTTGGTTTGTCATTTTATCATGAACAGGTTGACAAAAGAACAACGCTTGCAAATCGTGCAAATTTATTTCGAAAATAATGGTTCAGTTCGCGAAGTTTACCGCAAGCTCCGTCCATTTTATGGTCGACATAATCGTCCATCAGAGCAATTAATTCGGTTAACCATGGATCGTTTTCGCACTACGTTTACTCTATGTGATGATACGCATCCGCAGAGACGTCGAACAGTGCGCACCGAAGAAACAATTGCCGCTGTAGAGCAAAGTGTTGAAGAGGACCCGAATGAATCGATTCGCCACCGTGCACAGCAATTGGAGCCGACTAACCGACTATTTTGTTCCCGAATTGGATGGCATGAATGTGGATGAGTTGTGGTTCCAACAAGACGGCGCTACATGCCACACAGCGCACGTCACAATCGATTTATTGAAGGAAACATTCGATGAGCGCATAATTTCGCGGAATGGACCTGTCAATTGGCCACCAAGATCGTGTGATTTGACACCATTGGATTATTTTCTTTGGGGATATGTGAAGTCGCTCGTCTACGCCAACAAACCAGAAACGTTAGGGGACTTGGAAGCCAACATTCGTGGCGTTATTGCCAACATACGGCCCCATATGCTCGAAAAAGTGGTTGAAAATTGGACCTGTAGAATTGGCTTTATTCGAGCCAGCCGCGGCGGCCACATGCCCGAAATCATATTTAAACATTAATGGCATAAAATTATCCTTCCAATAAAGCCAAATTGATGGACATTAAAACGATTTTCTTGTGTTTTATTTCAATTCGAAGTTCTATACCTCTGAAAAAAAACACCCTATACATTAGAACAACTCAAAATGGGCATCGCAGATGCAAAAGTAGAGGGCCATGCGAATGCCAATGCTATAAACACAAATAAAATAACAATAGAGCAAGAAATTATAATAATTTTGTTAATAATTTTCATACTAGTAGCTATATTTAAATTCTTACAGCATTATATAAAGAAACAGGTTGTAAGAAACCCTGTACAAAATGTATAAATAACAAAACAAAATTTATATAAAGAAAAATGATATAGAAATAATTATATACAGAATGCCAAGAGAAATAAAAGATAATATAACACAATACAGATTGATAGAAGAATTTCATGACTCACCACATGGAGGACATTTTGGAACTAGGAAAACACTTTCCAAATTAAAACAAAGATATATATGGAAAAATATGAACAAAATGGTAAAAAAATACATAACAACATGTGATTCATGCCAAAAACATAAACAGATAAAAAATACAAAAGAAAACTTTACTATAACAGATACACCATCACACGGTTTTGATACTGTTGTAATGGACACAGTTGGACCATTAAGACCATCCGAACAATTTAGATACATACTTACAATGCAGTGCGAACTGACAAAATATGTTGTTGCTTGTCCGATCAAAGCCAAAGATGCCAAAACAGTCGCGAAGGCTTTAATAGAACATATTGTATTGAAATACGGTCTATTTAACATTCTCAAAACAGATAGAGGAACTGAATTTACCAATGAATTAATGAGAGAGATTTCTCAACGCCTTACCATCATGAAACTTTAGGTACAATAGAACGAAATCATCGCGTTTTAAATGAATATTTTCTAAATTTTGTAGATGACAATAATTGGCATGAGTGGATACCATATTATACTTTTGCTTTTAATACGACACCAAATGTCGATACAGACTATTCACCATTTGAACTAATTTTTGGTAGACTTCCTAGACTGCCAAACGACACTTTAAGTGATACTAGAAAGATTTATAATATTGACAACTATTTAAATGAACTAAATACTAGACTTCATAACTCATTACAAAGAGCAAGAGAAATAATCCTTGAAGTAAAACGAAAAAGGAAATTAGAATCTAAAAAGAAACAAAATAGAATAGAGCTTAGAATAGGAGCTGAAGTTTTGGTTAAAGTTTTGAATAGAAAAAAGTATGAACCTCCATACAAAGGCCATACAAACATAAGATTATATACTTTCAATAAAGGGATAAAAACTAACTGCAACCTGATAAAAAATTAGTTATATATTTATTTCTCAGGTACAAACGTTAAGTCGATGGTATCGATAGTGAAATCTGAATTATCTATATATATCGACAGTAGAAAATATCGATAGTATCCGAGCACTAATGAGACCTTGGAAATTGAGAAATTTTGGATAGGAACTTGATAACATTAAATATGTATATATAGTATTGACAGGGTGTCCGATGACATTTTTCAAAAAGTGTCACCAAATAGGAGATTTCTCCAAAAAAAAGGGGCAACATTAAAGAAACAAGATAACTACACTTAACTTTTTATTTTTAATGTATTATAATATAATTCACTCTAAAAAAAAGGGGACAAAAAGTGCCAAGGCAGTCAAAAAAGTGGCAATTTATCACTTTAGTCGGTCAAACGGTCACGCAGATTACAATTGATAATATTACATACATATGTATATACATACATACATATTATTCGAAACTATTACAACAGTCCAAGGAACAAACTACCTAAACTAAATCCATGTGTGTGATGAAAAACATATACTTACTAGTGATGTAGCGAATGTCAAATTTTGATATTCGCAAATACGAATACGAATATTAAAAACGATATTCGCGAATACGAATGTTATATGTGAAATTTTTAGACATTAAATTGGGATCCTATTTACGGCTACAAAATTATATATGAAAAATTTCTTATGAAAATGAATTTCATAGTCCTTTTCGCGTACATTTAAGTAAATAAAAACTATCCAAAATTTTAATGGTCTTCATAAGATAATATTTAGTATTTAAAATTCTATAAATTCATTAGTACGGAACACTATACCAGACTATTTTGCAAAAAAAAACGGATAGTAAATTACGTCGATCATATAACGTGGTTCAAACTAAATTTTAAATAAAGGATTGGATTTTTCGTCAAAGTTGGTGTTGGTTTTATTTACATACCTCATCGCAATAGGCTTGATGAAGAAAAAGTTTCTTAACTTTTATTTTTGAAGTAAAACATTCCTCCCTTTAGGTAAAGAAAATTATTACAACTTTTTTAATGTTAATTGTACAAGAAGTTTGTCTTGCTTGTTTTAAATTGTTTTCTTTGAATTCAAGGTGTATCTAACCCGGTGGCAGCGCTACTTCAGCTGATAGTTTTTTGCTCTATGTGCTTTGTAGCTGTAGAATGTCAAAAACTTTGTTTTGTTTTGGTTTTGGTACAATAATTTTTATTCTTTCGATATTCTTCGGTTCTTTACACAGCTATAATTGCCGTATTTTTGTATAACAAATTCTTACGCAGTCACCTGTATAATTACACCATGTTTCGCCTAAATTTGGCGAATACGAACACGAATGCGAATATCTAAAGATGGACGAATATTCGGGAATTCGAATACGAATACGAACATTCGTGCATCACTAATACATACATACCAAAATATTTAACGTATTAAGTTTCACAAAGATCCAATAACTTATTATGAAGCCTTAACTGCCGCTGAGTCCTAATTTCTTGTTTGCATAGATGGGTATGTATTACTATATATTAAAATTTGAATTTGAAAACATTTTTATATTAATTTTTGTTATGACGAATGAAACAAACACAACGTTTTACAAAATTCAAAATATTTTCGTAAACGCTCTAACCAGGAACGTTTTTTTTTACAAAATGAGGCCATAAAGCAAAATTTGGTTTTCATAGAATTTACTCAAAATCCAAATGAAAACTAAAATTTATGAAATACCTATTGTTTGATGCATTTTGATATGGACCTCCTCAATTAGTTTTACATGTGAATTGAAACTTAGCATATGTTCGAAATTAACTCCAAGATCCAAAAATTAGTCTGACGAATATCTTTACAAAGTCATATGTACATTAATTTTTTTAAATATATTTCTACTAGGTTTTGCTATGCTAACCAAATCGACTAATAGGTGGATGCTATCTAAGTTGTTAGAGATACTTGTACAAAGTTTGATATTGTCAGGGTATATTAGAATCTTACTGTACAATGACGTTGGAAAGGTAATTTTTGAACATTAATAACCACACATAGCCAAGATGGCCTCCCTGGAGAACAATAAAAGTTACTTTAATAAGTTTTGATCGATATTCTTAAACATTAGATTGATTAGTTCCCATAACGTTGAAATTAATATGTTGAAATTGTTTGTCTATTTCCTTAGGCACTGCGCTGAAGCATATCTGTCTACTGAAATATTTACTCTATGTGAGCATTACAATTCATTTGTCGTACTGTGCTACAAAAAGTACAAGAACAAGAAATGAATTTGATGCAGTCTGTCGTCAGCCGTTTCATTTTATAAATTAAATAATCACACGATGAGTCTCCCCACAGAAATAGTTTTGACGGATTAAGTTTTCCATTGACTGTGTGTGAGTGCATACTGCTGTTCCGGAGAGAGTGTTGTTTGTGGTGCTGGCATTTTCGATTGACCACGTACACAAACTACAACCGCAATTTGGTAAATAATGCCAACATCAACACTTTTTTCTATCCGCTTCACAAGATGAAACGAACAGAGTGCAAAAAAGAGAAAGAAATAAGCAACCACAGTAGTTGGCATTATTAGATGGCTAAACTTGGGTTTTTCTTGTATATTCTCCCCGTTTTCTTAATTTGGTGTCCATTATGATTCCATGAACAATTTCACTGCCAATAGAGACCCTGATAAAATGCTAAATCTTGTACACTTTGGGCTATTGTTGTTGCAACATGCGTTGTATTTTAAAATAAGTTTCCGCTTTTTTTTTGTTATTACTTGCAATTTTTGTAGTCTGCCAAAAAAGAATAAAGCAAAAAAAATTTTGGTATCTTGATGAAAAATTCAATTTAAGTTTTTCTTCAAAAAGAATTTTTCTATTGTCTGTATTAAGCACTGCCTGAGGGTGGGAATTATATTTCTACTTACTGGTAATTTCTTTGTAAGAGTAAGTTTATTTCCTGTAATTTTTTTTTCGTAACTAAAGCTTACTTGGAATGAATTTTAAGTAATACTGTCTAAAATAAATAAAGTAAAGTTTTTAATTTTCCCTGTTGTTAAATTTTTTCATCACTTCTTTATAACTTGTAAAAACGTGCTAACAAAAGTTTGTTTTAGTTTTTCTCTGCATAAAAATTATCTAAGCGCACGGCCAAGTGCCGGTCAATGTACGCAGTGTGTATATTTACAGTAAGCCATTCGTCGTACAATTCTAAAACTTAATTCAAAATTAAAATTAATTCATGTCACCAGATTACGAAGTTTAAAAGTTTTAAAACAAAAGCTTCCTGAGATATGGAGGTGCAAAAAGTTGATATTTTAAGACATACTCACTGACTCACTGATCACTCATCAAACTGATGAAGCACTTCCGCTATAGGTAGATTGCTGCAATTCGGTTCACAAGTACATCTAGGTGAATTACCACCTAGAAAAATTTGAAAACAAGCAAATTTTTACCAAGGGGGTGGGGCTACGCCCATAAAGCAGAAAATTAAAAAAAAAACATATCTAAGGCGTTTAACTTAAGCGATTTTATTGAAATTTGGCATTCATGTTGCAATAATAAAGGTTATAAAATTTTGTCGAAAAAAGTGGGCGTTAAGTTAAGCCTCCTATTTAATGTACTTCGGATCAGCACATTTAAATATACGAGTTATATTTTTATTATTATATACATATTTCGTTTCCAACGAAACTTGAAACAAACGATAAGCAGAGGCCAACATTTTTTTTCAAAGTGAGCTGGGATACGCCCATAAAAGTAATAAACCTGCGTTAGAGATCGAAAAGTTGATACGCAAGTAGGCAAAGGTGAGAAACCAGCTAGAAGAATCTAAAAACACAAACATTTCAAGCAGGAGTGGCGGGACCACGCCAATATTGCACTGAATGGAAAATTAAACATACACATTTTAACTGAATCCATTTTATTGAAACTTGTATGGACGTATGTATAGCTTGAAATTATGATCTTAAAAAGTGGACGATGATAAATAAGCGCTGCTCACAGCAAAATCTTGAGCTTAAAAAGGCGCCGAAGCTGGAATTTGCACTAGAGAGATTAAATTCGATACAAAAAATAAATCTAAATCAGAGATCACCAAGAAAAATCTAAAATCCTAGAAGTTTCAATCGGAGGGCATGGACACGCACTTTAAACTCGAAACTAAGAATTTAAGTTAAGGGGTGAGTTAGGCCCCTTTCAGATTAGGCAACTTTACTTGCGCAAGTCTTGCGTTTGTGGGTGTGAGAGGAAAGGTAGGTTTGAACAATTGCCGAGATTTGAGTACAGACTTGCTTGTTACTTGGCAATTCTGTTTCTGTTGTAACCGCTTCTCCGATGCATTCAAGTAATTAAGAAAATTCGAGCATAAGAAAATTAAACTTGCTCAACAAAGTTGCCGAATGTGAATATAAAAGCAAGTTCAAAAGAAAATAAATAAAAATGAAAATTATACTTGCGCAATTAAAGTTGCTTAATCTGAAAGGGGCCTTACAAACTGGAAAAATCCGAAAGCATCAATTGTTATATTACGAAGGTAGGGCCACGTCCATAAAAAGTTAACGTAATATTATACGACAGAAACCTGAAATTTTGCAAGGAAAATAGAATAAGGTAAGTTACCAAATAGAAAAAATTAAAGCATAAGCTACTCTATTGAAACTTTACATGCACATTGGCACTTATGATAGCCTTTAATATTGCGTTTTCAAAAGTACTTCATCTAAGCAGACTTAACAAAAATAGGGGGGTCACTTTCACTATAATTTACGATATATTTTACATATTTCTACACAGATGACTCTTTTAAAATTTCGTACGTTATTGGGTCCTTGTAATGAAATAATAGTGCACCAATCACACACTAACCCATTATTATACATAATTCAGCTATTTTCAACTGGTGCAGTCACTATGAATAGAAATACGAGCAAAGCAGACTAGAAATTTTAAGTTTAAAAAGCATTATTAAAGAAAACCTTTCAAAAAGTACAGGATCAACACAGGATCTTCCATGGCGAAATCCTATTTGTTTTTTTCGCAACTCTCCACACAGCACACACTGTGTTACATCACAATTCTAGTCGGACAAAATAAAAATAAAAAGGCAATGTGAGTCCGATCACAGAGGAGATATGTGTTATCATCTAGTAATGAAATTTTTTTTAAGTTGGAAGTACTTATGCTTTTAGTATCTTTTTTTAAATTAATTAATTAAAAGTATCAAAACTTTCAATATTGTAAATACTTATGAATTTGTTGGTTTTTGTTTGTTTTATTAAACTTATTTGGTTAGTAAATGGGCACACTGCAGTATATGTATATGTACTGCATTCAAAATTGCAGTAAGCAGTAAATTTACTGATTACTAAAAAAATTCAGTAAATTTTTACTGCTAATGAAATTTAAATAGCATTACTAGTACAATCGTAGGGCCGTGGCAAGTGGCAAAGTTTTTTCATTCAAATTTTGAAACTTTTGTATGAAAAACATTTAGCCACTTGGTAGAATTTCATTATGAATACGGGCATTACTGATTACTGAAAATTCAATGCACCTCATCATATAACAAATCATTTAGGCAATTTATAAATATTTTAGGAAAAAATTTTAATAATTAGTAAATTTTTTTTTGTGTTTACTGAAACTTTAGTGGTACTGCAGTGCTCATCTATGGTAATTGGCTTTACTTTTACTTTTTAATTTTTAATTCCTGTTGTTCATCGTTTAGTTGTTGCTGTTCTTGTTGTTGTGTACGCATTGCAATTAAAATAAATTCAGTAAAGTGCGACTTTGACTCGCGCACATTCGGTTTCGATCTTTTTTTTTTTTTTTTTTTTTGATTTAGCTTTCTTCCTTTTTTAAGTTTTTTCAGATTAAACGATTTTTTCAGTTTTATCGCTTTATTCTCGTTTTGGCGTTTTTTTTTCTCTTTTTGGGTTTTTTAATTTTCGCAATTTTTTTCATTTTGGCGATTTTTTTCTGTTTTTTTGGGGGTTTTTTCATTTTGGCGATTTTTTTCTGTTTTTGGGGTTTTTTTATTGAGGCGATTTTTTCATTTTGGCGATTTTTTCTGTTTTTGGGGTTTTTTTATTAAGGCGATTTTTTCATATTGGCGATTTTTTTGTTTAAGGATTTTTTTAATTTTGGCGATTTTTGCGGTTTTTCGCGATTTATTTTAGTCCTAGAGATTTTTTTTAATTTGGTGCTTTTTTCGTTTTGGCGATTTTTTTATATTTGGCGATTATATATTTTTTTATTTTTTTTAGTTTTACCGTTTTCGAAAATTTCAAGAGTCTTACTCTTACGGTTTCCAAGATACAGCAAGTTGTCAAAATTACAAAGTCAAAATTGCATTAACTGATGGAACACCCATTGATTTAAATTTTTTAAATTTAGTGTTAATTGTTGTAGTCTGTATAAAAATACACTATCTTTTAAAATTTCAAGTGTATATATGTACATACAATTGTATGTATATTACATGGTATTTTAACATTTTTCGTTGCTCGTTTTGGAACACCCTTTAGATTTTAACTCTCATGTATTTATTGTTGTAGTGACCAAATGTCTACATATTGTGTCCAAATCTCAAGTGCGTAGCTCTTACGGTTCTTTTTCAAATTTGGTGTACGGAAATATACAGAAAAATTACCGGCGGCGGCGCACCGTATTGGTATTGGTGCTTGGTATTGCTTCTTTCAAACACTAATACACTCATACATAGCTCACATCGATTTGACAATGCAAAGCAAAAGCAAAAAGCAAAGAAATCTCAGCAAAGAAATCAATGTCAAAGGATTTTTACCCCCTAGCGTATAGATGTTTACACATCAAAAATCTGGCTACATTCCGGCTGGGTATATAAATCAGAAATCTACATCGACTGACACCACATACAGTAGATCAAACACAAAGGTGTAGTGGCCTTCGAAAACACCTAGTTGTTCCGTTCTACTATGTGTTTGTCATAATATTTACTATTAACTTTGGTGGTATTTGTTCATTAATAGCACTGTGCAATAGGTCCCGACAGCATAGATTCGATAGTACTATATACTATATATACTACCACTATACCCAGTTTGGCGATGTTGGTGATCATTTTTTATGGTCCTCCAAGATTTCGAAAATCAGTGTACCCTCAAAAAATGATGTCATCAATTGTTGGCCAACAGCTAATGCAGACATAGTAATAGCGCTTAACTATATATAGCAATAATGTAGCTAAGAGTCTACCGAGCAAATATTGCTCACATTTTCTGCCAAAAAATATATTTCTTCGTGCACGTTTATTGCGCAAAAATTAAAGAAAACAATTGTTTTTGGTTTTTTCAGAGTAACTTAAAGGGAATAATAAATTTTTGCTCACAATATTAAGCAATGTGGTACCCACGGTAAAGCTGAACTACAGAAAAAATTTTAGCCAAAATGCTTCCAATTAAATCAATTAATGCTGTTTCAAACAATTTTGTAATTGTCCCAATTAAATTTTGTTGACTGAAAACAAAAAAGTTTAATGTTTGTATGGATGTTAGCTAATATGCAAGCATACAGACGAAGATTAAACTTTTGTACGCATAATTAAAAATTCAACCAATTTTTTGATTCTTTGAATTAACTTAGTTTAATGAAAAAAATATTTTAGTTTGTGTTTGTTCATGTTTTCATGGAAGTGCGTCAGCCTGTTATTCTAGAAGTACCAAGTTCGAAGCATGACAGCACTGTAAGTTAAAAAATAAAATAAAAACACATACCTACATATGTGCAATAATTGAATGAAAAATAATTTGCCACGATAGCCTAGTTGATGTGTGTTTAGCCTGTTAGATTGGAGGTACCATGTTCAAAGCCTGCAGCGTAAGTTACGGAATTAAACAAATAAATAAAATAAAATAAGTAAGTTAAAATAAATAAATAAAAAAAATACTTTGTAAAATTTTTTTACTTTTTAAAATTTTATACAATTCAATTACTTTTATTAATTCATTCAACGAACAATTTAATTGTTTAAAATCTCTAAATTCAATTATTAATTTAATTGGGCCAATTAATCATTTGTTTAAAACAAACGCGCACTTTCAATTAACTCCATTAATTGATCTCAAACAGCAAGAAAACCTCATTTTTACAAATTCCTTAATTGATATTATCAATTTGTTCGCAGGACGAAAATCAGTACAGGATTTAATTAATAGTACAAATTTCTAACTAAAATATTAATTAAAGTTGATTTTAAATTTTTTCTGTGCAATGGATCCAATTGGGTCTCCGAGTGGTGGTGCGGTATAGCACCACCCTTGCTTTCCTTGGTACCCGTTACCCAACTGATGTAGATGTTTTTGAAAGTTTTATTGTTGTCACACGCGTGACAATCAACTCTTAATTTCTCCAGATCTTTTTGTCGTTCTGCCTTTCGAGTTCGAAGTTTGATAACTAAGGAAGTTCTGTAATTTTTATCTGTTTATGCTTTTAAGGGGGAGGAATCTTATAACGATGCACATGAGAGTGAATAAATTAAGAGCTCTATGCACAGAGAAAACAGATTCGTTGTGACAACCGAATTTGTTGCCATTGAATTTTGGCGGTTGCAGCAACTATCATAGAATTCTGCTATAGCGACTGAAATTTTCTTGTGGTACCACTATATTTTAATTATAACCATCAACCCAATAGTTGCAGCTACAGAAAAAATTGGTTGACAGTATGGAATTTGAAATAAAAGTTATTTTTGCTACCGAAAATTTCTTTAATATAATTAAAACAATATCATAATTGGTACCTGTGAAAGAAAAATTGGCCTTCCTTGCTGAAATAAAAATAAACAATAAACGCAAATAAAAATTCACAATTTAAGAAATTTATTATTTGACATATTGTCATAAGTTTATTATAATTGAAATTTATTTCCTAATGGTGAAGCATGTCTATATACATAAATTTCTTCAACCACACATTTTGAAAAGCCACAAACCTGTTATCTTATGCAGAGACTTTCAAAAACCATTTGAGAATTCACAAATCATAATATCTTTGAAAGTCACAAAAGTTAATTTTTTTAATTTGCTGCTATAAACTATGATAGTAAACTCAACCTCTAGTTAGTTGCAGCAACTGATTGAAAGTTTTTATTTTAATTTTAATATAGAACGACAATTTTTTAGTTGCCAATACCAAAAGTTGGTAGTAAAATCTAATTCGTAATATTTTATTCGGTTGGGTTAACCAATCAGTTAATTAGTCATGACAAAAGCATACGCTCGGTTGATGCAATCAATTTAAGTATTGTCACAATCATATCTTTGTTACAATTATGCCCTTATGGCAATGAATATGGATTGTTTTTTGGATTAACAGAAAATTGAAAGCGTGAACTGAAATATAGTTAATGCAAATGATATTTTATTGGACTAACCGTTTTCCAACCAATCTTTTTTCTGGGTGTGTATATTTATGTAGGTAGAATTATCTGTATTATTAATAAAATAAAACAAAAGCAAGTAAAGAAAAAAACAATTATTATCAAATATTTATTAAAAATATTAAAATTATTTTAAAATTAAAAATTATTATCTTCGACTCCTTACGTAAAAATTCACTTAATAATATTATTAATCATGAATCTTAGGTAAGTGCAAATGAAATAAAACGGATTTTCATAAATGGCAAAATAGTAGAAAATGCAGTTGAAATAGCTGAACTTTTAAATAGGGTTTTTGTGCAAAGTACAGTTGAGATTGAAAATGGTATAGATGTTATTCAGAGTACTATAACAGATACAGATACATGTGACCAGTAATTTAAGTTTCAAACAGTGATTAGTAGTATTATAATTGAAATATTGAAAGGTTTCAAAAACTAATTTGCGGGAAAAATATGTTAACTGAAGGTGTAATAAAAGACTCAATAACATACGCTGCGTTTTTTTATGTTGGGAGAATTCCCAGCGCATGGAAAACTTCAAAAATCGCACCTATAGATAAAATAAAAATTATATATGTAAAACCGGGCGAGATTCGACCCATAAATATGCTTCCAAGTGACTAAATAATCATTGAAACAGTAGTAAACAATTGGCTACTAAAATACTTAAATGACAACAACATTATTATACAAGAATAATCGGGTTTCAGAAGCAAACACTCGTGTGAAATAGCTATAAACTATGTTATAAGTGAATGGCGTGAAGATTTAACAAATAAGAAATATATTATATCAAAATTTATTGATTTAAAGAGAGCATTTGAAACAATTGACAGAAGACTATTGTTACGGAAAACTTAATCAAATCGGAGTGAGAGATGGTGAATTAAAGTGGTTTGAAGATTACCTATCCAATAGAAAACAACAAACGTTAATCAGAAATTTGATATCTACAGCAATACCTGTGAACATAGGTCTTTCTCAAGGATCTGTACTAGCGCCTATACAGTTTCTCAGTTACATCAACGACATTAAATCCGTATTAAAATACTGTAATGTTAGACAGTAATGTAATGTTAAGCGATGCCAGTTTAGATGTGGCGATGAATAAAATGCAGATTAATAAAAATAATATATTTATATGGATGTGTATAAATATGCTAAAACTTAATACAGAAAAGACAAAATATATGATAATATCAAAGTGTGACTATATAAACTGTCATAGATTGCATATAAATAATCAAGAAATAGATGAAGTAAATTAAGTTAAGTATTTAGGTATTATAATAGATTGTAGACTCAAATTCAACACACATTTTGAACAATTAGTAAAGAAAATTATCCATAAACTTTATTTAATGTATAAAACTTGTCATAGCATAAGTAAATATCAAAGATACTAATTTATAGAAGTATAATTGGACCACAAATAGATTTCTTGCAAGAGATGCCCAAATAGAGCAGTTGCAAAAACTACAAAACAAGGCGATGAGATTTATACTTCGTAAGCCAAGGGACACAAATATAAAATACATGTTGGATAGCTTAAATTGGCTAAGTGTAAAACGAAGCTTATTTTATTTCGCTATGAAGTTTATACTTAACATAAAAATGTTGATTATTGAGTTCTTATTTCAACTTTGTTATTTATTGTTGAGCTTCTCATTTGTTTAAATGAAAGTTTATAACATAATAACTCTAGTTGTTCTAAAGCAACAGGAATGGCTTTTTAATGAGGCCACCATCAGCGCAAAATTGGTGTAACTCACATCTATCAATACAAAAATAGAGTGAGCCATCTTTTAGTATTCAAAAATATATGCAGCTGAAACCTTTTTTGCACAGAACAATGACAGAACAGAACAGTGACACAGCAATTAAATAATTAAGAAGAGCAGAGGGCCTTTTGCATGGCCCTATGCACCTTATTAAGGGCCAATCCCACGGTGTCGACAACGTTCGACTTGTCGCATACTTACATTCAAAATAAAAACAAATTTTAATATTTTGTTGTTTTTTCAAATGTAAGTGTGCGACAAGTCGAACGTTGTCGACATAGTGGGATTGGCCCTAAAACTAGGAAAACTAATATAATATACACCACTTTTGCGCTGATGGCCTCAAATATTCAAATATTTGCAATGAATAAAAAGATTTTCCATGAATTTTTAGTTAACAAAATAATAAATTCAAACTTAAAAGCTATTAAAAATCCAACAAGTAGCTGTCATAAAATGTTCATATTTTATTTAAAATCATAAAACAGAAAATCATATACGAGTGCCATAAAACTTCTTACCCAGTACTCAACTACTTGTAATAGTTTTTCTCATAAATTTTTAATACAATTCATAAAACCCATAAACTATCTTTTCTTTCTAGTTGTTGTTGCTGTTTGTCTGTGTGTGTGTGTGTCTGATTGCAGTAGCTACAACAACTTCTTAAATATATTCATCCATATAAGAATATCAGACTAAAAAACGTATTCTCAAGAATATATTTTTATTTTTTAGAGTTTGAACATTTTAGTATTTTTTATTTATTTATTCTACTACAAATATGGACAACAAATAGACGTTTTTGATGATTGTAGGGAAGTTTTTGTTTGCTTATTTTGCCAAACCAAAACTTTTTTTAAACTTCTGCATGCACCTAAAGCTGCAGGCTGCCTGTTGCCATTTAATATTGTTGTATGGAATGTATGTACGATTCTATATACATACATATGTGTATGTGTTGCCTGAAAGATTTAACATTTAAGCCCAGTGCCACCAGATTAGGTGATTTGTCCCCAAAATGGGGATTTCGCCCCTAATTTGGGGACAGAATTTCGTGGGGAGGGATTTGGGGACTGTTGTCGTGGATGTCGTGGATGTTGACATAATATATTAGTACTGGTAACATTTCAGTTTTTAAAAATCTCGTAGAGTAGTGTGGTAATCATACTCTATAACGAAGATGATGTTACCATCATGATAATACCGCGAACACATATATCGTTAACTTAATACGAAAAGGCCCTAACTCATGTTTTTCATTGTTTACAGGAGGAGGAAAAAACTAAATTAAAAAAATGCAATATTGATACAAAATTTTTTTAAAAGCAATATTATGTGCAAATGTGAAGTGTTTTTAATAAAAATTGCGTATAAAAAAATTTTGTATCAATATTGCATTTTTTTTTAATTTAGTTTTTGCGTCCTCCTGTTAACTATGAAAAACATGAGTTAGGGCCTTTTCGTATTAAGTTAACGATATGTACATAGGCAAAACCGTGCTCGCAGATACAGAACAAGCTCTTTGGCAATTAACATTTTTTTTTTCTTTTGTAAAAGAAAAATGACTGTTGAAAGTTTTGATTGTGCTACTGTTGTACGCACGATTCTACCTTAGTTATTGTGTTTCGCATAAGAAAACTATGTATGTGTGATTCCCAGAAAATATGAAAAAACTTCAACTTTTTAAAAATTTGCAATTTAATGAAAGAAGTAAAAAATTTCTTGTAACTTTGTGAAAATCTTATTTCGCATCCCTGCGCATAGGAATCGTTTTTTATGAATGATATATTTTTGGGGACAAAAGTTAGGATTTTTCTGTTGAAATGGGAATTTTTGGGGACAAGACGTTTTAAATTGGGGAAAAGAGTCAAAATTTTTCTGGCAGCACTGTTTAAGCCATACATCATCGCAAACTTAAATACACATGCTATAAGGTTATTTGTACTTTTATACATACATAGCATGTATTTGATGTTTTTACGTACAAATATGACCGATAACCAATTGATAGACAGACAACAGGCTGCTGATGTTAATTTTTTTTATATACATATGTACATATATGTATATGTACGTCTCGACTTAATGTCTCGTCGAGATGTCACACAGTTTCAATGATATCGAAAACATTCGAAAAGCAACTGTAAAATTGTTACAGAGTTGTAGCTTAAAGAAGGAGTTCAAAATCTAGTTCCAAACAGACATTGTTGATTTGATACAAAACATAGAATTTTCAAATACAGTAATTATTTTATTCGATCTTGGAATTAATATTTATGTACTTTGCTTTATGATGAAATTTTATTACTTTTGATTTTTGTAAAGAGAATCAAAACTCAAGTAATGAATGCCTACTAATGTTACTAAGTCTTACTTTCTTTCGGAAAGGGGTAGTGATAGAGAAGACAGACAGGTGGTGAAGGAAGAGATATATAGAGGAGAGCTTCGTTATCTTACAACTATGTTTTTTGAGCGTTTTTTTAATAAGTCAGTGTTGCAGCGCCTCTTGTGTCAATGGTGCGTATTAAATTTTTTTAATCGACTTCAAAAAAAGGGGAAGGTTAACAATTCATCTCTATTTTATATTGTAATAATTATATTTTTTTTTTTTTTGTTTGAGAGGGTATAGTTTCCCATTGGTCCCATTGTAAACAAGTAAGAGTGCTATATTCGGCTGTGCCGAATCTTATATACCCTTTACCAAAGCGCTTTTATGTAGTAAAGAGATACATATATAAGCACATAAATAAAGTATAAATACAACGAAAAACAATAATTTGACTTAGCTACTTTTATGTACAAAAAAAATTAATTTTCGAGCCCTAAAAATCATCATATTGATATTTTCTGATTCCTTTTATCGATATAGTAGTTCTTAAAAAGATATAGAAGGTGTGTTAAGTGAAAAAAGAAAAAAAGAAATTAAAAAAAATGTTTTATTTAGTTACTTTAATATCCAGAAAAAAAGTGCAAAGTTTCCAGCCCTGGAGCTGCGGTTTTTATTTTTATAAATTTCTACAGCAAACTTTTCTTTCGTAAACGTAAAAATACATAATTTATAAAGGAAAAGATAAAAATTTATTAGACTTAGTTACTTTTATATATCACAAAAAGTGTAAGTTTCCCAACCCTGAAATCATCCTTTATGATTTTTGTGATCTCTTACACAAATCTCTTTCTTTTAAGAATTTAAGATATGTTTAATTTATAGAAAAAAAGGAAAAATTTGTTTGAGTAAGTTACTTTTGTACAAAAAAAGTTAAAGTTTTCCAACCCTGGAATCATCTCTTTAATTTTTTTATTTAATTTTTTTTAAATGCCAATTTTATTCATACCCAAGCATAAAATAAGTTTAATAAAAATATATAAAAATAAATTTTCGGTAGTTAATTTCTTATATCACAAAGAGTGCAAGTTTGCCAACCCTGGAATCCTACTTTTTGATTTTTCTAATTTGTTATACAAATCTGTTTTTTAAGAATATAAGACATGTTTAATTTATAGTAAAAAGGTAAAATTTGTTTTAGTAAGTTACTTTTGTATAAAAATAAGGTTTTCCAACCCTGGAAACGTCGTTTTAATTTTTTTATTTTGAAATGCCAAATTCATTCGTACTGAAGTATAAAATAAGTTTATTATATAAAAAAATAAAAATTAGTTTTCGGTAGCTAGTTTTTTATATCACAAAAAGTGTGGGTTTTCCAACCCTGAAATCATACTTTTTGATTTTACTGATTTCTTATACTAATCTCTTTCTTTTAAGAATATAAGATATCTTTAATTTATAGAGAAAAAGGAAAAATTTGCTTTAGTAAGTTACTTTTGTATAAAAAAAGTTAAAGTTTTCCAACCGTGGAAACATCTTTTTAATTTGTTTAAGTTTAATTTATAATTTGAAATACCAATTTTTTCGTACTGAGGTATACAATAAGTTTACTTAATAAAAGAAATAAAATTAATATTCGGTAGTTAATTTGTTATATCAGAAAAAGCTTCAGTTTCCCAACCCTGGAATCATCCTTTTTGATTTTTCTGATTTCTTACATCAATCTATTTCTTTTAACAATATAAGATATGTTTGATTTATAAAGAAAAAAAATTTGTTTTAGTAAGTTACTTTTGTATAAGAAAAAAAGTTAAAGTTTTCCAAGCCTGGAAACGTCTTTTTATATTTTTTAATTTTTTTTATTGAAATACCAATTTAATTCGTGGTGAAGTATAAAATAAGTTTATTTAATAAAAATAAGTAAAATATTAGTTTACGGTAGTTAATTTTATATATCACAAAAATCGTAGGTTTTCCAACCCTGGAATCATCCTTTTTGTTTTTCTGATCTCTTACATCAATCTTTCTCTTTTAAGAACATAAGATATGTTTAATTTATAAAAAAAGGAAAAATTTGTTTTAATAACAACAACAACAACAACAATAATAATAACAATAATGCACCAAAAATTTACAAATCTTTAGTAATTATATGTACCAAAAATGTCAGAAAGATTAGATAAATCAGATATATATGATAAGACAAAGTATAAGATGGCATATACGATTTATAATACTTTAGGAAATATATTTACTAACACAAAAGATAGGATTAAAAAGCTAGATAGATCTAATGTAACTAGTTTATAAAATACCATGTAAAGGAAACAGCAACGAAAGATGCGATAAGATGTATGTAGGTACAACTAAAAATAAATTAAAGACAAGAATATCGGGACATAAAACAGATCAAAGGTATAGGAATATTAATTCACATAAGACAGCTTTATCTTCACATTGCTTTGATTTAGACCATTATCCAGATTTTGATAATATATCAATTTTGAATACAGAACTTAATTATAAACGTAGATATATGTTAGAAATGTTAAACATTATAGATGTTCCAAGAGATCAGAGAATGAATTTTAGAACAGATACTGCTAATGTAGCACATACTTATAGATATTTATTACATAAGAACAGGAATAGGGTTTAAGAAAGTAATACACTATTACATATTTTTGTTTGTTCATGTGGTCATAATTTTTTTTTTATAAAAAATATAAAAAAAAAGTTTAATTAATTAATGTAGTTAACTGTTTTTTGTATATAAATATTCATGATACGTATTTGTGCTATTTATTAATGTTTAAATATTTAAAATTATGTAAAATTTTTATTACATATGTACGTGTATAATATAATCTCTTTTAAATTCATATTCTGTAAATATTCATTACAATGATAAAATATTTTAGACTAATTAATACTTATGTTGTTAACATTTTTCCAAAAAAAATTTTTTAAATAATTTTCAAAGTTTCAAAATGTTATGTAAAAATATTAAAAATATTTATCATCTTTTCCAAAAACATTTACAAAGTTGTATATGCTAAAAATCTTTTCTTTTTAATTTTTTCAATATTATTAATATGAAAAAATATTGTAGACTTATACCTATTTTGTTTTTCTACCAATACTTTTCAAAAATTGTTTACAAAAATTTATATGACACACATTGTTATTTATAATTATAAAAAAATTTTTTTCTGATTAAAAAGAAAAAAGACAAAAACTAATTACCAAAAATTAAAATAAGAATAATCCTGAAGAACCAAAGGTTAACGAAATATCGATAAAAAACTAAAAATATATAAAATTTACTGACCTAAAGCTTAAAAAATAGTTTCATTGAGCATATAAAAAAGGTCGAAATATTAGATAAAAAATTTAGTAAGTTACCTTTGTATAAGAAAAAAAGTTAAGGTTTTCCAACCCTGGAAACGTCCTTTTAATTTTTTTTAAAATTTTTTTTAACCAGAAATATCAATTTTATTCATACTGGAGTATAAAATAAGTTTATTTAATAAAAAAATAATAATAACTAGTTTTCTTTAGTTATTTTGTATGGCAAAATTTAGTTTAAGTTTCCCAGCTCTGAAACCGTCTGCTCGATTTTGCTGATTGTCAATACCAATCTTATTTCGACCATTTCTGACACACCAGTCCAAGAACGAAGTCTCTAGCTTTTCTGGGAGCTTCGGAAAACCGATTTCACGTACAGACAGACGGACAGACGGACATCGCTTATTCGTTTTCCCTATGCATAATGATCCAGAATATATATACTTTATGGCTCGCTTATTAATATTCTGGAAATTACAAACGGAATGACAAACCTACATATACCCTTTTACCATTTTTTGGTAAAGGGTATAAAAAGTTATGAATTTTCATACAGCATTGAAAGAGGTATTACCAAGCTTAGGTCTGGAATTTGGGGCTATACATCCCTAACCGAACTTCGGGTTAATGAAAAATTCAACCTGATGCCTAGCTGGTGTTTTTCATCTGATAAAAAAGATTTTTTGCAAGTGGATTTCTCTAATAAAAAGCTAAAAAAAAGTTTTCTACATTTATGCAGCTTCGCTTACAGTTTAGGAAATATTCGAGAGAAAAAAAATTTAATTTTGGGTTTTTTA
This sequence comes from Tachina grossa, assembly GCA_949987645.1. Lineage (NCBI taxonomy): Eukaryota > Metazoa > Arthropoda > Insecta > Diptera > Tachinidae > Tachina > Tachina grossa. The sequence continues at coordinate 62,268,138 of OX465277.1, read as the reverse complement.
CCAACCTTGGTCCACTGTTCTGCTAATGGAGAAGTCAAGTCTTATTCGATTTTAAAATAGAGACTTGCCATGGGTTAAAAACAAAATTTTTAACATTTATAAAAAGATTTGATATTAAAAGCTTTACTAAGTCAAAAGTTATACGAAAATTAAATAACATATTTGAAAAAAGTCGATTTTTTGCCTTTTTTGCAGAAAAAAGTTGGTTAACTTTTGTTTAGATACCAACCCCATATTTTTAATAATTCAAAATACTATACTACAAGCAACATTACAAAAAAAATTTTGTTCACAATTTTCGTTATTAAAGGTGCCAGATCGTTTCGAAATTGACCTATTTTTGTTATAAATATCAAATGTAAGGCCTTTTTTTCATTTGACCTTATGACATGATATGTTTTCAAATACTTCCCAAAATAATATCGGCGCCCGGCGAAAGATAACAAAAATACAGCAGAAATACCAAAAACTCCTATTTTTGGGATGTTATGAAATCTTTTTGGGAATTAAATGCAAATTTTATAGCATTCATTTGTGTAACACCACTGTTTTCTGGGAACACTCTTTATACAGTCGAATTCGTTTTACGGCAACACGCTTTACTGAAAAAAATCGGATTATTGAAAGCGGTGCAAATCTTCGCACTGATTTTAAATGCAGCTAGTCTTACTTCGGTTTAGCGAAACATCGTTTTGCTGAAAATACCGTACTAGTGAAAACCAAAAGCAAGCCCACAACTACGTTTTGTATGAAACTTACTTCGCTTTAGTGAAAAAATAAACAATAACAAATTTATTTATTAGAAATCGATTGCATAACTTAAAGCTGAAAAAATTGTGCATGTTTTGTCCGTTAAAAAATTAAATGGCAAAATGTATTTGTCCTTTTCGCTCTTACGTACTTTATTGTATTTTTCTATTACATTGTCAATGCAAGTGGCTAGACATTTTCGAGGAATTCGTGAACAATTTCAACAACAAAATGTGCATGTATATGGTGTGTATTAAGTATGTGGGTACTTTGATAAAAAATATTGATTTACTGATTTTAAGCCGGAAATCAAGTCATTTTTCGACCCCTCTTTCTTCTCTACACCGTTCGCTAACAAACAAAAAGTAACGTCGACAGGGTGACCGATGACATATTTCAAAAAGTGGCACCAAATAGGGGATTTATCAAAAAAAGGGGCAAAATTAAAAAAAACGCGAAAAGTACACTAAACTTTTTATTTTTAATGTATTTTCATATAACTCACAGGGGGACAAAAAGTGGCAAGGCAGTTGAAAAAGGGGAAAGGCAGTAAAAAAAGTGGCAATTTGCCACTTTATTCGGTCAAACGGTCACGCTGGACGTCGGAAAATAGACTTCATAAAAGTCTTCGTGTGAATTAGGTGTTAATTGAATATATTGTTGTAATATTCACGTATGTAATTATACAGCTACGCATATTTTTGAAAAATACCTAAGACAATAATTATACTTGTTTGCTGTCTCAAAAAAAATTTTAGGGCACAAGCATAATTTAAAACCTCATAAGATCAAGTATTTTTTAAATTTTTTTTCAGATTTTTCAGAAGAGGTTTAGAGGTCGCACAAGTCGATTTTTTGCAAAAAATTTATTTATTTCTTTATATCGGTAAATATGTTGTCAAGTTAGCAAATTATCTAGAAATTATATGACACCCTTACGATTACAAATTTATATAATGCCTGCACAGAGAAAACAGATTTGTAGCCAATGGAATTTTGTTGGTTACAACAACTTCCACACAATTCTGTTGTAATGAACGAATATAGCTTTTGTAAGCACCAATTTTTCGTTAGGGATATGTGAATTTTTAGAATTAAATGGTTACTGCAACAGAAAATTTTAATTGTGACTATAGAAATAATTAATTGATACAACCAATAAACCAATAAACCAATAAACCAATAAATTCTAAAGGAATCATTGGTAGACATAGCTCATATACATACATACATACATACATACATAAAAACAATTTGTGCCGAATAAAAAAGGTAAGTACATTATTATATTTATCACAAATTATTCTAAATTTGTTATATTCTGAAGTGAAATGTGCAAAATTTTCCACGCGTTGTATTGTAACATCCCTTGCCGGTATTCGGCTTTAATACACAGATTTTTTTCTTATCAAGAAACTACAAATCGTGCATTTGATGGATAATTGATAGCAAATATGGAAAATTGGAATACATAATTAAATATTTGTTGCTCCAACAGATTTTTAACCAATCTCTTCTCTCTGTGTAGCATATTTCAGTGTAAGGTATTGTGCCAAACAAGAACTTTCCCTCGGTACATAAATGTAAATATTATTGTAGTGGATATTATGTTACATTGAACAGTAGGGACTTTAGCAAAATAAATAATAATAAATCTAGAACTTCTAAACTACACAGAGAAAACAGATTTGTTGTGATAACCGAATTTGTAGCCAATCGAATTTTGTCGGTTCCAACAACTAACACACAATTCTGTTGCATTGAATGAATATAGCTTTTGTAAGCACCAATTTTTCATTAGCAATGTGTAAATGTATAGAATGAAATGATTATTCGACAGAAAATTTTAATTGTGACTATAGAAATAATTATTTGATACAACCAATAAATTGGTATTTCTAAAGGAATCATTGGTAGACAAGGCTCATATACATCCCATATATAAAGACAATTTTTGCAGAATAAAAAGGTAAGTATATTATTATATTTATCGCAAACTATTCTTAATAATTTGCTTATATTCTAAAGTGAAAGGAGCAAATTTTTGATCCGGGCATTGCAACATCCCTTGCCGGTATTCGGCTTTATTACAGAGATACTTTTTCCTATCAAGAAACTACAAATTATTTGCACAAATAACTTCACTTCAGAATAATATTAATAAAACCTTAAATATTTTGCGATATATGTATGTATGTATATAATAATGTCCTTACCTTTTCTAAAAAATCAGGATTTTGTGTAATTATTCTGCAAAATATATTTTTTATATGACATTTGTATTTATTTTTTGTTTCTGATATTCAAATTTGTTCCAAAAATGGGGAATAAGGAAACGAATATGTTTTTCCTTTTGTATTCAGAATAAAAAATTGTTTGAGTTAATTCTTTATTCAGTTAGGAATATCAATAAATTATTTTATTTTCTTTTCTTTTATTACAATAGAATTTCAGTATGGTGGCAAATGATCAGTTAGTTACAATAACTGAATTTTTTTTCAAATTAAACATTGTTTACAAGAATAGTTTTTTTTTTAATTTCAAAAGCCAATATTCAGTCAGTCACGTTACTTTCTAACTTATATTTAATTCAGGTGTGTCTACCAATACTTTAAAATGTTTATTAGAAATGAACGGAATCAATTATTATTACTAATGAAACTATTGTAAAAATTCTATTTGCATTGTAATTATGGTTTTTTGTTTATAAATATAAAAAAGTTGTAAATTCGATTCATAATTGGTAGCAAATATGGAACATTGGAATACATAATTAAATATGTGTTGCTCCAACAGATTTTTAACCAAACTATTCTCTCTGTGTAGTGATGGGCTTTATATGGAACTTCGAAAATCCATAGAGGAGGACTTAAACTTTGCAACACATGTCTTGGCAGCAGCTTTCTAAGTTGACCACATGACCAAATTTTTTTTGCCATGACTTTTTTTAGTATTTAACCTGTAACTTTTTAGTATATAGTTGGACTATAAATTAAAAGACAGCATTAAATTTTTGACAAAATTCTAAATAAAAATAAATGGAAAAACTTATTAATATCTGTATTCGTTAAATCGTGAAAAGGCTAAGAATTCAAATTTTTAAAATTTTCCTGAAAAGCATTTTTTAAGAAAAAGTATCTTCATTATTTTCAATTTTGTGAAAAACTTAGTTTAACAAATGCACTATTAAACCACGTAGCCCTAAGAACAATATATTCAGAATGTGCTAAGAGCCAATAATTTTGTATTTTTAACATGTACCCTACATTCAGCAGTGTTATTTTATATGAAAAATGTGTTTATGCCGCAATTCTGTTTGACCATTAAAACTTCAAGTAAAGAAATATTATTATCAAGTTGCGGCCCATGCACGCAGTATGCATATTTATACGAAGCCATTCGAACTGCTTTTATCCCCTCATAACATTTTGGATTTTGGACGGCATTACGCGCTAATGAGCTGAAATTTTAAACACAAGTAGATCTAGAAACCATCTAGAAAAATCTGAAAACACGGAAATTATATCCAGAGGGGCTGGCTACTCCTATAAAAATTAAAATTTTCGCTAATAAGCTGAAATTGCATACACAAGTTGGTCTGGGTGAGAAACCAATTATAAAATCTGAAATATCAACAATTTTTACCAGGGTGGGTGCGGCCACGCTAATACTGCTTGGAATAAAAAACTTTATATACAGCTTTTAACTCAAGTAATTTTATTGAAACATTGAATACACATTGCACGTAAGCAACGCCTTAAACTGTCATTTTCATGCACTTCGGTTTATCAGAATTGAACTTGTTATTTACGTATTTGGTATCAGCCGTTTTATATAAAAATTAACATGAATAATAAGGACTGCTCACAACAGAATGAGTTTACAATAGTACGCGGGGGGTAACGACCATAAAGTTTAAAGTTAGAATTCGCGCTAGAGAGCTGAAACTTTACTCAAGTAAGTGAAGCTGAGTGTGTCAATAGAAATATCTTAAAATCTCCGGAATTTTCATCCGGTGGGCGGGATCACGCCCTTAAAACTCAAATTTACACTATAGAGCTGAAATTCGATACACAAATTAATCTAGATCAGAAATCACTAAAACAAATATAAAAACATGGAAGTTTCAGTCAAGTTTTGTAGACAAATAGGTAAGTCAACCAGTAAAACCAGAAAACACAAATTTTGAAGTACACGCTATTCGGTTGAAAGTTCCCACGCATATTGAACTTACGCAAGGCTATAATTTTGCGTTTTTAAAAGTGGGCATATAATTCAATGATGTTCTTGTTTATAAAGGGTGTCCAACAAGAACGCAAGATTTAAATTTTAAATAAAACACAGATATTTAAAAAAAAAAATCGTGAAACTTTATTATATCGTAAAGTAGACAAAATGAGGTTATGTGTGGAACAACAAATTGGGCAAATGACCGCCGCGGCTTTGCTGGCACACACGCGATCTGTTCATGAAATTTTCAATGCCCGTTTTGCATAAATGCTGCGGTATTTTATTAATGTAGCGTCCAATTTCCTCTTTTAAGGCTTGAGTCGTCGTCAACTTATTCGCGCAAACCATCGACTTCAAAAAACCCCAAAGAAAAAGTCTAATGGTGCTAAATCGCACGATCTAGGCGGCCAATTCTGGTATCCAAAACGAGAAATAACACGACCGGGAAATGACTGATGTAGCAATTGAATTGTTTCTTTGGCTGTATGACATTTGGCGCCGTCTTATTGAAAGCACATGCCCTTCACATTCATTTCTTCAATTCTAGGCACGAAAAAACTGGTTATAATTTCACGATACCGAACACCATTGACTGTTTGCGCTTGACCTGCGTTTGAGCGACATCATCACGTACAGCTGCGACATTTTCAGTCGATCGACCTGGTCAAAGGCGCGTTGTTGTCTTTACATCACTAACAGACCCAGTTTCGGCAAATTTATCCATTAATCTCTTTACAGTTGACTCTTTTGGAGCATTATTGTGACCCCAAATTGATCGCAAATTTGCAAACAGTAGCCGTAAAACTTTCACATTTTGTTAAAACAATTTCACAATGAGAATGCGTTGTTCATTCGTGTAGCGCTCCATTTTTACTAACCTCGTACCTTCTACTAGCAAACAATAACAATTGTTCAAATGTCAAACAATGACACTTCGAATGGCGCCAAATTTAAATCTTGCGTTCTTGTTGGGGCACCATTTATTATAATAAATATATACATAGTTCATTTAAATGTGCTCTGCCGAAGTACATGAAATAGGAGTCTTAAACCTTATGGGTGTGTTAAGGCCCACTTTTTTCAACAAAACTTGTATTATTGAAACATGTATGCCAAATTTCAATAAAATCGTTTGAGTTAAACGCCTTTGATATGTACTTTTAATTTTGTGCTTTATGGGCGTAGACCCACCCCTTGGTAAAAATTTTTGGCTTTTAAGATTTTTCTAGGTGGTTACTCACCTAGGTCTACTTGTGTACCAAATCGCAGTTAAACTTTTTAAAAACTGCATTTTAAATAATATCGATATCGATATTTTTTTATCGATGTGTTTGACATTTTAAACTATTGTTATTATTTTTTATTATCACTAGCATACGCATGCATTTAAACTTATTATATTTGTATAATGTGATTCTTAATAATGTATTAAGGGCCTAATTTTGTAAAACGCAACGCCAAGAGTTGACAAATCTTATATGAAAAAAATTTTAATTAAACAAACAAAATACATACAAAATTTGTCAACTCTAAGTGTTCCGTTTTACAAAATTAGGCCGTAAGAGTTTTACTATAAACATACAAACTTGTTTAGTTAATTTCATAATCTTTTGGGTTAAAGTCAATTGAAGATTTTGGTGAAGCAGGAATGAAATGCATACAGACATTGCTTAACCAAACAAAAATTCAAATTAAATGAGGACATTATGTCAAAAAAATGTACTTCGATGTTTCATACATATAATAATAATATTATATTATATTTTATTATATTTTTGTTTGTCAAAGATCATTTGTTTTTATATAATTATATTACATAAGTATAATATATAATTGCAGAAGTCACAACAAAATGACTGTTACTCGAACCTCGATTTTAGGCTTGACATTTTCGGTAATTGCTCCCCCTCATCATAGCTATAAATAACTACCCCTGCTCCTTAAAGCCAAAGAACACATTTATGTGTGCGTCTTTTAAAATCACTATAAAGACCAAATAAATTCAAATGTATAGGGTGTTTTTAAAGAGATTCACAACTTTGAGTAGGGATCTCTGCTTTATTTGAGCGCCCATTTAACAGCTGATATAAAGAGAAAACAGTGCCTAATAATTACCTCATAAAATAGAACCAAATTAATAAGAAATCTCTATTGTTTTTGTTTTTCGATAAGGAAATCTTATTTATTTCATAGAGAAAACCTTTTTGAAAAAATCAAGAAGAAATCTTGTAGTTTTTATGAGGTTATCTTATTGATTTTTTTTTAATAAGGTTTTCTTCTTGATTTTATGAGGCGACCTCATAAAATAAAAAAAAACTTATGTCTTTCTTTATTCATTGTGCTTTTTTACTTATAAATTTTTATTTAAATTCTATACCATATACTTTGAAAGGAGACAAGTATTGAACCAGCAAACTTCTGACTGATAGACAAACACTCTAACCAATATGCTAACAAGCAGTCTGAATAACCATTGAAATAATTTTGCAAACATGCTTATACAAAAACGAAAAAGATCATGAAAAAAAATTGTCTGTGTCTATTTATAGATATGAAATAACAAGGCACCTCATAAAATCAAGATTTCCTTATTAAAAAAATCAATAAGATGCTTTACACATAATCATATAGGAACCTAATAAAATCAAGAAGAAAAACTTTATAAAAAAATCAATAAGGCAACCTAATAAAATCAATAAGAAATCCATATAGTTTACAATTTATAAGAAAACCTAATAGAATCAACAAGTTTTTCCCTATGGATTGTTTTTTTGGTGCCAAAAATAACGGAAATTGAGTAAAAAAAGTTGGGAATAATAAGATTTCTTCTTTATTTTATGTGGTTTTCTTCTTGATAAAATTAATAAGATTTACCACATAAAGAATAAGGAATCTCCCCTTAGCCTAAAAACGTTTCATAGAGAAAATCTTATTGATTCTATGAGGCAGTTTTTTCTCTGTGTAGTTGCTTTTAGTTTTTAGTTTAGTTTGCATAATTGATCATTTTATTATGAATCAACTTACACCCACCTATTATGAACAGACTCACACTTACACTCGTGCAAATGTAGCAATTTTTAATCAAAATAATTGTTCTATTCGTCAAAGTCATCGTCCACTTCTTACATTTTATAGCATAAATAATCGATGAAGCCCATTTCTGGTTGAATGGGTACGTAAATAAGCACACAGAAAAAAGTTTTCACCAATTAATGTTTTCAATTAAGAATTTAATTGACACAATTTAATTTTTAATTGTATTAATTAATTTGAGTGAAAAAACTTAGTTGATACTATCAAATTGCTTATAGGTGAAAATAAATAATTTTTTAATTAAGATTATAAATATTTTAATTAATATTACAAGGATCATTCATATTACTTTTGTGTGTGCAGAATTGTCGAATTTGGAGTGAGGAGAATCGACAAGCTTTTGCCAAAACACCATTACATCCACAGAAAATTACTGTTTGGCGTGCTTTATGGGGTGACGAAGTCATTGGCCCATATGTCTCCAAAAACGATGGTAGTCAGAATGCGAAAAGTTATTGAGAATTCATATATAAACATTAATTTCATAAAATTTTCTTTCAAATAAAGCCCGTTTCATTAAAAATATATTAACTTCTTTTATTATGATTTAAACTTGTGTCACTCTATAAAAAAACACCCTTTATATTAAAATATTGATGACATAAGCTTACGGTATTTAGTATTGATTTTGAGATGACAATATCAAATATAAAATATATGTATTTCAAAATTTAAATAAACTTGGGCAAGCACGCAGACACATAAGTTGTGTACACTTGGACACAATTTATTCTACAACTTCTTACTGAACATAAATAAAAATTTATAGTGCTTGAATCAAGAACTTTTGTTAAAAAAGAGATGAAAAATAAATAAAAACAAATATTTAAGCTTCTGCATAAATAATTTTATGAAAAAAAAAACTACAGTTGATGTTTAAAAGGGCGATCGTAAAGAATGTGTGAAATGAATATTGGTACAACAGTTGCAACAGATTCCTTGGCACTTTCTATAAAAGAATACAATAAAATAAAAAGTGAACAGCGCAAATAATACCGATGACAAAAGTGATTGCTTACAGAAATTCGAATACCAATGAAATGAAGAACAGTGGGCACTTATTGTTCAAAATAAAAAAGTTTATAATAAAAGGTAATATATAGATTGTAAAAATTGTCATTCCAATAACAATAATTCAAGTTTTTCTATTTTTAACCCCCGACTAAAAAAAGGGGTGTTATAAGTTTGTAGTGTGTGTCTGTGTATCTGTGTATCTGTGCATCTGTGTGTCTGTCCGTGTCCACGTACAGGCCAAACGGCTGGACCGATTTTCATTTAGTTTTTTCTGACTTGATCCAGAGGGTTCTTAGCTATTCTTGAAGAAAATCGGTCCAGCCGTTTAGAAGATATAACATCTTTTCTGAAAAAAGTCGGGGGGTTCTTAAAATTTTGAATTTTTGTTATTCATATTTATGTATATGATTAAATTAAATAAACACAATTCTTATAGATCCTTTCAAAGAGATCAATTATACATAAAACAGATACATATACATTAGAGTGAGTCAGTTTTTGTTTCGACCAAGCGGTTGTCAAAATTCTAATTTACGTCAAATTCTAAGAAACCCAAGCCCAAGAAACCATAGGTCTAAAATAAAAATCGAGATTCCTATTTTTGACGAGAAAACTTTCTTTTTATATTTGATATTTTTTTTTTAATTTTCCAAAGTTTTATTGAGTCTGCTAAGAAATTTGACAAATGGGCTTGGATGCCAATTATGAGGGACTGACGCACACTCTAAATCACAACTTGTTTGTCATTCGGTTTGTAATTTCCACAATAATAACAAGCGAGCCAAATTTCTTAGCAGACTCAATAAAATTTTGGAAAATTAAAAAAAAAAATATCAAATATAAAAAGAAAGTTTTCTCGTTAAAAATTAGAATCTCGATTTTTATTTTAGACCTATGGTTTCTGGATCTTTATGTATAGAGAAGACGAATAAGCGATGTCCGCCTGTCTGTACGTGAAATCGGTTTTCCGAAGCTCCCAGGAAAGCTAGAGACTTCGGTCTTAGACTGGTGTGTCAGACATAGTATACCGAAAACTAATTTTTATTATTTTTTTTTTATTAAATAAATTTTTTTATACTTCAGTATGAATAAAATTGGTATTTGTAATAAAAAAATTAAAAAGGCGTATCCAGGGCTGGAAAGCTTTACATTTTTTTTTTGTACAAAATTAACTTACTAATTTTTTTTTCCTTTTTTCTATAAATTAAATATGTGTTATCTAGGCCAGGAATAATATGGTTGTTAATTTAAATATTTTTTTAAAATTTTTGTAGCAAATAGAGACAGCATTGCCATATCTTCTGTCTAATATTTTTGTTAAGTAACAGCCACAACATTTTTGTTAAACAAACCTGGAATTGTGAAAGTGCTTTTATTAACATATTATTTTGAAATTTTTTTGTATATTAATGTACAGACAATTCTGTTTTTATTTTTTTAACAATATGTGTGCATGGCTTTCAAGCGAAATACTGAACTGACAGATATTTTTGAAAAATAATTTTTTAAAATCTTAAAATAGTATGCTTTTGGATAACATCATAAATTAATAATATTTTGAAATATTACAAAAAGTTGCGAATATATAGTATGTAGATATAATTTTATATAAAATATAAGAATTTTGGGTAAATGATGAACATTAAATATTGTTATAAAAGAAGACATTTATACCAAAAGAACTCCAAGGTTCCTGAATGAAATTTTTGGAATGATATTTTTTCAGCTTGATCCACTGTGCATTGTACTATTGATACATTTTTCTATCCATTGATTGAATATTTGCAGAACTTTTATTGAAGATTACATAATTTTTTTTTTATAGTAAGCCAAGGTGATAAAAATCATTGGAGTTATTCACAAAAATCTGTAGTTTGAAAAAACATTTTGTAATAAACATTCCTTTACTGAAGAGTATTTTTACACAACCAATAATTTGAAATTTTTTTAAAGCATTGTGTCTATAGCGTCCTTGAAAATAAGTTAAGGAATTCAAAGTAGAAAATTCTTTTTGTAACCTATTGCCGTCAACATTTCCATGTGAAGTTTCAAATATTGGACGTCATTTGACATATTATAATCCTTATGGATACTTTCATGAGGACCTAATATCACATTTATCTTATCACTACGAGAGCTAAAAGAGGAAAATCCATGTGTTGTATAGAACACATGAGTCTAGCGGGATCTGTAGGTATTCTCTAATGCGTTATTTATCAACTCAAGTATCAGAATATCTTAGCAATGCTACATTATTTCCCTTCGTATCAGTTGAGTAGATTTTTTTTTTCATTTATTTACATTAAACAGCAATTTAAACTGACACAGATAACTGGATTACATTGTAATAATTCGTACAAAAAATGGCAGCCTGCATATTACTTATTCTTTTGTTTAGTTTGTCCTTTTCTGATCATAATGAACTTTTGCACAAAGCATATGGTCTATTTATTTCAGCATACAGTACTTTTGTACTTGTTAGTATTTTACACCAGTATTAAGGATATTCTTTTCAAACTTTGCCGCAAATCTTTTAGATGTTCATTACTTAAGTTACCAGCTTAAGGATAAACCAATTATACAGAATGTCATTGTTATCTCGATATGACAATCAAAAGTTTAGTCGAATAAAATATTATAGTTTGGTTTGTCTGTTGTCAATACTGCCCGTTGGGAACATTGTTCAATGTCATTTTACTTTTCCAAAGTTTACTTTCTTCTTTAGAATTTCTGTGATTTTCTCTTCTACTTTTCACATTGAAAACTTCAATGTGAAGTTGAATGTCTTAGACATTTTTCTTTTTTACAGCAATAATATTTTACTATTGAGCTTGACTGTCAGGGTATATTATTTTTATAGTTTGTGCATTTTTCAAAAAGAAAATGAAGGAGAAGTATAGTTTATTTATTGTTTGCAACGAATTAATTTATACGCTTCATATAATAATATTTTAATCACTTGATTTTGAAATTTGTAATTCTACAAAAGAATTAATCGAATAGCCGAAAATAATTGCCAAAGAGTGAAAATTGTTTCTAAAATATTATGAATTTATAGCAACTAAATTACGTTATATTTCTGCATATTTCGACGATTGATGTCTCTGTCTGCACGTCATTTTTCTCTCATAGCAGTAATAGAGTAATACCATCGACTAGAGCAAACGATAAAAAATTTTCGCTACACTGCTTCAGATAGGCTTAATATAATGCATGTAAACAAGATTTATCTGGACTGATAGCCCATATGCCGGGAATGCATTTCCTTCTTGAACTTTTTATATCTATATACACACATACTCGTATATATAATTCTCGTGTCACGGTGTTTGTAATTGAACTCCTCCGAAATGGCTTGACCTATTTTTATGAAATTATGTATGTTTATTTAATAACTCTAATAATAGGTTGTGGTCTATTTTTCATATCCCTAAGTGGGATAAAATTTAAATTTACATGGACTCTTTTAAGAGCAAAGTGCGAAGTAATTCAAAATATTGGTAGAATATTACCGTCGGAAAGGGCTCCCCTCTACAAAGTTATTAATAATAATCTTATATCTTGAATTCTATAAAATCAAGAGTCTTCATATTTGCTATGGACTCTTTAAGAGCAAGGTCCAAATTAGTTCAAAATACGGCTAAAGTAGGAAAATTAAAAATAATCTTAAATCTTGAAACCTATAATAGCGAGAGTCCTAGAATTTGGTATGAACTCTTTTGAGAGCGACGTGCGAAGTAATTTAAGGTAGGTAGGTAGTAGAATAGGACCGAGGGTAGGGACACCCCAATACAAAGTAATTAATAATAATCTTATATCTTGAAAGATATAATAGCAAGAGTCTTCAAATTTGGTGTGAGTTAATTTGAAAAAATTAATATAATAATTTAAATAATGCATTATTAACCACATTCACCACAGCAAGCTATCGGCTACAAAATTTCAAAAATAGAATACACATGTTTATATGAGAATGAATGCTGTAGTCTATCCCCCATATTCATAAAACTTTAAACGAATGTGAAATGTATTTTGTTTCAAATTTTGCATGCAAAATTTTCCTAAATATATATCTATACATATATATATATATATATATATATATATATATATATATATATATATATTTAGCTAAGTATCGTTGATCGAGTATCTCTCGATTTCTACATGAATTTGTGATGTGGCTTGTGTGGAAAGTATGAACTGCCCACCGCGAGGTCGTATTTTGCGCAGGTATGCAACAGTAGGTCCCCGTTCTCATTTCTAGATCCAGGACTATGCTTTCCCATAATATGTTCAAAACCATTGTTGTCGCTTCCGATTCGGGCATTCATATCAGCCATTAGGAACAGTATGTCATTTCGGTCGATGCTATTTAGGGTTCGGTGTAGTTCATCGTAAAAGTTTTCTTTTGCATTGTATTCACTAACTTCTGTGGGAGCATAACATGGTACCACTGAGATTTTTTCCGATGCTGGTGTTCTACACTTACAATAAATTTGTTATTATTTTCTGCCCTAGAAATTCCCTAGAAATAATTTATGTGGCAAAACCATGTCACCGGGGTCAGCTATTACAGTTATATATTTATTCCTTTTGCTCCTGCAATGAGCATGGTGCTGTGTATCGAGTTTTTTTGTATCTCCATATTTGATGAATGAAAAAAATGGTCTAGAGTTTTTGAGCGATTGCATAATTTCTTTTCCGAAGTCGGTTTCTGTATCCAAAGTAAATTTTAATTCTAAAAGCGCCTTGTTCTCGGTATTTAGAATTAAATTATTAAACTGTTTTTACGGCATTTAGAATTGTTTGCGACCACATGTAAACAATTTTGTTACATATTAAATCACACGATCAATACACTTTTTTTACAAGTACATAAGGGAAAAGATTGACAGGAAAAAGGAAAGAATCCTACTTATTTTGCCGACAGTTTGTGTCGCTATGTATGTGTGGGTATATGTCTCTGTTAAATAACTGTTGAACTGCATTGATGCAACACGCGGTAGCAAGATATAAAAGAATACTAAAACAAACGGCGGACGGAAAACCATAAGCAGCAGCATCGTCTAAAATTCATTGAAATGGTTCGTTTTGCTCTTCCCTGCGATTTCTCATATCGAGTCCAAAAAAGAAAATCATTTTGTCCAATATTTTGCTGCATTTTATCTTTCTTTTTGTTATAAACAACTATTTTTTTTTATCTTGTTGGTTTTGTAAACTATAGTATCATCATGCCAGAAATGGATTTGAGTTTATATAAAAACAAATATGTACGAGTATATTTTAAACATTTGTTAGTTTCTGTATTTGTGATGAACAATTTTCAAGTAGCGTATAACTTGACATATAAATCGTTTAAGTTTGATTTGCTAAAATTGAAAAACTATGGGACGTCTGCTGGTCTGTCCATAAAGAAATTTTTGTTGTTTGCATGTGCATTTATCTATTCAGCCCGTCTGCTCGTCTACATATATACACAGTATACATTTCATACAAACTCTATCAACAGTTGGTAAAATACGCTTTGTATAGTCATTAATAAAGTTTTGACTAAAAAAAAATTGTTATTGAAATATTTTTCCTTTTGCTATTGCATTTTTTCTGTTCAAACAGCAACAGATATTTATTTTAAATAAATATTTCAACTTCTACAGAATTGCGAAAATATTTTGTACATTTAAATGTCCACAAAATTTATAGACACAACAAACTAAAATATTTTGAAGATGTTTTGTTTATACATTCATATCAATATTTTTTTTTTGACAATATATTGAACACTGCTAAAAATTATATGTATCAATGAATGCTACACACATAATAAACACAAAAATCAAATAATAACGATAACTCCCTAGTAAAAACTTACACATTACTATCAGAACTACTTGCCATATAATGACTTACTTTTCTGATTGCCAAATTTCATTACTCGCTCACAAATCACATTACATAAAACTTAAAAAATGCTGTAAAAGTTGATAAATGAGGAGAATGATTTTTTCAGGTTTAATAGATTCCTTGAACATGTTATCAAATAAAAAAATGTAAGTATAGTAAGATTATTTTGATCTCAAGCCTTGTTAAAATCATTAAGTTGGCAATCCAGTAAGGAAGAGCTTCCACCAAAAATGCTTAATTCTAAACTCGATTAAATTTTTTTAAATTCTTTGCTAGGTATGTATATCAAAATGATGAAAATCCTAAAAGATATTAATAACTGCATTAAGAAAATACTAAGGGCCTAAGCATCGAATGGCATTTTCTGTTCTAAAAATAATGTTACACTTGTTACACTTTTCACTTCAGGCTTTATAAGAGGTTTCTAAAACAAATTTTCATAAAAAAATTTTCTTAAAACGCTTTTATAAAGCTTTATAATTTTTACAAATAAAGATGTATGAAACTTTTGAAAAAAAAGCAATGTTAGTCCGATCACAGAGGAGATGTGTAAACATCTAGTAATGAAAATTTTTTTTTAAGTTGGAAGTACTTATGCTTTTAGTATATTTTTTTAAATTAATCAATTAAAAGTATCAAAACTTTCAATATTGTAAATACATACGACTTTGTTGGTTTTTGTTTGTTTTATTAAAATTATTTGGTTAGTAAATGGGCACACTGCAGTATATGTATATGTACTGCATTAAAAATTGCAGTAAGCTGTAAATTTACTGATTACTAAAAAAATTCAGTAAATTTTTACTGCTAATGAAATTTAATTTGCATTACCAGTAAAATCGTAGGGCCGTAGCAAGTGGCAAAGTTTTTTCATTCAAATTTTGAAACTTTTGTATGAAAAACATTTAGCCACTTGGTAGAATTTCATTATGAATACGAGCATTACTGATTACTGAAAATTCAATGCACCTCATCATATAACAAATCATTTATTCAATTTATAAAAATTTTAGAAAAAAATTTTAGTAATCAGCAAAATTTTTTTTGTTTTTACTGAAACTTTAGTGGTACTGCAGTGCTCATCTATGGTAAATGCCTTTACTTTTAGTTTTTAATTTTTAATTCCTGTTGTTCATCCTTCAGTTGTTGCTGTTCTTGTTGTTGTGTACACATTGCAATTAAAATAAATTCAGTAAAGTGCGACTTTGACTCGCGCACATTCGGCTTTGATCAATTTTTTTTACTTAGCTATCTTCCTTTTTTAAGTTTTTTCAGTTTAAACGATTTTTTTCAGTTTTGTTGCTTTTTTCTCGTTTTGGTGTTTTTTTTTTCTCTTTTTGCGTTTTTTTAATTTCCGCAATTTTTTTCATTTTGGCGATTTCTTCATTTTGGCAATTTTTTTCTCCTTTTCTTGGGTTTTTTCATTTTGGCGATTTTTTTCTGTTTTTCGGATTTTTTCATTTTGGCGATTTTTTCATATTGGCGATTTTTTTGTTTAATGATTTTTTCATTTTGGCGATTTTTCCGGTTTTTCGCGATTTATTTTAGTCCTAGATATTTTTGTTTTAATTTGGTACTTTTTTTCGTTTTGGCGATTTTTTTTTGTTTTTGGCGATTTTTTTATATTTGGTGATTTTATATTTTATTGATTTTTTAGTTTTACCGTTTTTGGAAATTTCAAGAGTTTTGCTCTTACGGTTTCCAAGATACAGCAAGTTGTCAAAATTACAAAGTCAAAATTGCATTAACTGATGGAACACCCATTGATTTAAATTTTTTAAATTTAGTGTTAATTGTTGTAGTCTGAAAAAAATTTCAAGTGTATATATGTACATACAATTGTATGTATATTACATGGGATTTTAACATTTTTCGTTGCTCGTTTTGGAACACCCTTTAGTTTTTAACTCTCATGTATTTGTTGTTGTAGTGGCCAAATGTCTACACATTGTGTCCAAATTTCAAGTCCGTAGCTCTTACGGTTCATTTTCACCTTCGGTGTACGGAAATATACAGAAAAATAACCGGCGGCGGCGCACCGTCGGCTTCGAGCCGGTCAACTTGTTTCTCTGCTTGGTATTGCTTCTTTCAAATACTAATACACTCATACATAGCTCACACCGATTTAACAATGCAAAGAAATCTCAGCAAAGAAATCAAAGTCAAAAGATTTTTACCCCCTAGCGTATGAGATGTTCACACATCAAAAAAATTATATTATGTGTTTGTTATCCTTAAATTTAATTTGAAAATTGTTTCAAAATTTCTATATTTTGACTAGAATTTTTAATATTTTACAAATTTTATGATTTTTTAACTAATTTAATTTTCAGTCACTTGTTTTTTATTTAAAAAACAAACATATATGTACCTAAAACAGTTATTCCTGTGTTATAATTTTGTGTATAAATGTTTTTATAAGTAATTTTTGTCCATTTTTTTGCTTGGAAGTGCCATTAAAAGTTGCTCAAATTTGCAAAATTTACGCTTACAATCTTGAACTTACTCAGACCCTGCGGCGTAATTCTTGTACCCGAGATCAAAATTGCAATCGAATAGAAATAATTTTAATAGCAAGAAATTGTCCAATGATGTGACTCGATACAAACCGAATCGATTTGTTGTTTCAGTGTTGGAAAAAGGAAATTCATTTCACAACACTGACTTAATTGTAAGCAAGACACATGTTCTTGCTTACAATTAAGTCAGTGTTGTCTATACATGTATGTGTGCACAATCATATGTATGTACGTACATACACACGTACGATTATACCCAGTTGGCCACGTCTTTAAGACATCTTTGACGACGGGTACAAGACAATGGTAGGTCGTAGAAGACATATTAAAGACAACTCCATACAAATCGTTGACGAAATTTTCATACAAATGGCGGCGAGGTCACACAAGACCAGATGAGCGACATTGTCGCTCAGATTGTCCTCAACAAGGCTTTATTGAAGACAAGACGTGTGACACTGTCGCTCAGATTGTCATCAACAAGGCTTTATTGAAGACATAACGAGGGACATTGTCGCTCATATTGTCGTCAACAATGCTTTATTGAAGACACAACGAGGGACATTGTCGCTCAGATTGTCCTCGACAAGGCTTTATTGAAGTCAAAACGTATGACACTGTCGCTCAGATGGTCCCCAACAAAGTTTTACTGAAGAGAAAACGTGTGACATTGTGGTTCAGATAGTCATGAACGCCGATTTCTTTTAAATTGTCGATTAGAAAACTTAATCTACAGACGACATGTCGTACATGAATCGTCGAAGACAATGTCGTCTAGGACGATTTGGACAACTGGGTATGCAGTAAAAAAGACGGGGATATGCATAAATGTTATTTTCATTTTTAATTAATTAATAACTTAATAATAATTAATTAGTGTAAAGTTGGAGAATAGAGCACTAGCCACATTTTCTATTATTTTATTGGCTGACCAGAAGCAGTTAATTTCTTATTTAAGGCTCAATCAGACGTGGCATAACCATAGCCATAGAAAACAGCCGCTCGAACCAAAGTAATAGGCAACACTGCCTTTGATTATAGGTGACTCGCCATAACGCCATAAAGGTAGAATTAGTAAAATCGTATTGTGATGTTGCGTGTCAGCTGACAAAAACCGTACCATACACAATACATGTTACTAGTTATAAAATATGTGGTGGTAGCACTACTGACGTAGGAATCTGCAAAAAACAGATTTTTCTGTAGCGAATGTCAAAAACGCCGCATTTAATGCCAGACAAAAAAAATGTGCGGTGCAAACTGTTACATTTTCTATAACTTGAGCACAAAGTTGAACGATACGGCAAGCTGTAAAGTAAAATGATACGATTTTACTAATTCTACCTTAACTCTCACTATAGAAACGAATGGAATTTTGGTTTTGTTATGGCTATGGAATTATCGCTATGTCACGTTTAATTTAAGCTTTAGATGCTGCCAGAGTTGGTTGATTTTTATATTTTCCCTGACAACTATTGGGCAAAACATTATTTGCTAAATCAGTGTATTTTGTTATATATAACAAGAACTAGAAATTTTTTATATTTGTATTTTTTTATACGCAGATTTGTGCATACATTCATTTACACATAAATAAGTAAAATATTGAACATACATTTGCTTTTCCTTCGCTTTTTCTATGTTAAACGTTCTTTCGAATGCCTTTTTGCTTGCGAGTAATAACACGAACGATTGCATTGGAATGTATTCCCGTTATCGAATGCTGTGATTAGAAATTTCGATATCGCACTTGTTCCTCAAAAGAGTAACAATTCAAAATTCATGAATTTTCAGTAGAGGCCAAAAACTGTTTCTGTTGATTCTAGCGATATATTACAGAAAAAATGATGTCATTGTAAGAAAATACCATTAAAAAAGAATACAACGTTTTGTTTTTTTTTATCGCTTAAGTGATTTTCAAAAAAAACTACTTTTTGAGTTGTTATTCTTTTTCTGAAATTTTTTTTTTTTGTTTAACTAGTGGTGTTATTTCGAGTTTACCCAGTTTAACTGAAAATTCACGATCACGCACGCTCACGAATAAACAATTTTTAATCACGCACGAGTGGTTTACAACTTATCACGATAACGCACGCTCACGAAAAAGTATATGTATAATATAATTTTCATATTTTTGGGTTGAAAACTAGCTTCTTACATATCGTCACCTAAAATTCAAAAGGCCGTAACAACCAAAAAATTCAAAATAGACTTTTTGATTGATTATGATGTGATTAACCAAAATACATATTTCTTAAAATTTTGCTCACATATGTTTAAAAATACCGATTTTATTCATTATTCAATTTGGCATCTAACATAAAGGGTGTTTTTTATTGAGGTATAGAACTTTAAGTTGGCATCACTTTTTTAACTGGCGGCCATTTTGTCAGCTGTCAAGTGACTAATATTAAGTTTGGTGTACCATTTCATCATGAACAGGTTGACAAAAGAACAACGCTTGCAAGTCGTGCAAATTTATTTCGAAAATAATGGTTCAGTTCGCGAAGTTTACCGCAAGCTCCATCCATTTTATGGTCGACATAATCGTCCATCGCATAATTTCGCGGAATGGACCTGTCAATTGGCAATTTGACACCATTGGATTATTTTCTTTGGGGATATGTGAAGTCGCTGGTCTACGCCAACAAACCAGAAACGTTAGGGGACTTGGAAGCCAACATTCGTGGCGTTATTGCCAACATACGGCCCCATATGCTCGAAAAAGTGGTTGAAAATTGGACCTGTAGAATTGGCTTTATTCGAGCCAGCCGCGGCAGCCACATGCCCAAAATCATATTTAAACAATAATGGCATAAAATTATCCTTCCAATAACGCCAAACTGATGGACATTAAAACGATTTTCTTGTGTTTTATTTCAATTCGAAGTTCTATACCTCTAAGAAAACACCCTATACAATAATACACCCTATAGAATAAATTTATGATATTTTTTGCTTTTCCTGTAAAATAGTAAAAAGTGTACTTATGGCCTTTTGGATTTTAGGTGACGATATACATATCTATGTATATATGTATGCTCGTGTTTTTTGTAAGATTTACAATGTAAATTAAAATAAAGCAAAGTTAATTTAATATCGTTTTAAATATTCGTATTCGCGGATATCATTTTAAATATTCGAATTCGAATTCTCGTATATCAAAAATTGACATTCCGCACATGTATGTATGTATACATACATAATATAAATGTGAAGGTAAGACGTATGATCATTAAATAAATGATAATCAAATAAACGAGAAAAGCATATTAAATGAGAAAACATACAAATTACTAAAATTTTTCTGTTACGTAACATTTTCAAAGACTCCCCCCACCCCCGGCATAACAAACCATAACAAAACTCGAACCCCACCCCTCCCCCCTACAGCGTTACATAATATATGGTCGGCCCCTAAATCAAAAAACATTTTCTGCGGTACAATTCGTCAGTAGTAAATATTGTTGACAAAGGCACTGTTGAATCAGTAGTTTTTCTCAATTGATACTTCCTACAGGGTATCTAAGAAACATACATACATACTTACAAAGGTGTATGTACCCATCAAACAAAATGCTCCGAATTCCTAAAGAATTCGTAACGATTGGTCGACAAAATCTTCAGATTTCGGCACCGAAATATTACCGAAATCGTAATTATTTTTGTATGAAATGGTTGACACGACTTCGTAACGATATGTCGGTACGAATTCGTTACGATAAGTCGGTACGAACACGTAACAACTTGTAGGTACGATTTCTTTTTGCTTTTATATAGCAGAGTACCGCTTCACCGTTATGTTGCTGCTATGGTCGAAATAATTTGCACATACTCACGTTTTGTTTAATATTTTTTACAATCCTTTCTTTATCAACATATATATACATATTTATTTAAAAAAATTTTCACAGACTTTTGCTTATGTATTCAAAAATCAAAGTTCGAATTCGGTACAAGTCTGACTTCAGAAAAAGTCGAAACATTTTGTTTGGGGGTATTCATTGTGTTTGTAAGCTCATACTACCATACATATTACTATACATATATATATGCATTTATTATTATAAAATAATTTATTTCAAATGATTGAATACAGTTGCATATGTACCTATGCAGGAATATTATCTCGTGAGAGCGTGAGAATTCGTGCGTGATTATTAAAAAAGAGCTCACGCACGAGTAAACTTTTTTCAATCACGCTCACGCACTCACGCGTGATTAGTTATAATATTTGATCACGAATCACGTGAATCACGCGGGACTCACGCGTGACACGATAAAATCACGACATTTGCACATCTCTAGCTAAAAGTCTAAAACAACAACAACTCGAAATGTCGCTCTTTGTATGAAAAAACTTTGATCTGTTTTGCTCAAGCACACTGAAAAAACAGTTTTATATAAATTCAACGAACTCGCATTCATTGATTTAAATTCATTGAAATTCAACGAATTATACGTTGTTTCAAAATAATATTCCTTGAAATTCAGCGTAAAATTTTATGTACATATGAACTGAATGTTGAAACCATTCCTTGATATTATTCGTTGAATTTAACAACGAACTAGTTTATTGATTTAACGTATAATACGTTGAATTTAAGAAAAACGTTCTTTCTTATATAAATAAAAGAGAAAAATGTAGTAAATTTCAAGAAATTGTACCTTGATTCAAGGAACCTGTTCATTGATTTTAAGTAATGTACGTTGAATTTGACTTCAAGAACAAGAAGAAGATGTTTTATTCAATGAACGAGTACTTTGATTCAAGGAACCACCATTTGAATTTTCGTTTTACTTGGTTCAATTCAACATACTAGTTCCTTGTTTTATAACGGGGAAAAAACATAATGAAAAGAAAAAATAAACAAAGAGCAATCAGTTGTTGTTCTTCGTTTAACAAATAAGTTTTGTGCGGAATTAAAGAAGAAAGTTTAAAATAAAAAAGTGAGCGTTTTATGTACTTAAAATATACATTAAAAAAATAAAAATATGTATTAAAAATTTATAAAATATGCATTTATTAACTCTTTAATAATATTAAAAACTTAAAAAATCAGCTTCACTGCTTTCTCAACAAATATTTAGTCAAATCATATGGCATACAAAATAAATTTAAGGACAACTTATATTTACGTAAATAAATAAGTGTTTTTGTAAATTATCAAAGGTAAATCTTTGAAGATTTTTTTCTGAAAAAAAAAAAATATTGTAAAAATTAACATTCCACGACATCAAAAGACATTGGTGCATATTTAAATGCTGTTAGTTCGTTTGTGGAATATTCAGTTTCTAAATTTTAGTTGTTTGAACTAAGAAATATTGATGCAATTTGTTGCATTTTTTAAGTCCATAATCTATATGTATACCTTCATCTAATTTATTTTTTATTTCTTCACTTATTCCATCCTTTAGAGCACAATTTTTTTTACCACATCTTCAATTAATTCAACTTGAGCTGTTAAAGAATCAACACCATCTAATTGAGCTATAGTGCCTTTCTCTGGGTGCACAAATATCAATTCAGTGCTTAAGTTTTTTTTTTAATTTAAAATTTATTTAACTTTGTTAATATAAATATAATATTCGACAGCATTCAACCACGCTCCTCATCTACACGCAAAGAAAAGATATGGTTGTAGAATGGTTTAGAAAATAATATTAAGTTCTCTGAAACAAATGTGTGGTCGTTGAAAACTAGTTATTGTTATTTTAAACATTTATTTCGTTACGATAAACCGAGTAATGTTTGAATTTAATAATTACATTATCACATCCATAAAAAAGTGTGATATGGTTAGAGTTTAACAATACAGTTTTGTTAAAAATTGATGACTACAGCATAATTTGTATTATTATAATATGATGTAAATAACAATATAATGTTATCCAAAACCACACTATTTTAAGTTTTTAAAAAAAAATCTTTTTCAGAAACATCTGTTAGTTCGGTATTTCGTTTGTAAGCTATTGGTAGTGCACGGGTGGTGTTAAATAAATTAATAGGTAAATAAAGTATAAACAAAAGGGTTGGCCAATAAAAATATATAAGCATTTGTGTATTTTTTTATACAGACATGACTGTATGTCGTGCAAGTATACATTTCTATATATACATTTTATGTCAATAATATTAATTTATTTTTATTTCGAATTTAACGCACAGCTGTTTCTATAATAAAAATATGATTAAAAAACAAAATAGTATTATTACATTAAATAATACTGTGGTCGTATTTAATAATATTAATATAACATTAGATCATGATATGGTGAGTCTCAATTATATTTTAGTCACATCTTACAATAGTGTTGTTATATTAACAATAATAAGATTAGGTACAAAAAAGTCAATTGTTCTTGTAGATAATATTATTATTAACTCAGATAATAATATAATTAAATTAATTCAATCATAGTATGTTGCTGTTTGATTATGGTTGCCTCAAGCATATTCTTTCTTTGCGTGTAGTTACTAGAGCTGTGTCATTCATGAACGAACGGGTACAATTGAACAAATCTCTTAAATGAACGAAGTGAGCCGGTCACATAGTTGAACGTTCAACGTTTAACGTTCAACTATGTCTTGTCAGAATATTAACAACTAACTTTGGTGTTATTTGTTCATTAATAATTATCACATGTAATTTGGCTTACAAAGCGATACGAACATTAGCCTGTTCAAATCATAAATATACAATGATTCATATTTATTTTATTTGATACATTTTTATCTTTAGACAAATTTGAATTAAAAAAATACATATATATATATTCTAAAGGAGAGGAAAATTTTCATGCTGAGAGGCGTGGTACAGGGTTTAATTTTAGACCAATGATTTCTTTGGAGAATTCTCTCAGAATTTCCTCTAGATGACGTTTTTATTATACGATTTTGGAAAAAAAAAATCGACCCACCCTACTATGTATACAAAAAATTTTTGACTTCAAGCGCTTTCACAACTTAGAACGATAATAGTCAAACAATTCAAAACATTAATATCAGATATTATTGCTTCTGATTTTTTTCTTCATAAAGTAGAATTTATAATTATAAATTGCAAGAAAACCTACATTCATTTAAGTCTACAATATGCAAACAAAAGAAATTATCACCAATGCTATAAATAAATATGTATAAAAGAATATGTACTTAAATAAATTGAGTAAATTTCTTAAAACAAGCACGCGCTAACCGAGGTCTGTCTCTATGTATTTCAACCAAAATTTATAATTTTTCTCAAGAATTATGTTTTGTTTTTTATAAATATGTATTAACGTAGGACTTTGTTAACCTCAGCTAGAAACGAAATCATATTCCTTTTAAAAGGTTTATCGCTTAAATCTTAAATCAATCTTTGGCATCAGTGACATCGTTTTTTGGGTTACAAATCTGTCATTGCAGCGCATTAATTTCGCTGTGGTCCATAAACATTTTTTGCTGAAGTCAAATAAAGTAAAGATAAAATATAATACAACTATCACTTCTGCTAAAAGACAAAATAGTCGTACAAAAAATAAAAGTTTAAAAAGACGATCATAATGGATTTTGTTGGGGTGCGTGTTGGCAATTGATTACAACGCTTCGATAACACAACGACAATGCAAACGAGAATACAGATATTTAGTAAACTTTCGTATAAAAAACATCTCTTACCATTTACATAGAAGACCCCATTTTGGATAATCCTTTATTTATTTATGTTAAGGATCTACAAACAATGCCATTATGATGCGTTACACAATGCAAACGACGTACTTTTACATATGCGAATATGTTTTATTGTTTGTGGGAATGTTTGTACGTGTGTAAGATGCTTTAACACTCATACGTTGATGAACTGGCACACTTACAGTGTGGAGTAAAATTCTGTTAAATAATTTTTAATATCTCTTAATTTGATTAAATTTATACAGCCGTATTCATAAAAATCTTAAACGGCATTTCAAATGTTGTTTAAGCAAAATTCGCTAAAATTGTATTCATAATAGAATTTTAGCTTAAAAAACGTTTTTTAAACCTTCCGTAAGTCAGCAAATTTTAAAATTTATTGCACCCATGTTTAAACCAGGCTTCCAATTGTTACATAAGTGATCGTATCGCCAATCGTACGAAAACAAATTATATGATACGTCAATCGTATAAACTGAATGGGATTTCAATACGTTCACGTATGTCAAAATCTGAAAATTGTGTTTTTACGTGACGAGTTGTACGTTCACGGATGTAACGATTTGACCCCAGTTTTAAGATGACGTTGTTGTAATTTTGCTTAGTTTTTGTTTACATTTTTAACTCTGCCTGTATGTGTGTGTGTATGTATGTACTTATGTATGTGTGTATATGCTAGTGGTATTTAAAAGAAAACAATTACTTAATTCACTAAACCTATTGTATCTCTATATCGATTGTATTATCATATTAAATACAAGAGTGTAACATTTGTTGTTTGCAATTTTCGTATAAAAATGTAATACATTATTACACTTTTAATTCATAATTACATATGTTTTTAAAATGTTGTATTCAGAGAGAGGCTCTATGAGAGAATTTGTATGTGGCTTGTTCTTCTTTTTTCATTAAAAATACAAAATACATTAATACACAACACAGAGGGTGTTCACAATTGAAAAACCAAAAGTGTATTTGATACACAAATACACGATAAAGATTGTTGTGAATTAAGCAAATGTACTTTATTTTATAGAAACTATTGCCGAAATATCAAATAGACTCCAAAAGAATATTTAAAAGAAAAGGAGCGATCCAGTTTCCATTCCGAGTCATTATTTTCTCATTTTATGCGTTAAAAAAAATAATATCATTGTAGAAAATTAACTAGTGATGTAATTATAAACACTCAAAACAAACAAAATAAAGCTCATTATTCTAGTGCTTCTTAATCTACAATAATACAAATCATATAAAAAGCACTTTCAACAAAGAGTTGTTGTGAACTTTTTTTATATTTTTATTAAATACAAGTTGGAACACATCTTTTATTTTATAGAAACAATATTTCTCTGAAAAGCGACAAATAAACAAATATAGACACGAGTACTTTGTGAATTAACAATCGTTGTTTTTTGCAGAACTAATATGCAAGTGACAAATAGAGAATACAGTGTTGCCACGATATTTTAAAAAAATCAAGTTAATTGATTTTTAGTTAAAATACTGATTATGAATACCAATGTTTAAAAAACGTTATTTATCTTTAAAATGTGTTTTAACTAATATGAATTTTAAGCCTCAATCAACTTTTTTTATGAATACGGTTGATAATGTTCTATTCGTGCAATGGTGATGGACCATGTATTAACCAGTGACAGGCAATTTTTGCAAATAACAAATATAAATAAAGTTTTCGGCTACCAATCAAAGAAACTGAACTGAACTTAGGTCAGGTTTACATCTGTGTGTCATGTGCCAAAGTAAGCGTAATCACTAATTAATAATAATTTATTGATTTAAACAGTTTACAATCATGTTGGATTCTACAAAATTGTGTTTTAGTTATGTATCAAACTGTTTAACTTAATAAGGACGTGTCTGAATCAAACAGTTTTTCATTAGCAATTAGTGGTTACGTTTTTTGGTATTTTCTTCATGACTTTAACCATAACCACGATTTTCTTCACTTTTGAGGAAACAGTTAAAAAGAAAAATGTCTAAGCTTTATTTTTATGAAAGCTAAATGTATTTTTGCATATTTGTATTTATTTTAATATTTTTTTATGGATTTTGCTATGTATTTCGAATCAGTTGGATAATTTAGTGATATTTTCCATCACATGACAGAAATAATAAATTTAAGATAAGAGCTAGCACTTCTAGCTTCATTTTCAGATGTAACATGAATCAATATGTGCTATATTAAGAAAAATATTTGAGGTACAAAATACGCATTTTGGAAATATCAACTTAAAGTAGCCTTAACAAACGTAGGTGCCTACTTTAGAATTTTGATATAATGATTTTTTTTTAAATAAAACTTTACTTAACTTGGGGGCCACACGTTAAATGTTTGACTTTCAATTCCATTCAGTTTGCAATACACTCACACTCTTTTCACTAACACAATCAAACTTTTTAAATTGAAAACTAGATTGATTTTAAATTCACCTATCCATTTAAATGGCAATTTAATTTTAAATTTGAACGGCTGGTCACAGCACACATTGATTAAAGCTACAAGTTTGAGTTGTTTCTTCGTCGGTGGTATTTAAAAAATGAAATTGATTATCAATTTGTGTCAAAGCTATCAATTTCAAGGAATTTTGAGACACAATATGTGTAATGAAATTGAAAGCCATTTATTGAACGTGTGGCTGCAGAGTAATATTGGTTTTCAAAGCTTTGTTACTTGGGGTCCACACGCTCAATTTTTGACTTTCAATTCCATTAAATTTTCAATACACTCACACTTTTTTCACAAACACAATCAAACTTTTTAAGTTGAAAACTAGATTGATTTCAAATTCACCTATCCATTTAAATGGCAATTTAATTTTAAATTTGAACGGCTGGTCACAGCACACATTGATTGAAGCTACAAATTTGAGTTGTTTCTTCGTCGGTGGCATTTAAAAAATGAAATTGATTATCAATTTGAGTCACAGCTATCAATTTCAAGGAATTTTGAGACACAATATGTGTAATGAAATTGAAAGTCATTTATTGAACGTGTGGCTGCAGCGTAAAGTTTTTTTGAATACGATCCTAAATATATATGTATTTCAGTAGTGCCGCTTTCAAATATTTCTCATTTACAAAAATAAAATAGTTTATTCAAAAATATAAAAACAAATCAGTATACATATTTGTTTATATTTTTTTGTGAATTTTACTATTTACAGGTTTAGTAATATCTTCAATATATTTAGCAAGTTTTCTGCTAACTTGCAATTTTTTCACGTTTTTCCAAACTTTTTATATTTTTAATGGCTTTTGCGATTTCTGGTCAATTTTAGGGCTTTCTTTCGATTTTGCAACTTCTCACAAATTTTTGCAAACTTCGCGCTAAAAACGTCTTTTGCATATTTTCAGCTTTCTGGCAGTTTTGCCTATTTTTAAACAATATTAGACTTTGTTATCATTCCGCTGTTAGTAAGTTGTTGCGAATTTTCATAACTTTCGCGATTTTTACCGAATTTTTTGCAGTCCTTATAGTTTTAGCAATTTTTAATCAATATTATTGTTTGTTTAAAATTTTGCAAATTCTCGCGATTTTTGCAAAGTTTGCAATAAAAGCAGTTTTTTGTGTGTCTTTTAGCCTCTTAAACAGTTTTGAAAAATTTTAAACAATATTAAAGTTTGCTATCATTCGCTGTTAGTAACGGTTTGCGAATTTTCCCGAATTTTTAGCACTATTTACACTGTTAGCGATTCTTAATAAATATTATGGCTTTATTAAATTAAGCAACTTTTCGTGAATTATCGTAGTTTTCGCTTTATAAAACTATAATTATTTTTCTAGTTAACATAAAAATTTTATATTATTATGATTTGAACAGGCTAAAGTTCGTATCGCTTTTTAAGCCAAATTACATGTGATAATTATTAATGATCAAATAACACCAAAGTTAGTTATAAATATTCTGACAACATATAGTTGAACGGAACAGCTAGCCATTTTCGAAGGCCACTAAATCTTCATCATCAGCATTCTTCTGTGTTTGGTCCACTGTGTGTGGTGTCAGTTGATGTAGATTTCTGCTTTATATACGAAACTTTTTTGCAAATGGAATATGTGAATTGTTTTGATTCATCGTATTTCAATTTAATAATAAATAACTGAAAAATAACAAATTTAAATATAAAAATAAATTAAACAAATTTTGTTAAAAATTTTACTGTATATAGATTGTATGGATAAAAATTTTCACTCTATACAGTTTTTACATATAAAAAAACAATGAGTGTTCGAACTCACGGGCGATGTGTTAACACCTTTTTGTTACACGGTACCTGTTCGATTTCTATGAACACAGACCCACAAACCCGGAGGTAGAGTTAATATATATAAAGTATTTAATGAAAAAGAATAGTTTATTGAATTTAATTTTACTTTGTATAATTTATTAATGTTATGTTTTCAGCACAGTTAATATATATATATATAATATATATATAATATATATATATATATAATTATAAATTTAGTAGATGCACTCAAAATGAAAAAATTAAACAGAAGTGCTAATGATTTCATTATTTTCTTGCTTAATACTTTTTATTTATTTTATATTAAACCCACAAAAAACAAAGAGAATGCAAAGCAACAGACAAATGTACATACATACATTGTTATGTTTGTACATAAGCTACATACGTTGCTGTCTTGCATCATTGTCAACTTTTAAATTTCAAAAAGCACTGAAACCAGGAAAAAAAACGCGTAATTTAAGTAAAAAAGCACTAAATTGAAATTTTTTGTTTTATAAAAAATATAGAAATCGGTTGACCTTGCGTTTTATCCCTAAAACTTCAAATTTGAAGCATCCGATACACATTTTGATTTTATGAGAATCAGTGAATTCTAAAATCAATTTGACGAAACCTTTTTAAGTTATTATAAACAAATTTATTTTTTTTCGTCAACGAAGAAACAAATCACCTGAAATTAGTCAAATTAGCAGCAATTGGCAAGTCTTTTTGACTTGCTGATTAGATTTTGAACTCCATGGGAGTAGTAGTTAATTTTTTAAAAATCAAGACTTTCAAAATTTAATTTTTATTAAACAATGCTGTGGAAACATTCTTTTACAGCAAACGCAATATTAATAAAGTTACAAAATTAAAAAAAAGTAATTTGCAAGTTAACCAAGTTATATAAACTTAAATTATATGTACTATTATTTTAGAAAAAAGTTACGAAGTAGGTTAAAAATATGTAACCTAAAACGCAGCTCTATTAGCAACACAATTTTCTCGTTTCCGACCGCTTTTATATAAAGCCAAGTGTAAGGACAACTTTTTACGTATTTTAGACTTAAATAAAGTAATAAAGGTAAAAACATGATCAACTTCTGCGTTTAAACATTAAAGTTTGATGGGAATGCAATTTCTATAATGCCCCAAACGAGTTTATATCAAATGAATCGTTATAAGACTTTATTTTTGCCTAAAACTCGATAGCGAACTCAACGTTTCTCCATTGCATTAAGTGAATTATTCTCTATTTACTGTATATATTAGAAAATATTTCGCTATTAGACTAACTATACTTGCATTATGTCTTCTTTGTCATGTGGCAAAACAATGTTTCCATTAATTGTGCTTAAAATGTGAAAGTTTGAGAATAAAATGCACGTATTTCTTCAATCAAGTTTTGTACAATCTTATTAGAACATTTTGAAATGTTCCATTTAACTTCAGTGCTTGTTTTTTAAATGCTAGACTTCTTCAAAAGATATATATATTATATAAGGAAAATTCTTTTTAAATTTTGGGTTTAGTGCCACCGCCAAGAAACAAAAAGCGCCAAAAATTTGTTTAAAAATGCACCGAGCACCAACTTCAAAATTTTTCGCGTCGAAAATTTCAAAAAGCACTAAAAACGGTGCGAAAAGCACCGAGTTGACAACGCTGCTGTCTTGCTATCTCATTTTTATATATGTACGTATAACCACGTCACTATTCTCTTTGCTATGCATAAGACAAAACCGAAGATCAACATAAAACACTTTTTTAATATTACTCCAAATTATACTCCAAATTAAAACACTTAAATCTCGGCTCGCCGATATCGGATCGCCTTAATTTTTGGCCTAAACTCTTCATCGAAACCCGCACTAGCTTTTTAATCCAAAAATTAATAAAATCAGCTATGAATTTCCGGAGAAAATCGCGTGGGAAAATTATATGAAAATCGTTCAATAATCACTTTCAATACCGACTGCCAAGCAACGAACAAACAAACGAAGATTTACTCTTACATACCTAACACTTGCGTATGTATTGAAACTGATAGTTTACTGCCCTAGAGGTGCGCGTATAGATGTTAACACATCAAAAATTAGAAGAAATAATTTACTGGAACAGTAAAAAATATTTACCGAAACAAAATATTATTTCAAAACACACGTTTGCTTGAAATTTTCTTGGGAATAATTTTTTCTGTGTAGTTCGTTTTTTTAATATATTTAGGGCCATTATTACAACTTAAAAATAGTTAAAAGTAGGATTTTATCGGACTTATAAAAAGCTTTCCATTATTGCAAATTGGATTTAACTTACCAGGTAGGATAAACTTGCCTGTAATTTATCGCTCACTTTAGGTTAAAGTAAAATTTTGTATATGATCAAGTTTTTATACGTCCGATAAAATCCTACTTTTAACTATCTTTAAGTTGTAATAATGGCCCTTAAATAAATAACAACAAATAATTGGAAAAAAATAATTAAAAATATTAAGAATAACTTAACAAATACAGCATCTTCAGTACAAAATATATATATAGTAATATAGGTCTGACCAGACCATGTGTGGTACGAGTGTGATGTGTGCAGTAAAATATTCGAATAAAGTTCTTTCTTTATTCAAGGATTTATTTTCTAAACATTTGTAGCCAACTAATTTGTAGGAAATTTGAAATCTCTAACTAAGTGTTAAATATATTGTAATAACATTTAAAAATTACAAAGGTTTGGAAAGACCAATTCGTCAGACGAAGGGTTAAACAAAACCCGTCCTGTTTTACACTTCACTTTATTTAAGCTTTGACATTGCGATGCATCTTCGAAATAATAATACCTTAATATTTGAAATCATTTTAATCTGAAACTTCTGTTCTTGTTGTTCTCATTGGTGCTGCATGAGTCTGGGAGCAGCAGCTTTTACTTCAACATAAAACTTCATTGCATTAACTAAATGCAATAAAATGCAATGTGGTCTCAGGCACGCAGTATAATCAAAATATTCTCACAAGTGAAACAAATGTGCGTGTATGTGTACTTTCATTGCATTGAATGTCTGATTGTGCTGAATACAGTACGCGGCACAAGGTAAAACAAAGTGACTTCTTGATGATGCTGCTGCTGAAGTCATACAAACAACAATGTTTTCTTCAGAGTTTTACTTCATATGGCATATGCATTCCCGTGAAAGCAATAAAATTTACAAAAAAATACAAATAACTTTGTGAATATAAATATATGTACGTTTTCTGTGTTTATATACACCGGCAAAACCGAAAGGCATTCATCAAGCATATAGTTCTTTCTTAAGGCCTTCTAAGCCGTGGTGTACGATTTATATACGAGCCATAAAATACTTGGCCCTCCGCTACGAACATGAATTTTGTATTACGGTTAGTAACATCTTTCTATGCGATTAAAATATAAGTTCTCAAAGAGTAAAAATTTTGCTTTAAAAAACTGAACTGAAATGCAACTGGGTTGAATATCTTAAAAATTATAAATGATTATGAAGTTGTAACGAACAAAAGTGACCTTTCTAAAAAGTCAATCAGATCCAGCAGTTGTTATCCAAAAGTTGTGCAACTTTGGTTCATGCCAATGCATGTCCTTGCAGAAGTTCTGGGTGTTACCTTCTCTAGGAAAGGGATATTTATAAGGAAGACAGTTGGTGATGGATGAGATGGAAAAAGTCTTCATTATTTTACAGCGTTGCAGCGGCTGTGTGTTGTCTACGAGGCGTATTCAATTTTTAAAGCTGTGCCTAGTAGCCACTCTATTGCCCAGCAACAAATTTCAAAAAAGGAATTAAGCATTTTTGGTCGAAACTCTTCCCTACTGGATTACAAACTTAAAGGTTTTAAAAAGGCATGAGAGTAAAATAATCGATTTTTAAGAAGTACTTATTTTTTGTTTGACAACACGTTCACGTAATCTATTAAATCTAAAAAAATCATTCTCCTCATTTATCAACTTTTACATCACTTTTTGAAATTTTAAGTAATGTGATTTGTGAGCGAGAAATAAAAATTATCCATCAAAAAAGTAATTCACTATATGATAAGTAGTTCTGATGGTTATCTTACTATGCCGATACTTATGCTATACAATAGTGACGAAGGAAGGCGCTCTGATGTTAGATTAGGATTAGTATCCGCTGAAGCCGGTGAAGTTCAGCGACCAGTGTCTATGCCCTCATCACTTTAACTTTCCTACAACAACTGAAAAAAATTGGACAATGATGCACATCAGAAAAATGCATGGTGTTGTTAGTTAATGACTATCGGTAGTCGGGCTCGAACCCAAGACTTTGGTTTTTTGTAGTCAACGTGCCAACTGCACCTATTGATCCTAAAGTACATATTCATATACTTAACATATTATCCTAATTTTATGCCCTAATTCTGTTCGACGGTTAGACCAAAAAAAAAACAATTATTATTTATTGTGTATGCTATCGTATTGTCTATGTACGAAAAGAAAAGTGGCAATTGTGATTCTTTAAAACAATTATTATATATTGTCTAACAAAAACGTCTTAAATCTTCTTACTGAATTAAGGCATTAATTTTTTAAAATTTTTTCAAAATTCTATGGTTTTAATGTCAATATGATTTTGTTTCAACGCCATCAATTTAATAACAATTTTGCATTCTATAACAAAATAACGACGACGATGATTATTTCTCATTTATGTCAACATATTAAACACACAGCTCTAAATATTTGAAATAGCTGCATGGTTTGTTTATAAGTTTTGAAAAAAAATTTTATTAACAAATAAATTTTCCCGCGATTAATTAATTTTTATTTTATTGCATTAATTTTTATACATATAGGTTAAGAAAGTTTTTTTACTTCTAAGATAAATTCAGACTCGAGTGCTGATGAAAAACAACTTCATATCAGAACGGAATCTTCTGAGACAGAAAATCAACATATTTAAGCTACGGGACAGCAAGTGAGCAACAATCTCACTATATAATGCATTTTTTTTAAGGTTTGAAATTTACTTTAG
Source organism: Tachina grossa (assembly GCA_949987645.1). Lineage (NCBI taxonomy): Eukaryota > Metazoa > Arthropoda > Insecta > Diptera > Tachinidae > Tachina > Tachina grossa. The sequence continues at coordinate 62,233,685 of OX465277.1, read as the reverse complement.
AGCAAACACGAGTGCTTTTGAATATGTCTTAGAAACAATAACACTCAATCTGAAAAGCGATATAAGGTCAACATACATTTCCAACGAAGTTGGCAGCTACATATGTACGTTAGGTTTTTTTTGCACAAGTGTCATACCAACTGAGTGTTGGCAACGATTTCAACTTAGGACTATCCGAATTTTTTTGTTTTTTCCAATTTAAACTAATGTATGTATGCTTCAATGAAAAAGACGAAGAAAAATTCAAAGTCGTTTTAAAAACAATAATACACTAAAATTTTCTTTTAGGATGCAAATTCTATGCTGACAACTGGAATATCAATTTGAAGTAAACAAGGCAAAAAAAAATTTCTTTTTATTTTCATGTTGACAACCGAATAAGGGTGATTAAAATTGAATAGAAATTTAATAAGTTGTTTTCGTATCTAAACTTGGATTTCACTTTTTTTCTGTGTTTTTAAGCATACATTTTTTTGTAAGCGTTACACATATTTATAACTAGAGTTTTTTTCCCGTGAAAGCGGGAAATTTTTTTATAAATCCCGGGATCCCGCTGCATAGAATTATAAAAATTAAATTTACTAGGCATTAACAAAAATTTGATAAGAAAGCTTAAAACATTACTAAAAAAATATACCTTATGTTTTAATAATAAAAAAATTAACTAATTCAAATTGGGTATTAAAACTGGCACTTTATTTTTTCACTTTAAGTTTTTAAATTCATTAAAGGTTTTTCGAACACGAAAAACGCTGATTAAACTTACAAATATGCGTAAGTAAACATAAAAATAAACGTAACAATTCAATTAATAAAAACAAATATAAAATAAATAATACAAAGGTACTCGAGGCTTGAGGTCGAAAACAAAAACATTAAATTCTTAAAACAAGAAAATATTTAAATAAATCAAATCATATTTTTCGGCTTGGGAAATAACTCTTTAAAATGCTTAAAGCGTTTATAGACTCGTCAGAAAGTCTATTTCTAATTTTATTAACAAACTGCCCTGCTACCGAAAACGCGTGCTCACTTTCTACCGAAGTTGGACGAATGCGTTAAACAAAAATTCAAAATTTTTTGTCTTTTGACCACTTCCTTCCAAAAATTTCAATTCTTTTTTTATTGAACATTTTAAATTACTTTTGGAGTAAGATTGAGTACATGGATTAGCATTATTAATAGCTGCATTCAAAACTTCTTCAAATGCCTTTTCTTTAACAGCTCCACATTCTTCAACATCACGATTACCTTCTACAATATCATTAGGTTTTGCAAAAATACGATTTAAAAGATTTTCAGCATATTCAATTACTGAGTACTTAGAAGCATAGCAAAACAAACAAGTTTCGTGATTGTTGTTGAAGAAATCAGGTTCTTTTAAATATTTTACCAAAGTGTACAATTTCTTGTTCCTCCTTTCATCAATGCGTAGATGAAGAGCATGAAACATTTTTTCTCCAAGAATAGAAGGAACCGATTGGATTTCTTGACATAAAGTGTTAACTATAACATCAGCAGTTAATATGTTTGCATCTCGGCTGCTCAACCTTTCAACAGCCATCTTTAAGGGTTTCAAAATTTTAAGCATATTGTTTAATACAACTACGTTTTCCTCAATCCATAGATTACACATTTCGAAATCAATAAGGATCTTTTTATTGAATTTCTTAAAAGCAGAAACTTGTCTAGCATTGGTACTATAGAATTCCAACGAGTTACAATATCTAATTCAAGAGCCAATTCTTTTTTATGTTCTTCCACGACGTATTTCTGAAGTAAAGTGTTTTTTGTTGGACTTTTTTTAAATAGTTTTATAATGCGGCGTATCTGACTTAATACCTCTTTGTAATTACTGTTTACAACTACATTAATTGCAGAATCTTGAAAATCATTTTTATAGTCATCATTGTGTTCTGTCGATTCTGATTCACTGTCAGAACAAATTATTTCTTTTTTTATAAAAAACGTCAATGGCTGCCAAATGTATAGCATGATTGAGACAAAAGATCTCATCAGCTGCGCTATCTTTAACAAACTTTTTCATCACATTAGGCCCATCTGTAATGGTAGAGACTATATTACTTTCAAATTGTATATTGTATTCTCTTAAACGAGTTTCCATTAAGGTTTTTAATTCGGCCGCTCCACACTTACCGGGTATATAGACCATACCTAAGTTGAAAAACGTTTGTTTATTACCTTACAAACATATGTCAAGGTATCTCCTATTTTTCAGACTAGTCCATTCATCCATTGTCAACGAAAATCTACCACCCTCAGTTAGTATTAAGTTTATATTATTTATGTACATATTCATCCTTTACTTCTAGGAATTTCTTTACTATCAACTGTTGCACTCCCCATTTTGCTTTTGGCAGACTAAACCCATCACGTTCCATGCATTTACGTATGTACTCACTTCTAGTAATCGATCTTATGGAAAGCCCATTTACTGATGCTAATTTTGCAACAGTAGTACACAAATTATTTGTGTTTTGAAACGAATCTAATGTAAGCTGAATTTTTCTTATTTTAATAGGAAGTTGTTGCTGATGTTCGCGTTCTCGTAGTTCTTTCTCCCAAGCTATCTTGTGTAAGGATTTCGAATGACGCAATAATCTGCTGGTACTTCGTCCTTTACATGAGATTATTTTAGCACATAAGGAGCAAATCGCAGTTTCAGAAGATTTTTTCTTAAAAAAAGTCCATACAATTAAGTTTTCCATCTACAACAATTTCATTTGATTTTATTAACAATAAAAACAGAGAATCATTTGAATAAATTACCTTTAAACATCAATCTACTTCACAAAATATCTTTAAATGCAAAATTTTTCAAAGTGATATCATCTGTTTTGTAAACGTAAAGTTGTCAGTGATTATTTGTATTATTTGGCACAAATTCCAAAGCAAAAGCAGCTGTTTTTAAACGTAAAGATGCCAATTATTTTTTTTACTATTTCCCGGGATCCCGCATAAGAAGTCCCGGTAAATCGGGAAATTTTAAAATTGGGATTCCCGGGATTTCCCGTCCCGGGAAAAACCTCTACATATAACTCAGTATATAACAAAACATTGGCTACGAATATTTGTTCTAGATTAATTCTCTCCGCCTTTTTTGAATATTGTTGATTAAATAATACTAAAAAAATAAATAATTGTCAAATATATATATATGTGACCTGCTCCACGAAAAGGGACCTCTGCGCCGAAAAGAAGTTATTGAGAAAAACGCGTTTAAAAAAAGCGCTTCGTTTTTCCGTATTTTGCGCATGGTTATGCAACTCTTCCTTCAATCTGATCATCTGGCGATGTATTTCGACTCTCTGGTACTTTGTACGATGTTCACTATGCGTGTTGCCTCTATGAAAATTATTTCTAACAGTTAAAAACCTGTTTTTGCTAATTTTGTTTTCAAAATTACTAGAGATGTTTTATTCCTTATCAAATTATCAATGTTTTGGATTTAAGCGAAATAGAATTAAATCTATTATTTATTATTATTTAATTTATCTATTATTTAATTAATTTCAGGTTAAAATAAATCTTAATTATCGTAAGAAAATGTGTCTGGAAGACGAATTTAAGAGTGTTGAAGAACAATACTTCAGCGATTGTTTGGAAGAATGTTTACCTATAGTCAGTGATGATTCGGATGCATTTTCATCGCCAGAAGTTTCAGAAGTGCTGCAATTTTCTCTTCAAGATATTGAGGAAGAGCAAACTTTATCGCAGTTTTTAGAAAAACCTTGCTGTACGAATGGATGCAATACTGTAATTCCGGAAGAACGAATTGTTTTTGCAAGAAATAACTTTTTGGAATTACAGAAAGATAAACAAGATTTAGTTATTCTAAGCCAAATTCAGTCTGGTAATGGGCATGACGATTTCAATGACGCCTATAAAGATATATTGGCGAAAATCAAGTATGGACGTAAGTCAACTCAAGACAGCTCAAAAGGTCATGTACTTTTTTACTTTCATCAGTTGCCCATCTGCCCCAAAATGTTTCTATTTCTACACGTTTGTGGACTGAAGAGGTATAAGAGTTTACTCGCACATTTCGATCGCCATGGTGTTGTGATGCGAATTCACGCATCGAAGAACAAACCCTGCACTAATCCGGCCGCACTGCACCCGGAAGAAATCACTAAAGTGGTAGATTTTATAAAAAGTACGGCAGATCAATTAGCGATTCCATTACCCGTACGTGTGCCTCGTTTAAAAGATTATAAAGTAATGAAACCCCCCTCATCTGAAACAAAATCCTCTTTGTATCGAACGTACATATCTTCACTTCAACCAGAAAATAGAAAATTGAGTAATCAGTCATTCAGGAAAATCTGGAACCTTTATGTACCATATATCACCATTGTGAAACCCTCCGATGACTTATGCGACGTTTGCAGAGGTATTTTTAAAATAATTTATTATTATGTGTAAAAAATTAACAATGTGTAACTAATCATTGAAATTCTTTGTACAGAGAATACGTTGGTGATTTCTCAGCTGAAAAATTGCGGAGAAAAAAAAACGAATTTCTTCTTTCATGTATCATATCCAAAAAGCAAAGAGTCAACGTGCCTACTACAAGAAATTTTGCACAGAAACCAATGAAGATGTCGATGTACGGTCTTTTGATTTTGCATTGGAGATGAAAATAATAAAAAAAACTGGAAGAACTTTCTAAAAAAAATCAGACAAAGGTGAAAAGCAGCAAAATACAGAAGAACCACCAGAAAAGCGTGTTAGGAGTAAGAAAGATTAAAATTTTGATATTTTTGTAATTTTGTACCTTTGATATTGAACTTTTTTTAAATTTCAAATATTATATATATTATCTGTTTATATCACATTTTTAAATTTTTTCATTAATTATGTTCATCTTTACAGGTGATTTGTAAAAAAAACTAAAAAACATAGAAACTTGCGGTTTGCGGAATTGGAAAGAGCGGTTTTTTTCCTAAAGGATTCACTCAAAAAGTAAAAAAAAATTTGGGCGCAGAGGTCCCTTTTCGTGGAGCAGGTCACATATTATAAAGGTTATATTAAATAAAAAAAACTTGTTCCTAAATCATTTGTAAATGTTGTTGCAAAAATGTTAAAATGGGCAGTGTCCCTATAGCTATAGTAGCTAATTCAATCTTTTTAACCGACTTCAAAGAAGGAGGTTAACAATTCTTCTCTATTTTTTTTTGTGCTACTTCATAACTCAGTACATTTTAGACCTATTTTAAAAAATCTTTTTTAGTCTGAGAGGGTATAGCTTCAAATTGGCCCCATTTAAAAAAAGTGGGCAAGGACACGCCCACAGTTTTTTAATTTAATTTTATGATATTATACTGAGTTGATTGATGCTAAACCTATCAAGCACCTTCGCTTTTTGTAATTACGCAGTTTGAAAGCTGTAAAAATAGGTGGTGTTACGCTCACCTTGAGCTCTTAAATAGTCACAATCTTCCATCGCACCCATTAAAATTTAATATTTTATTTTAAGTGGTTCTGCTTTACCGATTTCTACATGACTTAACGCGCACCCTGAGCTCTGAAAAACACACAATCTTGCATTTAAAAAATGCGCGGAGGCACGCCATTATATTTCACGTACTTTTTCTATAAGATATTTGCATTGTAGTCGTTTTTTTTTGGCGGAAATAATTATTTTTATAAATGTTTTGTATAGGGTAGTAAAAACTAAAAAAATATTAGGGTTTGATTAGATTTCCGAAAAATCTACTGACAAAATAGATTTTGTTTTGCATGGGAAATCTAGTAAAAAGCAACAAAATTAATCTCAAAGTATTCTAAGTACTAGATTATGAAACAGTGCAATAAGGTATTTACACCACCACAAAATCTAGCAGATTTTAATTAAAATCTTTATGAATATCTTTTTTTTGCATTTATCAAGAGGCTTTTTATAAAACAAAATCCAATAATTGAAAAATTTCCAAAACTACAACTAAACAGCTGCAATGTAGCCAATTGAAACGCATTTTTAAGCAGTAGTTAGCTAATCTTTTTAGAAATATATTGTACAGGGTAGTAAACAATAAATAAAAATATTATATTTTTATTAGATTTACTACAAATCGAATGACAAAATACATATTATTTTTTGTATGGAAAATCAAGTAAAAATCAGCAAGATTTAGCTCGAAATCTCGTAAGTACTGGATTTAGAGATAATGTAAATACCCTATAAATGAAATAATAAAAAGGTGTGTGAATTAGCTACATTGCAGTTGTTTTGTTGCAGTTTTGAATCTTTTCAATTAATGGGTTTTGTTTTTGATAAAAAAACCTTAATAAAAGTCAAAATAATTTTGTGTAAACGGTATAGATTTTTATAAAGATTTAAATTAAAATCAGCTAGATTTTGTTAAGGTGTGAATGTCTTATAACCAAAAAAGTGCCGACTTATCTCATTCCTACACCTTTTGTAGAACGTAGTTAATTCACTCACCTTTTATACAAATATATTATACTGGGAAGTAAAAAATAAGAATAAAAAGTTTTTAGTAGATTTATTATAAATCTACTGGCAAATTAGATTTCGTTTTGTATGGGGAATCTATAGATATAGTAAAAAGCAACTAGAGTTAGCTCAAATTCTCGTAAATACTAGATTTCCCCACAATGTAAATGCCCTATTAGTAATATTTAAAATTTTATTTTAAACATTTTTAGATTTTATTTTAAATCCAATAAACTGCATTACTCTCATTGAAAAGATCACCTTTAAGGAATTATATTTACAAGATGAACATATATTTGGATATTATCAGTAGGCGTTTTTACCATCTGTGTATTGGATCTTATTGATTTAGGTACCCATTTGCCCATGTTTTAATTGAGGCCCTTATAAAAGGCATCTTTTTTACCTCGCCATGCATAATTATTTAAGTTAAAAGACAGCGGAATATGTGTGTGTATTCATGAGCACTTGCAAAAGCTTCAATCAAAGATAAATGAGACCAACATAAGTTTAAGGAACTTTTTATTTTACTAAAATCAGTTCTAATTAATAAGTAATAAGGAGAACGGATGGAAGATGTTTTTGCTTGCGAAATATATACATTATTACTCCTAACGAGCATAAGTTAACAAAAATTCAATATTAATCAAGAAAACAAGAGTATTTAACTAAGTTTAACATTTGTTAACGCACTAATAATCCCAAATTATTATTAAACAGTATAATGTTTGTTTTATTAGAAACATATTGAAATGGATTAATGGAGTGTTAGCTGCATGCGTATTTCACTGTTGCAGGAAACATTTACCCAACAATTTCTTAGAATATTTACTAATATTATGTTAAACTTTCATTTAAACAAATCAGAAGTTTAATTAATTATATATTTGAAACAAAAAATTGAATTGTAGTTGTAAAAATTAACTAAGAAAGTATGTCAGGAACGCCAGGTTGGTGTATGTGAAAAATGTGACTCAGAAAGAAGAAAGTTTGGCAATCACTGATGCCCACTTTTTTCTCTTTGTGTATCAGTTTTTGTTGAAATATACTTTTATCATCCTGGAAAAAAGGAAAAGCTTGTTTAATAAAAAAATCTTCTAGTAAAATACTTTTTTTCAACATACACAAATATTTCTCAAATTTACTGATATAAGATATATATTTATAATTTGGTTAGGCTAACAATCGTATCACTCTGTAAGTCAAATTACATGTGAAAATTATTAATGAACAAATAGCACAAAAGTTAAATTAAATATTCTGACAAACACTAGCAGAACGGAACAACTAACTGTTATCGAAGGTCGCAACACCATTTATTCTTTCATTCTTTGTGTTTGGTCTGCTGTGTGTGGTATCAATTGATGTATATTTCTGCTTTATATGTTCAGATTTTTATTGGAAATTGAAAATGTGAACTGCTGGAAAATTTCAAATACATATTGTTGCTATTATCGACAATGACTACCAGAAAAATAGCAAAATATTCCAGATATTTCGACTTCATTAATTTTTGTAATACAGTGTTATCAGTTCGTCTGTATTTAAATTATTATTAATTTGTTTTAATTGTAATTTATGAATTCAGTAATTTTTAAAGCTTTACTTAAAAAAAAAACTTATGGAGACAGAATTTTCCAAAGAAAATTTTTTCCTAAGCGTAAGTATTGGTATTTACTTAAACCTTATTTTAAACAAAATAATTTCATCTAAATTCTACATAAAGGAGGTACTTAAAAGTAAGAACGGATTTCACTTGTGAAATCGAAAAAATCGAAAAAAAATATTCTACTTCCGGGAATTCAGAAACATCAGAATTTAATTAAATGTCCTCAATAATAAATATAATTTTATGAAAAAAAGCATGCAACATTTAAAAGGGCTATTAGACGGGCATACTTGTCTGCAGACATGTACGATGGCATACTTTGGGTTTTGCTATTACACTGTCGAACGCTGACGGCATACTTCAGTACACAGAAATTTTTGAAGCAAAAGCATGGCAATGAAGCGGAAAAAAATTTTCTTTTAATTTATTATATCCATTATTTTTCAATTTTTTGTTGTGGTACACAGATCTTAATTTTTATTTATCACAATTTTGGCAAGCTTTTATATTCCTCAATGAACTCTTCCCAGCAAATAACATTAGCAAAAGACATTTTTTTTCACAAATTTCCGATACGCACTCAGCAGCGTCAACAAGCGAACTGAATTTTTTATATGAAAGTATGACGGACACGCTATTAGACGAGTGTGTTGGTATGCGTCAGACATCAGAAAATCCAAAATTTTTGAAAACCAACATACATGTCTAACGTAATCGACAAACATGCTATTAAACAGTGAGATTTGGTATGCCATCATACATGTCTGCAGACAAGTATGCCTGTCTAATAGCCCTTTAAGTTTAAAACAAAACAACTTCATTCGTTCATTTCAAGAACAACAATATTTCAAAAATAAAACAAAAACAAATAAATTCATATGCTTTGAGTTATAGCATGGATGGAAATTCCATCTACATCTGCCAGTATACATATATATTATTTCATATAAAGAGTTTTTAGGTTCAAAATATTTCGTAACGCATGAAGTGTTGTTGGAGTCACCCCGCAAACCTCTATTACACCTGCTTCCATGCTTAGATTACGCATCGATACAAAATTGTATTTTTGAGTAATAACGAACAGCAATGTAAGAAAAGCAAATTCCAAAGACGTAGATATTAAAATCTCGAAAATTTCCCGGTATTTGCAAAAAAAATAACTCCCGGGAATTCCCGGGATTTTTTTCCCGCGTAGAAACTCTACTCATGAGATTCAGTTGCTTAAAATTGCATGACAATTTTTCCATATAAAGTTTTCTATTTATTTTTATGTTGGTCACATTCAGCTGCCAACTGCCACCTCGCACTCGTAAAATAATAACAATCATGATGAAGTACATAAAATGAGATGACTGATGAGACAAGTCAACATACGAGTAAAACGTTTTGGCTTTCATTATATTTTGAAACAAAAAGTGAACTCTAATTTTTTTAACTTCTTTTCATAACTCTGTTAAAGAACAACAAATAACTGAACTAAAAATAAATCAATTTGTTAAATTAAACAACCGTTGCTGCGTTTAATTTAATAAGGGGAATAATTGTTAAATTTAATTCTTTCTTACGGCGAAGTGAAAAAAATGATTTTTATAACTTTGTTTTGTTTTGTCTTATACAAGTGTTAATATCGGAATCTAAAATGTTTTTGACCAAATATGTTCACCAGACCATAAATATTTTTGCAACGAATAAAACACAAATGTACAGCCATTGTTGGCTGACGTTAAACAGAAGCAAAATACAAGAGAATTATACAAAAAGCAAACAATATATTCGGCAAACGAATAAAAATAAAACTCCGCGACAGAAGAGGCAACAACAGATCAGCTTAAAGCAACAAATTCCCAAGTTGTTTCCATAAAAACTCAACTCACATGTGACAACGATTTGTACTTTAGCTCCTTTTATGGTGGACACGTTAGCCTGTGTTACCCGCATCACAGAAAGCGCAATAAAAATACGAATGACAAAATTTTCATAACTTTAAGAGTTGCCAAATATTCTGGCATTGCATTTCGCTAAGCGCACATGAGCTCCATCTTCTTGATCGTAAAAAATATACATATTTATAAGTATGTGTTACCTACATATAATGCTATTTGTAGTATTTGCTAATCAGCTAAGCAAATTCTATATTTACTTATTTTTGAGTTTAGTTAACATTGTTTATGTCTCCGATCTAGAATAAATTTATTGCTAACGCAAAGAAAACTGAGCTTTAATCGACATATCCGTGATCATATCGACAATCGTACGAAAACAAATTGAGTGATACGTCAATCGTATAAGCTGAATGGGAGTTCAGTACGTTCACCGTTGTCAACTTTTAAATTTCAAAAAGCACTGAAACCAGGAAAAAAACCCGTAATTTAAGTAAAAAAGCACTAAATTAAAATTTTTTTGTTTTATAAAAAATTTTGTATATAAAAAATATAGAAATCGGTTGACCTTGCATTTTATTTATGAGAATCAGTGAGTTCTAAAATCAATTTGACCAAACCTTTTTTAAATTATTATCAAATCACCTGAAATTAGCATTAATTGTGAAGTCTTTTTGACTTTCTGATTAGATTTTGAACTCGATGGGAGTAGTAGTTAATTTTTTTAAAATCAAGACTTTCAAAATTTGATTTTTATTAAACCATGCTGTGGAAACATTCTTTCATAGCAAACGCAATATTAATAAAGTTACAAAATTAAAAAAAAAGTAATTTGCAAGATAACCAAGTTATATAAACTTAAATTATTTGCACTATTATTTTAGAAAATATGAACGAAGTAGGTTATAAGGACAACTTTTTACGTATTTTAGACTTAAATAAAGTAATAAAGGTAAAAACGTGATCAACTTCTGCGTTTAAACATTAAAGTTTGATGGGAATGCAATTTCGATAATGCCCCAAACGAGTTTGAGAACAAAATGCACGTATTTCTTCAACCAAGTTTTGTACAATCTTATTAGAATATTTTGAAATGTTCCATTTAACTTCAGTGCTTATGTTTTTTAAATGTTAGACTTCTTCAAAAAAATATATATATTATATAAGGAAAATTCTTTTTAAATTTTGGGTTTAGTCATTAAACTTTAGTGCCACCACCAAGAAATAAAAAGCACCAAAAATTAGTTTAAAAAAGCACCGAGCACTAACTTCAAAATTTTTCGCGTCGAAAATTTCAAAAAGCACTAAAAACGGTGCGAAAAGCGCCGAGTTGACAACGCTGTTCACGGATGTGACGATTCGACCCCTGTTTTATCTAACTGAATAGAGTTATTTTTATCTTTTTAGTGCTTATTTTAAAAGCTGGATCAATTTTTTTAAGTTTTATTTTAAAATTGTGTGGTGTGGTCAGTTCCAATTTTGCAAATATTAGCGCGTCACTTTCATATCTCAACTGTATATCCAGTTTCTCAAAAATCGATTAAAGTAGAGTCACGTGAAATGAAATATTAAATTTATGTAAATGGATATGAGAAGATCTCAAAATCTCAAAAGGAAAAAATTTGGTGGGCGTGTTCGCACCCACTTATGAAACAATGGATCTAAATGGAAGCTATATTCTCTCAGGCACTAAAATAATTTTTAAGACTGGAGTTATAAAGTAACAAACCTAAAAATTATAGAATATAGAAAATTCTATAACAATTATATATTCATACATAGAATATGTGACAGCGCGTAGAGAAAGGGACCTAAGGGTAAAAAAATCAATTTTCACTTTTTTTTTTGATGTGGACAACATCTGACCATCGACTGAGACCGATCCCATGCCTCAAAAGTGTTCCCTCCCAGAGATATGCGCATTTTATGATGTGATGGTACATCAAATATACACGTATTTAAATCTTTAAAATGGCTCTCCTGAACAAACCCGGTTTTTACCCTTAGGTCCCTTTCCATTTTGCGCGTCACATATATAGAATTGATAACTTCCTCATTTTTAAAATCGCTTAGAAAATTGCGCTATTTTTGGACTTATTTCTGACTAAATTATGAGAATCCTGGTATTTTCATTCCGAAAAGAATGAAGTGTACGTTAAATTCTTAGTTGTTTCCTTGAAAAAGCATTTTTCACTCTAGATATAAGTATTTAAGCAATATTAGGCTGGTTTTCCCAACCGAGGATGACAAACATAAGTTTTTTTAAACCGTCAAAAACAGTAGTTTGCAAAATCTTTCAATTACGTTGGAGTTGTTATTACCACACTTACTCACCAAGCAATTAAGTTTGTAATTTAGAGCCATGCTGTTCGATTTGTTCCTATCTTTTATTAAATATAGAGCTGAGCTACCTTCTAAGCAAATATCAAAAAAGAATACACATATGCGTGAAAGTTGTTGAAATTTTTAATCAAAATAATTATTCTAATATCTAATATCGTCAAACTCATCGTGCACTTCTTCCATTTCTGGTTTGGAGTGGGTAGAATCTACGAGCTTTTGTTGAAACACCATTACATCCACAGAAAATAACTGCTTGGTGCATTTTATGGGCTGGCGGAGTCATTGGCCCATATGTCTTCAAAAACGATGATGGTCAGAATGTTACTGTCAGTGGTGAACGGTATAGGAACATGATTCGAATTTTTTTCATACCTCAATTACGTGGCATTAATCATGCTGGCTGGCTGCGAAAAGTTGTTGGAAATTGGTGTTCCAGATTGCGCCTTCTACGCGCCAGCCCTGGCAGTCACTAGCAGAAATCATATTTAAACATTAATTTCATAAAATTTTCTTTCGTATAAAGCCCGTTTCTTTTGTTTGATTATGATGTAAACTTGTGTCACTCTATAAAAAAAAACAACCTTTAAGCTAAACAACAGCTGAACACGTTCACTATAAGGTTGGTCTTCAGATATCTACATTCACCTAAATAAAATTAAAGTGAATACTGGGGGGCTACCGCGTATTTCGATTCGGAAGAAATAGTTTACGAATTCTAACGAATCGCATGGTGTATTATGATTTTCGTACTATTTGTTTCGAATTTACGAACGTTTTTTTAACTCTATCGAAAACTAAAAATCCCTTCCGAAACAGTAACTCTGTAGTACGAACAATAAAAATCCCTTTCGAAAGTACAACTCTGTATTACGGAAACGAGTGTCATTTATGCAAAAAGTGTTAGGAAGTTGTTCGAAAGACATTTTGTTTGTGATATTTTGATAGAAAAATAGAAAATGTAAGTATTTAAACGTTTCAATTACCCAATTCAGAACATACTGTAGATTTGTAGATTGTATCAACTACAACTATGGTAGTTGTGAACGGCCTGTTGTAAGTGGTGCTAGACTTTAAAAAAAGTCGAATACTTAAAAAGAATAAGATAAAGAATAAAATAGCGTAAATAATAATATAACGAAAATAGTTTAATAAAAGCAAAAAAAAAAACAGACAAAAAAGTATACTGCAGAAATGTTAATGGTGGTTTCTGGTGAATAAAAGATAAGGCAAATTATAATTTCATAAAAAAATTAGGCGATTCTGAAGAGGACAATCACTCTTATTCCAGTTTATTTCCGATTTTGCAACTTCTTGCGAACTTTTGCAAACTTCGCAATAAAAGCGACTTTTTGCATGCTTTCAGCCTCCTAAAAGTTTTCCGTTTTTTAAAGAATATTAGACTTTGTTTTCTCCCGCTGTTAGTAATATTTTGCGAATTTTCGTCATTTTCGCGATTTTTATTGAATTTTTTGCATTCCTTACAGTTTTAGCGATTTTTAATCCACATTATGGCTTGTTTAAAATTTCGCCAACTTTCGCGATTTTTTTCAAAGTTTGCAATCAAAGCGGCTTTTTGTGTGGCTTTTAGCATCCTAACAGTTTTGAAGATTTAAAAACATTATTCAACTTTTTCATCCTGCTGCTTTAGATTTTTGCCTAATTCACGAATTTCTTTTTATTTATATACATATGTATATAATTGCATTAATTTTTAGGGTTCCGTACACCAAAGGTGAAAAGGAACCCTATTGTTTTCGCTACGCTGCCCGTCTGTCCGTCACACGGTATTTTCTCAGGAACCGTAAGAGCTACGGACCTGAAATTTGGACAGAGTATGTAGAACCTTGGCCGCTACAACAACAAATGCATGAGAATTAAAAATTAAAGGGTGTTCCAAAACGAGCAACGAAAAATGTTAAAATCCCATGTAATATACATACAATTGTATGAACATATGTATGTATATTGAAACTTGAAATTTATAAAATTAGTGTATTTTCATACAGACTACAACAATTAACACCAAAATTTAAAAAAATTTTAATTAAAGCGTGGTCCATCAGTTAATGCAATTTTGACTGTGTAATTTTGACAATTTGCTATATCTTGGAAACCGTAAGAGGCAAACTCTTGAAATTTTCAAAAACGGTAAAACTAAAAAATCTCAAAATTATAAAATCGCCAAACCAAAAAAAAAAAAATCGCAAAAAATTTAAAAAAAATCGCCAAAACGAAAAAAATCGCCAAAATTAAAAAAAAAATTTCCAAAACTAAAATAAATCGCCAATTCGAAAAAATCGCCAAAATGAAAAAAAGCCAAAATTAAAAAAACGCCAAAAATCGAAAAAAATCGCCAAAACGCGAAAATGTCGCCAAAACTAAAAAAAAAAATTTAAATAAAAAAAATCGCAAAAATAAAAATAATCGCCGAAAATAAAAAAAATCGCTTAAATGAAAAAACGCCAAAAACCGAAAAAAATCGCCAAAACAAGAAAATAAAGTGTCAAAACTAAAAAAAGAGCCAAAACTTAAAAAAATCGCATAAACCGAAAAAACGCAAGAACCGCCAAAACAAAAAAAAAAAAACCGAAAAGACCCCAAAAACGAAAAAAATGCCAAAACTATATATTATGTAGGACGAAGTTTATATTAAATTACATATCTAGTGCTCGTACGGAACCCTTCGTGCGCGACTCAGTGTCGCACTTTACTGAATTTATTATTAACTTAATAAAGAAATGTTGGGATTTTTGTAATGAAACAACTTGATTCCAGAACAATGTGCAAAAAGAAAGAGGCTTTATTCAAGTAAAAGTAGAAAGGAAGTAAAAGTCGTAATGCATGAGGTTTATATAAAAAACGTAGTAAGTAATATGGTGTAAAAGGGTTACATAAAAGTGCATTACAGTGAGTGATATAAAGATGCCAGATTTTCAATTACCAACAAGAAAAATTAAGGTAAATGTAATTAAAAAACATTAGCCTTCTATAAGCTTATGCATTCCTGATGCCATTCTATGACATTCAATAAACATAGGGAAAAATGTTGTAGGTGTTGTAGCAAATGTTCCTATGGAAATTACCAACAACAGTTTTACAACTATTGTACAGCTTGATGACCTACTACACTTACAATACGTTGTGAATTGAACAATTTAAAATAAAAGTGTGTTACCTTGAGGCTACACGTTCAATTAATTGCTTTCAATTTTTTCACACGTATTGTTAGTCAAAATTTGGTAAAATTGAAGTTGTGACGTAGGCTGCAAGCAATTTGATTACCAATTTTATGTTCAAAGTGCCGTCGTCGAGCAAACAATTAAAAATTTACGCCTACATTTTTTATTTCAGCAAGGGAAATTACTTCTGTTTTAAATTTTTTGCAAACACAAAAATTATTTTAAAACAGCTGTTAAATTGAAAGACAAATTGAATGAAGCGTTGAAAGAAAAATTGAAGGCCACCTGGTATTCAATTCCCAAATGTATGAGTGTGGTAGTAAAAAAGTATGAATGTATTGAACTTTGAAACAAAAATTGAAGCAAACATTGAACGTGTAGCCTCCAAGTTATAAACAAGTTATAATTAATGTTTTATTTGTTATAACATAGTGCTTATATATGTTGTCATAAATGTTTTAATGTTTGTGACTTTGAAATTTTCAAAGAATACTACAAAAAATGACACACAAAAATAAAAAGCAATATGAAGAAATGATAAACTATATGTTTCTGCATCCAGACCTCATAAAAGGGCATCTAATTGTTCCAGATACTAAAAACAAATCGCATTATATGTGGCATAAATTGTGCACAAATTTAAATACGTTTGGACCACCTGAGCGCGAAGTTAAAGACTGAAAAAAGGTGCTTATATATTTTCTTTAAATATGGCTATGCATGGGTAATGTGAATAATCTACTTATAATCATATATCAGGTTTGGGCAGATTACCAAAATCATGTGAAGTCCAAATGACGTCGGAACCGTAGCAGCATTTCTGGAACAGGTGGAGGACGAAGTAGGTTCCGTTCACTTACAGCATTGGAGCAGCAAACGTAGGACCTTCTACCAATTGAAGAGAACGTATGTAAATGGAATGACTGGTATTCTGAAATTTGGTGCGAAAAG
The DNA here is from genome assembly GCA_949987645.1 of Tachina grossa. NCBI lineage: Eukaryota > Metazoa > Arthropoda > Insecta > Diptera > Tachinidae > Tachina > Tachina grossa. The sequence goes on along the minus strand of OX465277.1, from coordinate 62,217,242 downwards.
TCACGTAAACACCGCACCATCATCAAATATAAACAATGATACGAATATGGATGATGAAAACGATACAGATATTAATTCTGACACTTCAGCCCAAGAAATTGGTAATAGATCTACTCCACATCGTTCCGTAAGAACGGTGATTAATACAGATGCCCTTTTGGAGAGACAAGTTGAAAATCAAATCTCTTACGAGGAGAATTCATCAAGAATTCTAAACCAGATGTATGAAAATGTTGCAGGCATTCAAAAATATTTGAAGAGAAGCTCAGACACTGCCAAACGCCAGTATAAATTGAGCTCAAAATAGAAAAACTTCAGCTGGAAAAAGAAAGTTCCTGTTCAAAAAAGAAAAATTTTAATTTCAAAAGAGGAACGAGTTCGAAAAATCAAAAAGAAAATTGTAGCAGCTAGAAATGAAAAAAAAATCATTTTAGCTATTTAAATAAAAAAGAAATATTTGAAAGTAAGGTCGCATATATATTTTTTTATCTTTCTGTTTTGTTTTATTATTGGGCGTGACCCCGAATATATTTCCAATATATTTGCATATAGCTGGTGCTTTAATTTCTAGATTTTCCAATTGGGTAAATCCATTAGGACTATTTGTCTACAAAATGTCAGCTCTCTATAGTGTAATATTACGTTAAATTGTTATGGTCCTGGTCCCACCGACTTTTTTATCTGCTAGTACTTACGGTTCATGTAAAGTTTCGTATGAAAAAGCTATTGAGAAATACATACTGCTAAGCCGAAGTATGGGTGTACTCACGTCCAATTTTGAAAACAGGAAATTTTTACTTTCGATAAGTCCAATGTGTACTTAAAGTTTTCATAAAATTTATCTTAAATTTGAGTTTAAAGTTGTTTCCCCTACCCCATGATTGCAACTTCTGCTTTTTTAGATTTTGCTGAGTGATCTCTTATCTATACCCAGAAAAAAGATTGGTTGGAATTGGTTCATTGCCATAAGGGCATAATTGTAACAAAGATATGATTGTGACAATACTTAGATTGATTGCATCAACCGAGCGTATGCTTTTGTCATGACTAATTAACTGATTGGTTAACCCAACCGAATAAAATATAACGAATTAGATTTTACTACCAACTTTTGGTGTTAGCAACTAAAAAATTGTCGTTCTATATTAAAATTAAAATAAAAACTTTCAATCAGTTGCTGCAACTAACTAGAGGTTGAGTTTACTATCATAGTTTATAGCAGCACATCAAAAAATTAGCTTTTGTGACTTTCAAAGATATTATGATTTGTGAATTCTCAAATGGTTTTTGAAAGTCTCTGCATAAGATAACAGGTTTGTGGCTTTTCAAAATGTGTGGTTGAAGAAATGTATATAGACATGTTTCACCATTAGGAAATAAATTTCAATTATAATAAACTTATGACAATATGTCAAATAATAAATTTCTTAAATTGTGTATTTTTATTTGCGTTTATTGTTTATTTTTATTTCAGCAAGAAAGGCCAATTTTTCTTTCACAGGTACCAATTATGATATTGTTTTAATTATATTAAACAAATTTTCGGTAGCAAGAATAACATTTATTTCAAATTCCATACTGTCAACCAATTTTTTCTGTTGCTGCAACTATTGGGTTGAGGGTTATAATTAAAATATAGTGGTACCACAAGAAAATTTCAGTCGCTATAGCAGAATTCTATGATAGTTGCTGCAATCGCCAAAATTCAATTGGCAAAAAATTCGGTTGTCACAACTAATCTGTTTTCTCTGTGTTGATTTATTTGTGTATCAAATTGCAGCTCTCTAGTGTAAAGTAGAGTTTTAACTGAGTGGCCCCGCATACCGGATAAAACTTCTTGGTTTTAAGATTTTCCCATTGGCTTACTCATCTACACTTACTTGTGTATGAAATTTCAGCACTCTAGCGCGAATTATGCCTTTAAATTTTATGAGCATTACCCCTCCCAATATTTTAAACTCATAATTTTGTTGTAAGCAGCGCTTATAATTCATGGTAATTTTCTTCGAAAATATGCTAGACTGAGGTAGATTAAACCCAAGGCTAACATTTTATGCGAGTGATCACACCCACTTTTTAAGGCGATAGTTTGAAGTCTACGTATACGTGCAACGAGTAGCCAAGGTTACCCTAAAATGGCTTGAGTTCCAGACAATATTAGCGTGGCCCCACCCATTCTGATAAAATTTTTTTAGGTTTTCAGATTTTTCTAGTTGGTTTCTCACCTAGACCCACTTGTGTATCATATTTCATCTCATTAGCGCAACTTTTAATTTTTAACTTTTCTGGGCGCAGCCCCGCCCCTCTTACTAAAATTTCCGGGTATTCAGATTTTTCTAGTTGGTTTCTCACTAGACCTACTTGTATATCAAATTTCAGCTCCTTAGCGCAACTTTTAAATCTTAATTTTTATGGGCGTAACCCTGCCTACTTTTCCAAACTGAAGATTTTTGTCGGCCAGTTCTTAGTATTCGTGTCAAGTTTCGTTGCAAACGGATAATAATCAGAGCTCGCAATAATTGGTCTCTATCGTGCTTGTTGTCAGAAAAAAAAAACTCGTCCACTGACACTATGCGACACTGTCGCGAAAAAAAAACACTCAAGCTTCGTTATTCTTTCGCTTGCTCTTCTCTCAAACAACGACTGCTTTTGTTCGATCGCTTGCTCATGTGTTCACTCAAGACCCTTTATTACGTAAAATCTCGGCAAACGATCTTTTGAGCATGTATATGTGTTGCGAGTGTGGATGGGTAAACATTTACATACATACCCTGCAGGAGAATGAACTAGTGTTCAAATAGTATCTTTCTAGTACAGAAATCACCACCACTAGTTCGCAACTGTAAACTTTCCTATACTATCTTAATGCTCAAACTAGCATTGAGTGTGTTTAGAAAACTACTAGTACCATTGGTACTAGTTTAGGACTAGTTTATTACCAGTTCTTTTGTAAAGAAAAATTCTATAAAATTGGTGGTTTATTCCTTTGTTACCCAGTGACAACTTCTACTTAAAATTCGCAATTATTTATCAAAAATTCAGAAATACAAAAAGGTAATAATAATTATTTAATTATAATTATTTTTATATCAAGCTAAAATTTTATTAATTATATGATACCAATTTTGATACAGTTCAAGGGCTCTGTTAGACAGTCAAAATTTATTTTGCAATGTGTTGCCTTGTAACTACTTCATATAAAGGGTGTTTTTTATTGAGGTATAGAACTTTAAGTTGGCATCACTTTTTTAACTGGCGGCCATTTTGTCAGCTGTCAAGTGATTAATATTTAGTTTGGTTTGCCATTTCATCATGAACAGGTTGACAAAAGAACAACGCTTGCAAATCGTGCAAATTTATTTCGAAAATAATGGTTCAGTTCGCGAAGTTTACCGCAAGCTCCGTCCATTTTATGGTCTACATAATCGTCCATCAGAGCAATTAATTCGGTTAACCATGGATCGTTTTCGCACTACGTTTACTCTATGTGATAATACGCATCCGCAGAGACGTCGAACAGTGCGCACCGAAGAAACAATTGCCGCTGTAGAGCAAAGTGTTGAAGAGGACCCGAATGAATCGATTCGCCACCGTGCACAGCAATTGGAGCCGACTGACCGACTATTTTGTTCCCGAATTTGATGGCATGAATGTGGATGAGTTGTGGTTCCAACAAGACGGCGCTACATGCCACACAGCGCACGTCACAATCGATTTATTGAAGGAAACATTCGAGGAGCGCATAATTTCGCGGAATGGACCTGTCAATTGGCCACCAAGATCGTGTGATTTGACACCATTGGATTATTTTATTTGGGGATATGTGAAGTCGCTCGTCTACGCCAACAAACCAGAAACGTTAGGGGACTTGGAAGCCAACATTCGTGGCGTTATTGCCAACATACGGCCCCATATGCTCGAAAAAGTGGTTGAAAATTGGACCTGTAGAATTGGCTTTATTCGAGCCAGCCGCGGCGGGCACATGCCCGAAATCATATTTAAACATTAATGGCATAAGATTATCCTTCCAATAAAGCCAAATTGATGGACATTAAAACGATTTTCTTGTGTTTTATTTCAATTCGAAGTTCTATACCCCTGAAAAAACACCCTATACTAGTGCTCATCAGCACTAGTAATTTTACACAACAACTTTAACCCTTTTTGCACTAGTTCTTGTTATTCTAGTAATTATACTAGTAGCTTTTAGACAATTATCGCCTATTCCCCTGCAGGGTACTATTTAAGTCATGGATATTTGTTGTTTTTATTATTTTATTTTATAAACATTATTGAACAAAATACATGAGGATTAATTTTGTTTTTGTTGCACACTTATCTGTCTTTTATTTTACATTTACACTTCGTTGATAAATAGTTTGATTTACAAATATTTTTATTGTTATTTATTACTATCTTCTCCCTTTGCCTGTGACGAAATATCTAAGGCAACAACGTAAAGCAAACGCTACAACAAAAATAAAGACCTTTCTGCGAACATTTTGCTTGTTTTGCTCACTTACTGACCCTCAGTAGCTGGGCAACGAACGATTCTGTTCGTATCATGCGGTCAGTAAGAGACCGATTGGTGTGTTACGCTCAACCCATAACCCGGGTGCGAGAACACGATTGAAACGAAAAAGAGGGTTGCTGTTCAAACACTGAGTGATTCCGTCTCAATTTTTTAGATCTTTTGCGTGAGGAGACCGCACAGAGAAATTCGGTTGAGCATATTTTGCGAGCTCTGATAATAATACATACTTAAATAGTATATCTAAATATGCTGAACCGTAGTACACGAAAATGGGGTTGAAATTGAAATTAAAAAAAATTATAGCCTTGCATTATCACAGCATATATGCCAAATTTCAATAAAACAGCTTCCATTAAGCGCCTTAGATTTCCTTTTTTAATTTTACCCCGCTGGTTAAAATTTTAGTGCTTCCAGTTTTTTCTTGTTCATTACTCACCTAGATCTACTCGTGTACCAAATTTTCGCTCTCTAGCTATAGAGAATTTTCTTCATGAATTTGATGAGTGTGTCAGTGGTCAGTGAGTATGTCTTAAAATATTCACCTCTATATTTTCGAAACCTTGCATTGTACCTTTCAAACTTCGCACATAATGTAACATGAATTAATTCTAATTATGGTTTAAATTTCATAATTTTACAATTGCGGGGTCAAAGTTATGAGGGGGTAAAAACAGATCGAATGGCTTCGTGTAAATATACACACTGCGTGCATTGGCCGGAACTTGGACTCGCACACTGCCGTGCGCCTAGCTTAAAAATTTTTTCAATTTTTGTTGTTTTATTGTGGGATATTTTTTTCCATTTTGGTATTTTATCAGCAATGCTACCAACTTTTCATGTAAAATCCCATTTGTTTATAAGTACAACTCTGTTATCGTTTCGAAAGAGTTACACAGTACGCTTTAGCATTCGATTCGGAAATTTTTTGTATTGCTTTCTACAATTTCTCTTTTTAGCTTTTTCTTTTTAACTCTATTGCTAATGAAACAACACAATACTTATTTAATTTCACTTTTTCATATGAAAACATTATGAGTGATTATTATTTCGTATGTTTAAGTTTGTCTTTCAGCTCTGTCCGAAGAACGCAAAGATAAGTTTGTACTCGTAATGAGTAGGAAAGGTAAATTAAAAGAAAAGAAATAAAAAAAAATTTGATATGGTTGGTTTTTAAAAAAATTTATTTGTAAATTGGTAACAAATGGATCAAATCCTTTAAAAAATTTACTTGCTCTGTTCTTTTACCTTTCCTCATTTTCCCTTAATTTTTCATTAACGTTATCGGTATATTTATTCATTCGATTTATAGACAATTTCTTGACTAACAAATTGAATTACCAACATTGTATAAATTTTATAGGTTTGTTGGAAGTTATAAATAAGTTATGAATACATCAATGCACGATGATGTAAAATATTTTCGGTTTTTTTAATACATCCCAGAAAAAAAATCGGTACTAGTTACAAAGGTTTACCACTTTCATTGCATACCAAGCACTACAGGCACTGAATTTAATATTCTGAGGCTGTTTGTAAGTCAAAAATTGTTCTAGACAACCTTTTAAGTGCATACCATTCAGTGATTTGGATCACTTCCGTCCTATGATAACCATGTCTTTCTGAAAATTCTTATACAAAGTGAAGAAGTACTTGGAAATAAAGTTATTATACATACATGTATAAAAATGCACAAATACATTAGAAAACATGCCTTGCTTTGTAGGCATTTTAGCAGCCACAAGTGGTATATTTTGATCTCGATGTAAATTTGAATTTTTGATGTACCATGGAGCCGATGTTGTTAGCCTTAAAATATTATTTTGCCTTCGTTAGATTCTCTCTACATTTGAAGATGAAGCAGCGACTGATCGTTGAATTCCCTAGTACCATGTAGGTTTCAAAAGCGAATTTATATTTACCCCCATATTCATACAAAATTTTCCTAAGATAGATGTCAAATTCATTTTATTTTTTTTACAATCTATGCTGAGGATTGGATTTCTACAAATCAGCCAATGTAAAAAAGAGCAATGGAAATATGTTCCTTGACCTCTAGAAAGTGAAAATTTTCTATATATCTGACATTCATCTGCCTACAAAAAAAGGTTTATCTTATAATTTATTTGTGAATTTTTATATATGTATGTAATTATAATAACTTTATTTCCAAGTACTTCTTCACTTTGTATAAGAAGTTTCAGAATTTAAAAAATTTTTATTTGCAGTATATAAAATAATTTCCATTTCAGAGCACATTTTGAAAATATCTGAGCTTTTCATACAAACAAACAAAAAATCAGTTGTTGTCCAGTCTGTCAGATAAGTGTTATTAAAAAGCAGAAGAAATACAACAACAAATACACGCATTTCTGCAGGCGATTTATTTTATTTTGAACAAAGTTTGCAGACAGCCTGTGAGTTAAAACCTGAATTTAAAAAACTTGCAGTGTGAAAGCAAAATCAGCTGTTTATGGGTTTAACGTTAAAACCTGGTTTCAATTTTCAGTGTGAAAACACTATAACGCTATATCCCGAAAACTAGAGCTAATAGAAAAAATGGAGTGCAGATTCGCGTTCAGCGTTTCAAATAACTAAAGAAACAACTTCCATTTCTAGCGAACGATGGACAATCATTCCAAATTCAGAGAAGCTCCTCCGGGACAAATATACAACTTTTAATTTTACAGCGGAACAGTGGTTTTTATTCTTTAACTAAAAATAGCCGATGCTTGTGTGTTTTTAACTGCTGAGTACTTTCGCATCTTTAGCTTTTCTAGATCCTCTTATTTCGGAGACATTGTGCGTTATATAAAAAAATACTTTAGGTTTTTTCTTTCCTCACGCCATCCAAAAAATACATTTTTTTCTATTACATTTGCCAATTTACAAGTCATTAATGTAATAATTGCGCAAAAATTTTATATGTGAAAATTGCAAAAATAATAATCTAGAAAATATTTTAATGTTTGGAGGGCCATTCGTGAAATATTGCGAACAAAACAAAAAATTGTGAAAATTATGCAAATGCTAAATGACACTTTGTCTGCAAAACTAGAGCTGATACGGAAAAAGTAATGGCGCCATCGTAATCAGGAGATACAAATACATAACGGTCAGCTATTTTTATTTCAACAATACAAAAAATAACCTCTATATACTATATCTCATCCGAAGGCCTGAAAAATTTTAAAAATCTATGTATGTAGACAAGAAATTCTCTGCAAAAGTATATCGAAGTGAGTACTTGGTTTTGAACTGCATAATATTAACATTAAAGTATTTAATTCGGCAACCCTATTTTCAACTCCTACTTGATCATACTCTATTCTATTCGAATTTAAAAATATTCATATGTATTTACGGTTGTGCTTTAAAATCGATGATGGCAAAGCCGATGTTGCGTATGTTTTTCATTATAAACAACAACTTTTAAGATGGATCTGCAAAATGCTCTGAACATCTTGTCGTCCTTCTGATAGCCAACAGAAAAAAAAGAACAGAGCAGTGAAGGAATAACGTTGCCAAGATGTCTTCTTTTGCTTTTACGTTTGAATTGTAAAAAGAAAAAATAATACGAGTATACGTAAATAAAATTACGATCTGTATTGTCAACTCAGATTTCTTATTGCCGCTGTGATTGCTTCTTTTTCATGTGGTTTATTTAGATTTCTGTATTGAATTGTTTGTTACAGGAATGTATTTGTCCCTTTTATTTTGTTTGTTTTATTTTTATTCCGGTATGGATTTCTTCCTTCTGTATTCCGCATCGTTTTGGTCAATTTCTGTTGGAATTTCGAAATTCTCATCTTGTAGAAATTTTGTATTGAAATCAATTGCAATAAAAATAAAATTCATGTTTTATTTTGCTGCTGCTGTGGTCAACAGCAAATACCCATTTTTGGTAATACAATTTTTATTGCTGCTAACTTGTACGCATTCGATTACATGGTGAAAATTCTTTTCTTTTATCTTATTTATTTTGGAGGGGGGTAAGGAAAGGGGGTTCCTTCATTTCTTTGGTTGAATGCTTGTATGATTTCATTATTGTGTATTTTTGGGGTTTTTGGTAAAAAATCTTTAAGTAACACTAACACACATACAAGTTAATGGAAGATTTTTTTTTAAGGGAAATCAAATGAAACAATTTTCACTCCTTAGGAATTAAAAAAAAAAAAAGATTTTAATTTAATTATATGTGCTAAAAAATTATTTGCATTTAAATATGAAAATTTTATAGTGCGTAAATTGTAAGGTTTCGCATTACGAAAATGTCAAGAAATATGTACATATGTATGTATATAAATATGTATATATGTTCCTTGAACTCCTCGAGGGAGCATAGTGTCATATATGAGTATGTATGCAGACAGAAGGAATTTAAATTTTTTAAAGTGAGGGATTATTCATATACTTTTATTTTGTTATAATGATAAATAATAATAAATGATTAAGGATTGAGAAAACATGTAGCACACATTCACTCAAGTTGCACGTGTTAATTTACGATAAATATTGATTTGTAACAACCCGTCTGAAGACCTTATGTACAATGGAGATTTAAAGTCATCCGAAAGTAAGTAGACGAATATTTATTTCGATTTAAAATTTTATTATTGTCAGTATTTAGTAATATTAATAAGTATTTAGTAAAAAATTGTTTTCATATCGAGGGTTTATCTTCAAAAAGTGCTATCTGCAAAATCACAATTTTAAAGTAGAGCAGACGTATATATCTGGCTGGGAAGACGTTTTTATTACATAACACCATCTTTCCTAACCTAACAATTTGTTATTAAAATAATTAGTATTTTTAACAAAACAGTATTAAATATATACAGAATAAGTAAAATATTAAGAAATATGTATGTAGTTATGTGAATGTAATTCAAAATATTGGGTATTTAATTTTATATCAAATCATAATAAAGAGCTATAAACAAGGGACCGTAACGGTTTTATTTTAAAAATTACTTTTTAGTTTTTATTTCTTGAACTTTATTTATTCCACACAAAATAAAATTTATTTCTTGATAAAAGTTACTCATATTCCTGGAGTTTTATTTATTCTTAAGAAAATAAAAGCTATTTCTTGAATTTCGTTTTTCATTTTTTATTTTTTCTCACAAAATAAAAGTTATTTTTTGAGTTTTATTTATTCCACAGAAAATACCAGTTACTTTTTGAACATACAAAACACACTGGCACTCACGATAAAGGGACGATATACCATTTTCACTTATTGGACAGCAAATTATTAGGGTTTCGAAAGCATTAAATATTTGGGCATCCCATTTCTTAAAACTTTGAGTACTATCGAGACATCGACGACATCCTAGAAAGGAAAAAAAGGATTAACTCTTCTTATCAAGGAATTTTGAAACGTACGTTTGGGATTGACAAAAGAGTACGCCTTTTTGTGTATCGCCAGATCATTCAACCTGTCATCTCTTAAGCTTTTACAGTCTGGTTTGGGAGACTACAAAACATTCAGTTGACCGGGAAGAAGTTCAAACAATTCTTACAGATGCTATATCACGTAGAGACAATGACATGATTAGAGAAAAATGGTATTTTGAAAGATATTCTAAGAAAGAGAATAATTATAAAACATTCAAATGGCAAGGAAATGACTTCCAGCCAGATGGAGAGGTTTAGGAGATGGGGCAGAATGATATTGGTTACATTTTTTGGCCTAAGACCCTGCTATGGACTAAATGGGGAACTTTGCAGACCATTTTGCAGATCCATTTACGAAGGAAGTGACTTTGGACGTATTGATGTTCTTATGATTGGGAATTCAATTAGGTTCCTGGAAGGTGTGCAGTCTTCTGATAATCAATTATAATCCATTAGTTCGCCAATGCTTCTCATTATTTGTCAATATGGGGACCGTTCGTTCTAAACATTATTTTTCTCCCGTAGACTTATTAATCTTTAGAGATGGTGGTCTACTTATTCAGGGTGTAAATCTTCTATTTTACCATAGGAAAATATATGAACTCTAGATATTATTTTAATGTATATAATAGCATAGACAGACGACAGCGTTAATTTGCATTAACTGTCTTAATGCAAATTAACTTGTGAATTATCCTCATTTGTAAATGCACTAAATGACAGTGAATTAATACTGAATTCAGCTATATGATAACACAGTGCTCATATGGTAACACCGTCACAATCAATCAAATGTTGACAAATTGTTTTGGTTTTCGAAATTAAAATGCGATTGGGTCAGAAAATATAAGTTATTTTAATTGTTTTTAGAAAAAGAGCAAAGAAATATTAAAATCGAGACACATTTTTTCCATTTTAAAATTATCGAAGTGTGTGGCACGAAAGGTATGTACAGATTTTGTTAACTTAATGCAAATACCGTCGTCTGTCAGGACAAATTTTTAATTCACATTAGTGATATTTTAATGCAAATTAGCGCTGTCGTCTGTCTACGCTATAACACTTCCCAATAGTTTAATTGTATATAATTCTTTATTTTTGATAAGAATGAATTGGAACGAAATAATTCTCTCTGTCAAATACTTACACCATGGCCTTTAGTTTGTAGTTAATTTTTAAGTTATTTTTAAATTTAATTCTAATTTTTGTTTCCTCTTTTTGGGACTTTATTCATATTTTTTATATATAAATATATAAAATACGTGTAATTGTTGTATACGGAAATTATTTTACTTATAATGGAGCAAACCTTGAAAAGTTTCACCATCTTATTCAAAAAAATATTTTACTTGAACTTTAAAGTTCATATTAGTTGCCAAGCATTTTAAGGCTAACATTGCTTTGTTAAGACATTGTATTCAAAAGACAACTTTAATTATTTTGTGATTTAATAATAAATTCTGGTAACACCACCGTGTTCAACCACCATTTCACAGCTTATGATGTACAACATCGAATACAATTTCATTCGAGTATTCAAATAATTTTTTATTTTATTAAATACATTTTTATTATCTTGAAGAAAAGCAGCCTAATTTAAAAAATATGAGCTTCTGACATGGTAGGAAAACAGATACACATTTCTTTGAAGTAAAAGTAAAAAAATATGAAAAATTATCACAATTTGTTTTATTGGATTGAAATAAGTATTTGAATATCCAGTTTTTTCGATTCGTTTTGATTGTACGTACGTCACTGAAACATTTTTGTATAATTGTATTTATTTTAATATTTTTTTTTATGGATTTTGCTATGTATTTCGAATCACTTGGATAATTTAGTGATATTTTCCATCACATGATAGAAATAATAAATTTAAGAATTAGCTCTTCTAGCTTCATTTTCAGATGTAACATGAATCAATATGTGCTATATTAACAAAAATATTTTAGGTACAAAATACACATTTTGGAAATATCAACTTAAAATAGCCTTAACAAACGTAGGTGCCTACTTTAGAATTTTGATATAATAATTTTTTTTGAATACAACTTTACTTAACATTGCTTTTCAAAGCTTTGTTAATTTTTTTTGAATACGACCCTAACTATGTGCTCTATCAATTAGAAAAAAAAAGTTATAAAATTCTAACCGGACCATAAAGAAAAAATCAATTAAAAATGAAGTATTTTTCCTATGTAACATAATTTTTAATAGCTCACAAAATATAGTAAATAACAACAAAACCTTAACAAATTATGAAATTAAAATACATTTTAATTATGTTTAACAGAAGAAGATAATTTTAAGCAAAAAATAGCGAAAATAAAAGTAAGTTGCATTTTTATGCTAGAAGGAAGCGCTAAAATCCAGAACACAATATGCATTTAATTGCAAAATAAAACAAAATATAGATAAAAGACCTGGGGACAAATTACGGCATTAGATACGGGTCGAAATTTTAAAATGTTTCCATATAAACTCTATTGAAATATTTCGTGAATACTTTGGATAACGCGTACCATAATTTGTCCCCTGTTTGAAATCAATAGAGCTAGAGATCAGCTAAAGGATGTGGCAAAAACCATTTGATTGTTAATGTTTACAGAAAATACTTGAAGGTTAGCGGCGAATAATGTGGTATGTGATAAAATAATAATATTTCAGTCTCCAAAACGTGTTTTAAAGCAAGATTGTTTATTTTTTTTTTAATTGTTTTGACTAATCGAAAATTATGATTATTAGCATTAAAGTTTCTTTTTGTATCTCTGTTACATTTGTCAATCATTTTCGACAATTTCGTTTGCATGATTTATTTAGTTACTTACAAAGTTCTTCAACTGACTGACTGTTGGTAATTGTATTTGGACGGCGATAAAATGAATAATTTTGAACGCTTTGATGTTTGAGCAACTCAGGAGAGTAATGTTAACGGTAATCTGTAAATAAATTCAGTAAAGTGCGACTCTGACTCGCGCACGAAGGGTTCCGTACGAACACTAGATATGTAATTTAATACAAACTTCATCCTATATAATATATAGTTTTGGCATTTTTTTCGTTTTTGGGGTCTTTTCGATTTTTTTGTTTTGGCGGTTTTTGCGTTTTTTCGGTTTTGGCGATTTTTTTAAGTTGTGGCTATTTTTTTAGTTTTGACACTTTATTTTCTTGTTTTGGCAATTTTTTTCGGTTTTTGGCGTCTTTTCATTTTTTTATTTCTTTTTTATTTTTGGCGATTTTTTTCATTTTCGCGATTTTTTTTATTTACATTTTTTTTAGTTTTGGCGACATTTTCGCGTTTTGGCGGCTTTTTTCGATATTTGGCGTTTGTTTTTATTTTGGCGTTTTTTTTTTCATTTAGGCGATTTTTTCGAATTTGGCGATTTATTTTAGTGTTAGAATTTTTTTTTTAATTTTGGCGATTTTTTTCGTTTTGGCGATTTTTTTTAGTTGTTGGCGATTTTTATACCCTTTACCAAAAAATGGTAAAAGGGTATATATAGGTTTGTCATTCCGTTTGTAATTTCTAGAATATTAATAAGCGAGCCATAAAGTATATATATTCTGGATCCTTATGCATAGGGAAGACGAATAAGCGATGTCCGTCTGTCCGTCTGTCTGTACGTGAAATCGGGTTTCCGAAGCTCCCAGAAAAGCTAAAGACTTCGTTCTTGAACTGGTGTGTCAGAAATGGTCGAAATAAGATTGGTATTGAAAATCAGCAAAATCGAGCAGACGGTTTCAGAGCTGGGAAGCTTAAACTTCATTTTTCTATACAAAATAACTACCGAAAACTAGTTATTATTTTTTTTATTAAATAAACTTATTTTATACTTCAGTATGAATAAAATTAATATTTCTTAATAAAAAAAATATATAAAAAAAATTTAAATAATTAAATAGTCGTTTCCAGGGTTGGAAAACTTAATTTTTTTATACAAAATTATACAAATTTAATTTACTAAAAGAAATTTTTCCTTTTTTCTATAAATTAAATATATCTTATATTCGAAGAAGAAAGAGATTGGGTTCAAAAATCAGAAAAATCAAAAAGGATAATTCCAGGCTTGGAAAACTTAAAATTTTTGTGATATAAAATATTAACTACCGTAAACTAATTTTTATATTTTTTTTTATTAAATTAACTTATTTTATACTTCAGTACAAAATAAATTAGTGTTTCAAATTAAAAACGAAAGTTAAAAAAATTAAAAAGACGTTTCCAGGAAAACTTTAATTTTTTTCATATACAAAACTAACTTACTAAAACAAATTTTTTTCTTTTTCTCTATAAATTAAACATATCTTAGACTCTTAAAAGAAAGAAATTGGTGTAAAAAATTAGAAAAATCAAAAAGAATGATTCCAGGATTGGGAAACTTACACTTTTTGTAATATATAAAAGTAACTATTTTTTTATTTTTTTTATTAAATTAACTTATTTTATACTGCAGTACACATTAAATTGATATTAAAAATAAAACAAAAGCTTAATACATGAAAAAGACATTTCCAGGGTTGGAAAACCTTATTTTTTATACAAAAGTAACTTGGTAAAACAAATTTTTCCATTTTTTAATATAAATTAAACATATCTTACATTCTTAAAAAAAGATTGTTTTTAAGAATACACAAAAATCAAAAAGGGGATTCCAGGGTTGGGAAACTTACACTCTTTGTGATATAAAAAATTAACTACCGAAAATTTATTTTTATTTTTTTTTATTAAATAAACTTATTTTATGCTTGAGTACGAAAAAAATTGGTATTTAAAATAAAAAAAAATTAAAAAAATTAAAAAGACGATTCCAGGGTTGGAAAACTTTAACTTTTTTTGTACAAAAGTAACTTACTAAAACAAATTTTTCCTTTTTTCTATAAATTAAACATATCTTAAATTCTTAAAAGAAAGAGATTGGTGTAAGAAATCAGAAAAATCAAAAAGAATGATTTTAGGGTTGGGAAACTTACACTTTTTGTGATATATAAAAGTAACTAAACCTAATTAATTTTTATCTTTTCCTTTATAGATTATACATATTTTACGTTTTGGAAAGAAAAGTTTGGTGTAAAAAATTATAAAAATAAAAACCACAGCTCAAGAGCTGGAAACTTTGACATTTTTTCTGGATATTAGAGTAACTAAATAAAACATTTTTTTTTAATTTCCTTTTTTCTTTTTTTACTTAACACACTTTCTATATTTTCTTAAGAACTACTAGATTGATATAAGGAATCAGAAAAATCTAATATAATGATTCTAGGGTTAGTAAATTTATTTTTTTGTACATAAAAGTAACTAGGTCAAATTATTTTTTTCTTTTTGTTTATACTTTATGTATGTGCTTATGTATGTATCTCTATACTACATAAAAACACTTTGGTAAAGGGTATATAAGATTCGGCACAGCCGAATATAGCACTCTTACTTGTTTTTTCTTTTTTTTTGGTTTGGCGATTTTATAATTTTCGGTTTTTTTAGTTTTACCGTTTTTGAAAATTTCAAGTGTTTGCCTCTTACGGTTTCCAAGATATAGCAAATTGTCAAAATTACATGGTCAAAATTGCATTAACTGATGCACCACCCTTTAATTCAATTTTTTTTTTTAATTTTAGTGTTAATTTTTGTAGTCTGTATAAAAATACACTAATTTTACAAATTTCAAGTTTCAATATACATATGTTCATACAATTGTATGTATACTATATGGGATTTTAACATTTTTCGTTGTTCGCTTTGGAACACCCTTTAATTTTTTATTCTCATGTATTTGCTGTTGTAGCGGCCAAGGTTCTACATACTGTGCCCAAATTTCAGGTCCGTATCTCTTACGGTTCCTGAGAAAATACCGTGTGTGGGACAGACGGACAGCGTAGCGAAAACAATAGGGTTCCTTTTCACCTTTGGTGTACGGAACCCTAAAAACTGGTTTTGTAATTATTGTATTTGTCAATTTTCGTAATTTTTTGCAAGGTTCGCAATAAAAGCGGCTTTTTGTGTGGTTTTTTTTTAAGCGTCGTAACAGTTTTGAAGAGTTTGAAAAATTATTAGACCTTGTCATACTGCTGTTGTAGCTTTTTGCCAAGGTTAAAACTCTGTAGCATACAACCAAAGAAAGAAAGAAATATTTCAGTGGATTCAAGTTAAGTTCTCGCATGCATTTGTTATGCCGGTTCTGGCTCGTCGCCATGCGGGCGGAGTTTCGAACTTAACTTAGGATGGAACGAATGAGTACATACAATAAAAATTTTAATTGCATGCGAATTCGTTATAACAAAATCTATTGCAAATAAAGGGATATAACAAAAGAGGTAAAACTAGTAGATTAGATACACACGGAAAGTTTACTTAGAAAAGTCTTAATTCAGCTGGGAGAAAGACCGAAAGAGAGAGTATTCATGCCCCTGTCTTTCACACAGCTGAATTAAGACTTTGCAAAGTAAACTTTGCGTGTCAAAAAGGGGAATAATACCGCTGAATACTTTGCAAAGTATTAATTCAGCTGTGTGAAGGACAGAGGCATGAACATTCTCTCTTTCTGTGTTTCTCCCAGCTGAATTAAGACTTTGCTAAGTAAACTTTCCGTGTGTAAAAGAGGTATTACCTCCACCACAAGTTAAAAAAACTATATAATTAATAAAACGAATTAAAAATTGTGACTTACGTATAGTTGTTTCATTGGTTTCTATTCAGCACTGTGTAGCTATATGTGTTGAAAAGAGATAATTGTAATCAAGTTTTCTGATGTAATCGGCAACATTGAATTTTAATGTCTTTGTGATAATATTCTCTTGACGAAAAAAAATGAAGCTCAGCAACAATTTTTCACAAATTTTAGCAACATTTTAAATATGTACGTATGATACGGTTGCATTTGTATACTTGTTTGTATGGTATGAACCATATAATTGTAGTGTGAGCGACAGAACTAGTATAAGAGTTATTGTGTGTGTGTGCTTTTCGAAATTACAATACAATTATAAACTGATAACAAGTGCTTATTGTATTGCTTCTGAGCTATTGTTTGTATCTATTTTTGCTCAAAAATACATATTAGCCCAATTCACAATCTTGTGCAAATGGTGTTGCATCGTTGCATGTGCAAAATTGTGTAGTATATTCTACTCACCACTTAAACATTCATAGTGGTGAGTATCGATATACTATACCATTTTGCAAATGCAACGATGCAAGACCATTTGCACAAGATTGTCAATTGGGCTATTGTAATACAAATATATGAAAAAAACCACTGTTGAAACATAAACATGATGAGCAGATTTGCGTTCGGACGTTCGTTGTGTTTTTGTGGCGCAGCCAAGTATAGAGACAGGAAGAGAGAGAGAGACAATTTGCTCTGAGAGTAATTACACATACATATCGTGTGTAATTTTTTATGTATTTGCATTTACTTACATATTGTTGTGAAATTTTGCTTTTATGCATTCATTCATCAGCCATGTATATTTTTTCTCAACACATCATAAGGTACTTATTATAAAAACAGTTTTATGTATCTTATTTGCTTTAGAAAAACAAATACAAACAAATGTGTTTTTTCTCATTTGGTCATTGAACAACCATACAATAATTGCTTTCAAAAATCAAAATTAAAAACAAGTATATATATATATATATATATATATATATATATATATATAAAAATTGCTGAAATTCGAACATAAGATTAAAACTTTAATAACCTGTACTTCTTTTTCTAATGGAAATGTGAAGAAAATTTCTTTTAATAACAAGGGAAAGTCTTGTATTCTTATAGAATATCTCTAGAAATAGCTTCTTCAACTATTAGTTTTATGAGTTCATTTCTTTGATTGGTCGTTAAGATTTTATTTTTGTATACCAATAACGATATTCCGCAGTGTGACTGTTGTAATATTCTGACCAAACTCTAATGGGAATGATGGGTACCTTAATATAGAAAAGTCCTAACTCATAATTTTTTTTTTTTGGAAATCGAGTTGTTTGTATATTTCGATAGAAGAACATCAAATGTATTGAAAAATGCAAAAATTTCGAAAAATAATGAGTTAGGGTTTTTCTATATTAACGTAACGATATGTATTACTCTACCTGAAGTTTTTTCCACTTGAAAAACTTTTCTCGAAACTCCATACGCAAGCCAAGAGGGGGTATTGCTTCTTTTACATCGTTTTGTTGCATGTATTGCAAACTATTGTACGTTACCTGAGCAGCTACATATGTACGAAAAGATGAACCAATTTGAAATAGTTTAAAAATAAAACAATCTAATATTTATAAAAATACAAGTGTCTACAAGATAATGCTTCTCTGTTATTAATGAATAATTATCTGTTTTGCTCTCAACTAAAGCCCACGTTTCTAAGCTGATTACATTTATAATCGTCATCGCTCCGGAAGTGCAACTCCATCAGTGCTCTAAGGGAATCTATGTCATTAAGAAGCAAGGGTTCTTGGTCACCTAGAGCGATAAAATTTTTCTGAGTCCTGTAAGACCGCGAGTTGAGTAAAAGAAAATAGTTATACAATCAAAACCAAAGAGGCATGTGTTTGCAGAAGGTTTTTGTATCTACTCGTATAAATCTTTTTTACCTAAAATGTATATTTTTGTCTGTAGTTAAAATACTGATGCAACAAAAAATCTGTAATTAGCATTCACTTTACAGCTTTTTTCACAACGTTAACATTAACATTTATTTTTAATTGACACCATTTAAAAAGTATCTTTTAATACATATACGTGGCTCATTTACTTGGACAACGTTATAACTCGAAAAAACAGTTTTACGGAAAAGAAGTGCAAATTTATTTATTTATACGAGTACACAACTATTGTTTTACTACACACACGGTTTTTTTGCAAGGACACATTTTTTATAGAACACATTAAGATTTTGCTTATAAACACATTTTTTTACTTACCCTTTAAATGTTTATAGACTGCTTCGCAATCCAGGTCCCTCTATAGAAATCATGTGAAAATTCGTCATTGACTGTTATTTTAAATAATATTTTTCTCTTTTTCAATAAATTGTTAGTTATTTGAAAACAAAATTAGAAACTGGTTAGAAAAATATATGAAAATTAACTCTTTTTGTGTGCAAAATTATTAAAAATTAAAAAATAAATAAATAAATTTGTGTACTTATCAAAAACCAATATGGACCAAAATGGTCCCATACCTAGGATTCGTAAATTTTTCTTAACCCAACAGTAGGGTTCATAACATTTTTCCCTCGTAGTTTATTGAATTTTAATTGCTATTAAAAATATGTAGAAGGTTTTGAAAATCTATTCGGTGCGGAAGATTTTTGTTTCAAACTGAATTAATGGTGTTTTCTTTTCTAAAAGAAAAGTGTAACATATATGCTACATGTGATTTGGCAACATTTTTAAATGCTCACCTGATTTTTAAGAAGTGTTGCATATTTTAGGTTTACAAAAAAACAATTTTCCAACAAGTTTCGGCATAAAACAATCAAGAACTAGAAAATCATTTATTTTTTTCATAGACAATAACAAAAACAGCTGTTAATATAATACTGCACTCATGCCCCTTTAATGAAAATTAGTGTTGAACATGTAGCATTTTTCTTCTTTTTAAGGGTAACATCATGGGAAAAGAACGCGTTCAATTTTTAAAATAATACATGATTTTCAGAAAAGAACACAAAGAAATGTAAAGGGCAACATAAATGCAGCATATTGCTCAGAAAAGAAAACGCCATAAGATATCGGTTTCTAATAGAGAGCTGCGTAAACAGTCTTGAAATGTAAAAACATCATGATTTTTAAATGTATTCACGTCGCATGTATTATACTAAACCAATGATGTCAATTTCATGGCACAATTGTGCAAACTAAAATCACACACATTCTTATTCTCTTTCATTTAGTCGTCAATGAAACAGCGACGATAACACATGCGCAGCGGGTGTATTAAATTCTTTATAGATACAGTGAAAGAAAAAATGTGGTATGCGAAAAATATTCTATGATCATTAATGCTTTTTGCGGCATTCAATGTATTTTATGTTACAAAACTTTTAAGGAAAGAAATTAATATATATTAAAAAGTCATTTTGGTTTTTTTTGGAGCAGCTTTACTAAACTGCATTTAATATCAAAACTCAAAAGACCAATAACTTGGAAACTATTGGTCGCAGCCAATTTTTTTATTTAATTTTTTCTTCTTATTTTTCAAGTTTCTATCAGATAAGCTATTTAAAAATTTATTTTTGGAATTTCTTCACAGTTTCCTATGAAAAGTTTACAGCGCCGTAACTTTTTTATTTTATTTTTATTCCTTATTTTTTAATTTTCTACCATATAGACTCCTTTTTATATATTTTGAGCTGCTTCACTAAACTGCATTTGATATATATATTTATTTTTTTCGATGTACTTCAGAGACGAATGACACAGCTTTTCTCACACATACAACTATAGTTTTATTTTTGACACCACTGTACTAAACCAATAATAAATGCTGTTGTACAATAAGCGAAGCACGATGGATGTAATGGTGTATGTGCATATCAGTTATAACAAGCGATGTCGCAAGACAGCTTGCTTGTAACAAACACTCAAAAGAAGTACTGTTGATTAGTGTATGCTTGTTATTTTTCATATTGTACGTTTGAGTGTGTGTGTGTAATATGTAGATTAACCGCATACAACTAATGTTAATGCATGTGTGTGCCTTTGCTTGTGCGCAGAAAAATAACAAATCATACACATATACATGCAGGACGTTTGTACACGCGCTTATGCGTAGAAATAAGCAAGTATCACAAATTCTTCCGTCACGAAGTGTTTTCTTCTTTACTCCTATACCTACAATACTCAAAAAAATTTCTTGCAAACAATGTTGTTAACGTTTGTTTTATAAGATTTCGATGTAGTAAAGCATTTGAAAAATCCCTCATGTCTTGAAAGTTCTTATAAGATATTTTGTGCAGGAGACTAGTTTCTATCATTAGTACAATATTCACCACAGTGCAGTGCCTGTAAAATTTTTTGTAACAAAAATTTATATGCCTAATGTACATACTAGTGATGCACGAATATTCGTATTCGAATTGCCGAATATACAGCCATTTTTAAATATTCGTATTCGCATTCGTCAAATTCAGGCGAATGCGAATACGAATATTTTTCCAAAAAAAATTAAATAAATAAATTTATTAATTTGAAATTTATTTGCTGGTGGTTCAGCTCTGCCCATATGCATTTCATTGTTGCTGTAACAAATCATCACCCAGCAAAAAATTACACATTACCATTAGAACTAGTTGCCATATAATTACTTACTTTTCTGTTTGCCAATTTTCATTACTCGCTTACAAATCACATTACCTTAGATTACGTGAAATGTTGACAAATAAAAAAAAGTAAGTACTTCTCAAGAATCGATTATTTTAGTCTCACGCCTTAAAATCATTTAGTTGGTAATCCAGTAAGGAATAGCTTCCACCAAAAATGCTTAATTCCAAACTCGATTACCTTTTTGAAATTTTTTGCTGGGCAGTAGTCGTCAAACACACATTTTTAATAGTCCCAAATCCCTTATCTTATGCACAGACTTTCAAGAACTATTTGAGAATTCGCAAATAATAATATTTTTGAAAATTACGAAGGAAAAATAAGCGTAGTATGCCAAGAAACTTATACAAAACCCAGAAAATAATTTATATCCGATATGTATATATTTTATCACAAACGTACATGTAGTATCACTTCTTCTTTTTCAGTACATAAATATCCACGTAGTTTGTTTTATGAATGGCTTGCAGCCGTGGAAATATTTTTGGCCCCGTCGCTGTAGTACTGGCGACGCAAATTTGCTTTTTTAATTTTTTCTTTTTTAAACAAGACGTTGAGGTTGTATCTAAAAATCTTTAAATTTTTGTGGACTTATTTTAATAAAACGACAACGTTAAATTAAAAAAAAATATATATAATTAATTTGTTTTGCAAAATACTTCATTCAGACGGCTAATGATAGTGCACATAATCAACCGCCGACGAATTTGTTCGCATGACATTTACATTTGGAGCTGCATGTTTAACATAAGAAAATAGAGCACGCTCTATTTCAAATAATGCCTTATGTTTTTTGTCATGTTTTTTACACAAGCAATGTTTTAAAGGAACACACGACATGTTTTCGTTTAAATATGTAAATTCTGGCACATACAATTTGAAAAACATGTCGTCTGTTGGTACCTTTACTGACGATCATTAAAATTTTGGGTAGTTTTTATTAACTTTAAAGTAGCCAACAGGAGTATGAAGTTAATTTTCATAAAAATTTTTAATATTTCATTTTGCAGGCGTAAATAGAGCCCTAATTTAATGTCTATAAATTTCATATTAAATATTCGTATTCGTACTCGCGAATATCGTTTCAAATATTTGTATTCGCATTCGTTAAATCACTAGAAACATCATATTGACTCTAAATTAACTTAAATGAAACTTAAATTAACTCAAATATATTTGTTCCTTGGCAGACATTCAACACTCAGCCTTTTACTATACAAGTCGTTTTTAAAACCAATATGGTGCTACGGAATTCAGTTATGGGGCATTGCTTCAGTTTACAATGCAGAGAGAATCCAACGTAATATCTTGAACTTTACTAGACATATCCGCTCTTATACTCAACACTTCAAATGAAAGTTCTTGAAAATAATTTATGTGCTTAATACGACAATTATGTATTATTAATTACTATCACTAAGTTTATGTCCGATACTGGTCGGGCCTAATAATTATATTTAGATTTAAAATAAATATATGTATATGTATAAAAGAAAAAATAATAATAATTTACGCTACAAAGCCATGACAAGTGACTTTTCATTACTGAATAAAATTGATTTACGGAAAAGCTTTTTTCAAGTCAAATTAATGTATAAGGAGAAATTCGAAAAATAATTTAATGCTAGTAATGGGTGTTTTTTATTGAGGTATAGAACTTTAAGTTGGCATCACTTTTTTAACTGGCGGCCATTTTGTCATCTGTCAAGTGATTAATATTTAGTTTGGTTTGCCATTTCATCATGAACAGGTTGACAAAAGAACAACGCTTGCAAATCGTGCAAATTTATTTCGAAAATAATGGTTCAGTTCGCGAAGTTTACCGCAAGCTCCGTCCATTTTATGGTCGACATAATCGTCCATCAGAGCAATTAATTCGGTTAACCATGGATCGTTTTCGCACTACGTTTACTCTATGTGATAATACGCATCCGCAGAGACGTCGAACAGTGCGCACCGAAGAAACAATTGCCGCTGTAGAGCAAAGTGTTGAAGAGGACCCGAATGAATCGATTCGCCACCGTGCACAGCAATTGGAGCTTTGTCCATCAACTTTATGGAAGATTTTGCGCAAAGATCTTGGCTTGCGACCTTACAAGATCCAGCTTGTGCAAGAATTAAAGCCGCGAGACCATGCAATGCGTCGTGATTTTGGTGTATGGGCCGAAAATGAGATTGATCTCGATGCTGATTTTCATCGCAAAATTTTGTTCAGTGATGAGGCTCATTTTTGGTTGAATGGCTACGACAACAAGCAAAATTGCCGCATTTGGAGTGAAAAGAATCCACATGAGACCCTTGAGACGCCATTACATCCACAAAAACTGACTGTTTGGTGTGCTCTATGGGCTGGTGGAGTCATTGGGCCATACTTCTTCCGAAATAATGCTGGAGAGTCAGTTACCGTTAATGGAGACCGGTATAGAGCCATGATAACCGACTATTTTGTTCCCGAATTGGATGGCATGAATGTGGATGAGTTGTGGTTCCAACAAGACGGCGCTACATGCCACACAGCGCACGTCACAATCGATTTATTGAAGGAAACATTCGATGAGCGCATAATTTCGCGGAATGGACCTGTCAATTGGCCACCAAGATCGTGTGATTTGACACCATTGGATTATTTTCTTTGGGGATATGTGAAGTCGCTCGTCTACGCCAACAAACCAGAAACGTTAGGGGACTTGGAAGCCAACATTCGTGGCGTTATTGCCAACATACGGCCCCATATGCTCGAAAAAGTGGTTGAAAATTGGACCTGTAGAATTGGCTTTATTCGAGCCAGCCGCGGCGGCCACATGCCCGAAATCATATTTAAACATTAATGACATAAAATTATCCTTCCAATAAAGCCAAATTGATGGACATTAAAACGATTTTCTTGTGTTTTATTTCAATTCGAAGTTCTAAACCTCTAAAAAAACACCCGTTATTTCCTATAACTTCAATAGATGGCATTGTGGTCGGATCAGTCTTCGTCTTCATTAAAATTCATTTTGAACTGTTTGTTTTTGTTAACTCTATTCAAAAACTTTGCAAGACCAAATTCATGGAATAAGAAAAGATGCAAATCGGTTATAAATATTTTTATGTTATAATCCAGTCGTTTTAAGGTCCTTTACGATTTGCACATCAATAAAAATTTCATATTACGAAAAGGAAAAAAATATTTACCATAACACATTATTATGCTACCTTCTCTAGTTCACGAATTAAAAAAACCAGTCCAGAAAATAAAAAAGCAATATATATATCCAAAAAAAAACATTGTTTATATAGTTTTTTTTATACTGTGATAAAAAAGACAATCTAACACATTCTTCTAATGACAGTGATGATGCACAAAAAGGCAAAGTCAACAGCCTGTAGAAGAATTTAAAATAAAATCAACGGAAAGAGAAATGTCAGCAAAGAACAGCTCTGTTAATAGAGAGAATTTAGTTTTCTTCTAAACTTTTTTGTAGTCTTTTTCATTTTGGCAACAAATTGTCTCGAACTGCCAAACGAGTTGACAGTACACTAGTATGTGACGAGGCAATGTGAGTCAATTGGAACACATAACTTTCTAATATATAAAGTAGACTAAAAAAAATAGAACTAGTTGCAACATCGTACACGCATAGAAAAAATATGGTTGAGGTAACCATAAGCAAACAGCAACATACTGTGATTGACTTATATGGTTGCAGTCAAATCATATTATTGTTAATAGAAAAAAAACTTTAACAATATTATTATCTGAGTTAATTATAATATTATCTGAGTTAATTATATTATAATCTTAGTATTGTAAATATGACAACATTATTGTTAGATGTGACTAAGATATAATTGACACTCACCATACCATGTTCTAATATTATATTAATATTGCTAAATACGACCACAGTATTATTTAATATAATAATACTATTTTATTTTTTAATCATATATTTATTGTAGAAACAGCTCTGCGTCAAAATCTAAATAAAAATAATTTAATATTGTTGAAATAAAATGTATATATAGAAATGTATACTTACACGACATACTGACATGTCTGTATAAAGAGATACACAAATGCTTATATATTTTTATTGGTCTACCCTTTTGTTTATTCTTTATTTATTTATTTATTTAACACCACCCGTGCAATACCGATAGCTTAACCGATAGCAAACGAAATACTGAACTGACAGATATTTCTGAAAGAGATTTTTTTAAAAACTTATCATAGTATGGTTTTGGATAACATTACATTGTTATTTAGATCATATTATTTTTAAATAATAATACAAATTATGTTGTAGTCATAAATTTTTAACAAGACTATATTGTTAAACTCTAACCATATCACACTTTTTTATGGATGTGATAATGTAATTATTAAGTTCAAACATTACTCTGTTTATCGTAATGAAATAAATGTTTAAAATAACAATAACTAGTATCCGACGACCACACATTTGTTTCAGAGAACATAATATTGTTTTCTCAACCCTTCTATAACCATATCTTTTCTTTGCGTGTACTTTTCATTCGAAATGCAATATAAATACGTGAGAGCTTATTATTGTATTTTATAATTATTTTTTCAGCTAAATTGACCAAGGATTTAAGGTAAGAAATGTTACTAATATAATTAACAGAGAAAAGGTGTCCTAACGCCTATTTTGGGTTGAACTGGAGCCGAATGAAATACAATTGAAAAAAAATAAACCCATCCAATTCATAAAGTTTTTCTTACTCCGAAAATTCACAGTTTAAAGGCCGGTGCACAGTGAGTCCGTCATACGTTAAACTTCATCTTTTTCAACTGACCACTAACTTAAAATACATGGTTTCTTATGAGGTCTGTTAGATTCAGTACGTGTCCGTCAACGCAAAGTACAAAATTTTGTCATCTTTTAATTTTTTGGGTACGTTGAGTAGTTTGACAGATATTGGTTGGTTTTTTTTGTATGTTCTGATTTAGGGTTTTTGTGTTTTGTGGCAGCAAAAAAAAAATTAAACAAAAAAAGAAAAACAAAATAAATAAAAAAGTTGAATTGAATATATAAAATGGAGAATCAACCTATTGAAGCTGTTCAAATGCTTCCGTCAACAAAGTACGCATTGTGCCAACCTTCTCCACCGTTGCGTTAATATCAGATGTAAAACGTATGACGGATTCATTGTGCCCCGGCCTTAAGTGTCACGTAAGCGTTCAGGTCCAGTACAGTACCATAATTGCCAAGAATATGACCATACAAAAACTTACTGCAATTTACCTACAGTTTGTGTTATCTGCGGTGATTTGCATGGTACTGCTAGGTGCACTAAGCCAATAGATCAAGCAGAAAAAAAATGTAGCAATTGTTGATGCCCTGTATATTCTTTTGTTAAGCAGGCTATGGGTTAAAAACCTAAATTAATTCCAGCTCAATCAGCAAACGCTTACTACGACACTTTTCCTCAAACCAAGTGCTTCAGGTGTATCCTATGCCAATGCTGCTGTTTCTCCGCCAAATAATTCAACAAATACAAGCTCAAGCTTTAATTTAAAGCTGAATTGATAATCTGGTGCAAACTATAAACAACTTTACAACAAACATGACTAGCTTGATGCAAGAAATGCTGCGAATGCAAAATAAACTGCTTCAATTATATGTAAGCCAAGAAAAGTTTAAAAATATGTTTCTTAAACGCAAACGGCATTCGCCAACAGAAAAAACGAGCTCGAGCACTTCGTTATAGAAAAAAACATTGATATAATGTTAGTGCCTGAGACGCATTTGATCTCAGGAAGCTTATTTAAAAAATGGTTACAATATATATGATTCAAAAGACCCGAGAGGAAGAGCATGCGGTGGATCAGCAATCTAAATAAAGTCAAGACTCAAGCTCTATATTATTTATAACATTTGTGAAAAACACCTGCAAGCAACTAATATGTGTGTGGAAAGTTTTTGTACAAATTTCGTTATATCATCAATCCTAGATTCTCAATCACTGAGGATTAATACGATAAATTGTACACATCGCTTCGACCTTTTTTCGTAGCAGCTGGAGACTACAATACAAAACATACGTTCTGGTGTTTGCGCCTTATTACACCACAAAATAATTTCAAAAATGGGATTGGACGTAATTTCGAGTGGGGAGCCCACTTACTGACCTACTGACATACATAAAATTCCGGATGTTATAGATTTTGGCCTCATGGAAAATATGTCTAGGGATTTACTTATGTTGAAACTTCAATAGATCTCTCCTCTGATCACTCTCCCACGATCGGTATAATTTGTAGCCCACTAAGAAGATTCTTACCTCACCCATATGTGAAGATGATCAATTATGTTAATTGGCTGGGATTCAAAAAATATCTTAGTAGTTGTTGTATGGAAAACATTGCGCTAAAAACACATGAGCCCAATTCACAATCTTGTGCAAATGATATTGCATCGTTGCATGTGCAAAATGGTATAGTATATTGATACTCACCACTTAACAATTCTTAGTGGTGAGTATCAATATACTAAACCATTTTGCACATGCAACGATGCAAGATCATTTGCACAGGATTGTGAATTGGGCTATGATGATGTTGATTCTAACATTGCAAGTCTTAATGAAAATATTAAGCAGGCTGCTGAGCATGCCACTACCTCCCATCCGTAGACTAGGCTTAATAAAATATATTTTGCGTATATTGAACGTCTCGTTTGTGAAAACAGAAGAGCTAGAAGGAAATGACAGCAGCACAGATCACCCAAAAATAAAATCAGATTCAAAGAGTACACTAAACGACTCCAGAAGTTGCTTACATATGAAATATCTACATTTCTTAAAAACTACCTGGAAAATCTCGATGTCACACCAGTATGTAATTAGCCCTTGTGGCGCGCTGCAAAAAGGCTTAAAATATCCGTCGATTTTAAACTACCTCTGCGTACTTCTACCGGAGGTTGGGCAAGGAGTGATACTGAAAAAGGTAAATTGTTTGCAAAGCATTTAAAATCCGTATTTAACCCAAATACATATGCTGGTGCTGTTGATTTACCGAGTGTAGTTGATATATATAACCCTTCGACTCTTAAAGCTTAAGATGTGTGACGTACAGAAACTAATTACTGAACTCAAACCGAAAAAACAGCGTGTATTGATGGAATTAGTAGCCAGATGCTGATGAATTTGCCTCGTGTTGCAATTAGAATCCTTCTATTTATTTTTAATTTCATATCACGACTAGAGTATTAACCACACCACTGGAAGCTTGCCAAGGTCAAAATGATTCCAAACTCGGGCAAAGTTCTTATCAACGCTAAATCATACAGGATAATAAGTATGCTATCAAAAATGTCAAAACTTTTCGAAAAACTAATCATGATAAAATTCTCCCTAATTCAAATTGGTAGTGAGTGCATCTCAGACCTTCAGTTTGGTTTGGTTTTAAAAGCCCGCATAGCACCATTGAAGAAATTTACAGATTGGTTCAATTTAGAAGAAGAACATTTGAAGAAAAGAAGTATTGTTCTACTCTCTTTGTTGATGATTCTCAGGCATTTAAAAAGTATGGCATGAAAGCCTTATTTAAAATTGAAATCATATCTACCAATAAATTTTCTGATGTAATTGGAAAGTTACATTACTACCCGGAAGTTCACGGTAGTGGAAGGAGACTTCATGAGTGTGCCTGAATCTATATTATCCGGTGTGTCACTGGGAGCACACTGGGGCCAGTGTTGTATGTGATTTATACTAGTGATATGTTTTTGAGCAGCAATATCCATACATCTACGTTTGTCATTGACACAGCCTGTCTTAGTATGCACGAAAACCTTCTCGAGGCTTCCCGATATCTTCAGGAACATATATCCCAGCTGTAACTTTGGTTAAACTTATGGATAGTTAAAGCAAACGAGCAAAAGTATATTCAGGTAACATTTACCCTGCCAAAAGATACTTGTTCCTCAATTTGAATCAACCATCAAATTGTTCCTCAGCTATCACAAGTAAAATACCTTGGTATACACCTTGATCGACGACTTACATGGAAATACCATATTGACTCAAAGCTAACACAAATGAAACTGAAATTAACTCAGATACATTGGCTGATTGGTAGAAATTCAACACTCAGTATAGATTTTAAACTTTTATTATACAAGTCGATTTTGAAACAAATATTGTGCTACGGAATACAGCTATGGGGCACTGCTTCAGCTTCCACGACTAATAACATCGGCTCCATGGTACATAAAAAATTCAAATATACATCGTGATTTAAATATGCCACTAGTGACTGAAGAAATTTTTATAGAGGATATTTGAAAGAGTGCTGAAGTAAAAACTTTGCTAACGTTAAATTATTATTATAATACCGTACTTTTGTATATTTAACTGTCTGCTCACAATGTCTCCATAAATCATTCTATCGAATACTTATGTTGATAACAACAACCAATTTTATAATGCTATTTTTATTTTCAATGCAATGTCGATGGAAAGATTTATGAGGACATCGTGGGACAGGCCGTAAATTTTAAATTTTTTGTTTTAATTGTACATACATAAGTACATATTTTATTGTTTCAAAAATGTTTACAATAATATATTCCGATCTTTCCCTATTGATAACATGAAGATGCTGAATAAAAATCGATAGATTGTAATCGTAGTTTTGTTTTGCGTTCGTTGTTCGGTTTTAATCGAAATCGAAACCGCAGTTTTTGGGCCTAATATTTTAAAACAAAAACGCGCAAGAAATCCGTTGATTTTCGATTTCTTATTTTTTTTTAATTTTTCTTTATTTTATCAATCAGTTATAATGGTATGAGAGCTGTACATAATATTATCACTCAAAAAGGCAAAGCTTATGAGGAAATTATCCAAAGCTGTTCACAACGTGGACAAAAATTAATGGACGCAACTGATGCATTATAAATTATTGTATCTTTGATACAATTCAATGCGTTAATGGGTTTTGAGTTAGAAGTTTATCACAATCTAAACTTATAAGATCATTAATTTTAATGAAGTTAATGGTAAATAACTTTGCAATTTGAACAACTCAAATGGCAAATGTTGTAGTCTGGAATTTTCAGAATATGTAGCTGCAAAAAAAAAAAGAATACCTTATGTGGCAAAAATTAATTGATTTCGCCATATCATTAGATTCGGATATTTTGGCTTGTTTTGCCAATGCAGCAGCAGTGAATATTAAATTTGGATTAGAAAACTCAACAAAAATGTTTGGCTCACAAAATCCATCTGGAAGTGATGGATGTGATGTACGAAAATTGTATTCATAAACCAGAGCAAAAAATTTCGAATTTCCAAGTTAGAAGCATATAAATTCAATCAGTTTTGCGTTAAAATTGAAACCGGCCAGTTTAAGTCAATGTTAAACCGATGTTGCGGGTTTTGATTATTTTTAGCAAACTCTAATTTTGTTTAATATATTTAATCATAATAAAAATCAAAGGCTGAATTTTAATTGATTTATTCATAGTATATAACCAGCCCACATACATATACTTTGAGCAGTCTTCATTTATCCTGAGTAGGGTATTCTCATGCAAACTAAACACTTTCCATGAGACTGTTGTCAACATCCAACTTCCAAGCATTCTTCCATAAAAAACAGCCTGGATGATTGTAACTTGCACACCTACTTATCTACTCTTACACATACATACCAGCATTTTTTAATGTAGATGTGATACATGATGTAGTTGCTATATTCTGTGAAAAAAAAAATTTAAAAAAAATAGAAAGAAAATTCAAATGTGATGCGTTGTAATGCGTTATATAAAAATATTTATGTATCCCTTTAATTTCTTTTTTTCATTTCTATTTTGTTTGTCAGGGAAAAGCAAAGAAACAAATACCTTAAAAATAAAGCAAATGGAAACATTTCAGCATACAATACTTTTGCATTGCGACATGTCTGGGAACATTAAATAAAGAGATGAAGAGAGACAAAAAATAATCTGATTAAAGAGGGATTGTAAAAAAAGTGGAAAAAGTAAAGAAAAACATCAACTCAAATGTTAACGTTGTGGAAACCACAAATTATTACACGCGAATGCATTTTAACTATGTTTTATGCTGGTTTAACTGCACACATCCACAATCTTGCTTAAAAGTTTGTTTATACACACAATATATTTTCATTTGTTTCTGTAGCACACTTTTAGGAGCTTGGTTTAAGATTTTTGCAAGGTGCTGAGTTATTAAGTTATATAATAAAGCAAAACAGTGCAGCAGGAAGCAAAGAATTTCAAACAAAGCAAACAAACCAAGAAAAACGAGTCATCAAAGAAATATGGCCATGCAGGTTGACAGCATTGGCCTTAATAAATGATGATTTATGAGCCCTACATATGACGAGTGCAAATTTTAAATATTTTATATTCATTTGTACAAAGCAAGTAAGTTGTAATATTTTGATACAATGTGGTTTGTTTGACCGTTTGGGTTAGTAAATATGCAAATAAAGATTTAGCTTCAAGAAAAATATTATTTTGTTTTATGAAATGTTAAATTTTAAGCTATGTATGTATATTGCTTGGCATAGAATTTGTGTGATTTTGGTTCATCAGCATTCACATGTTTTCATTAAAATTTATTTTTTCAGGAATGCCTACAATATTAGAGGAGAGGGTATTAATTCATTCATGCCCAAAATATATTTTCTAAATATAATAATTTTTATTTTAGTGGTTTTAAAATATTATTTTGGTCTAAGGCGACATCAGGTTTTTACAGTCGTACCTTTCAGACTTTGAAAGTCACAAAAGAAAAAAAGCGTAGTAGGGTTATGTGCTGGGTTTTGTATAAGTTTCTAAGCCTACTACGCGTATTTTAAAGTTAAAATAAAATTGGCATGGTAAAAATTACTCATAAAAAAATTAATATAAGTGTTGAAAGCAATGCGAAAATTTGGAACAAAAACCTGACTAAATTTAATGATGTTCTTAAAAACTGAAGGGATATGATATGAGTATTGATATATCTTTGCAGAATGTTAAAAAAAATCTATAATTGGAAGATTTAATGCGTTGGCCATGATTGCAAAGTGCATCCTGTAATTGAGATTCGTCATCAATGTTATATAGTGATTAAAGAATAACTTTAAGTTTATTTCATTTAATACCTAGTCATAACCATTTATACACTCAGGGAAAACACAAGCTATATTTAAGCTAAATGGGCTTAAAACAAGCTGAAAACGTCATGAAAGTCTGTTAAGTCCGAAAATGCTAAAATCAAGATGCTAATCTTAATTCTAGAACGATTATTTTTAAATTGCTTCGTTCTACTTTTGAGAATAAAAATTTTATTTTAATAATTTTGCAGTCTTGAAATAAGCTTAATGTAGACTTATTTTAAGTGTAATTCATGCTTGATTTTAGAATGTTAAATCTTATTTTAAGATTAATTCCTCTTAATTTCACGATTTTCGAAATTCAAATGCATTTAACCCACAAACAACCCCAGCAAAGAAAATGATAAACTATTAGTAGCATTTTGAATTTATTACAGTTTTATTAAAAACAAAGTTAAAATAAACAAAATTCAAATTTGTATATACTATAAGTACATATGTATGTATATGTAGTTCTTATTACAGCAAAACTTTCCTCAGCATCCACTAATGTTGTCTTTTTGTTGAGTTTTCCTGAGTCGTTCCTGAATCGAGTTGGGGAAGGCAGCACTGCATTAAGGAGTATAGTTAATATGTAATCCTGCGAATATAAAGAGAAAAAAGAGTTTAAGGCCGTAATTTACTATAAATATATACACACGTAGTCGTATGTCGATTGACCTAAATAAATATTGTTAAGTCTTACCTTTATTATTAGTTAGTTTGGCGTTAGAAAATTGCTGCCTACAAAAATCATTAAAAATGTTGTTTTCATAATACAGAAGTTTGCTTTTAAAATTCTCGCATTTTGAATACAATAGTTGTCCTTTTGATGGATACAATAAATTAAAACCTATTTTGATCTAAAATTTACATACATATGTAAATACAAATTATAACTGCCTTATTCATAAAAAATATTTCAGGTTTGTTAAGCGCTTATTTGACATATTTCTATAGGAAATTTGTCAAATAAACCTGTAATAAACCTAAAATATGTTTTATGAATTAGATTGCAAGTATCTAGCTAAAAAAAAGGCTGCTGAACAATTATTTGCCAATTCTGGTGCTCTGCAATCTGCCAATTTAGGCCAGGAATTAAAAAAGTCAAAGCTTCCTATATAATTTAAATCCTGCTGACACATCTTGAAAGTTAATTTCCATTTGTCGCAAACTTCACTCCAATCAGAGCTATCCCTACTTAGATATGTATGTTTGAAACGCCACAAGTGTTGATTTATCAGTTTCAGGTATGTGGTTGTTGGTAAAACGTAATGTTTCAGTAGAAGAAGCTTTATCGGGGTAAGTGTTTTCAGATTACGTAATACTGTGTTTCTGTTTTTTATAACTTCTATTATTTTTTATTTAGCGTAGAGCTTACCGCTTGGATTTTTGCGTCCATGTCTGGGTATAAAATAGTACTCCTTTTGGGAAGGAAATAAATAGTTTTCGATATATTTAGTAAACGATATTTAGACATGGCTTACCTCAACATATTTTTCGTTTGGAAAAGTTTCCACAATTTTATTAATTAATACCGAATTGCCTGCAGAGTGATATTATTGCTGATTAGTTCTTCTACTATGATATTTATCAAATCATTCCTGTATACGTTTGTTAAGTTTTTCCTTTGCTTGTAAAATTCGATAATATTTTTGCCTTTTCATGCTTCATTAGAATTATATTTAAATCTTTGTTCAGAAACTTTCCACACATGGACAAATTTGTAGACGAAGAGTTTAAGGATGTGTTTTTTGGATGTTGCACAGCTTTCAGCCAATCCTCCACTTTTGATGGCATTGAAATAGTTTCGTCATCTATTCTAAACTATTCAAAATAATAATAAAAATGAAATAAAACCAAAAATTTTCTTTTGGTTAAATTTTCATTAAAATTAGAATGTTCACCTGCCTTTTCTTCCAAGCAAATAATTTTTTCGCGAAACTCCATGCGCTGCCCTAACGGGAGAATAGCTTCCTGTAAGATCTCTTTTTGCATGAACTGTAAGCTTCTATAAGTCGCTTGTGCTTAAATATATCCCAAAAGTGAAAAACTCATAGCATACACATAAATACTTATGCATGTTGCACAAACTTCTTACCTTTTAAGTACTCGAAAGCAGGTTCCATATTGAATTCTTTCAACAGTTTCCTCAAATCTTCATCGTCCCGGTTCTGGGCAGGATGCTGAGATTGTTCTTTTTCAAGATTAAAAAGCGCAAAATCATTAGAATTTTCTAATAGCACACCACAGATTTCTTTGGAAAGTTTGTAATGCGAAGCATTCTCCGCTTTCCTCCGGAACATGTAAACTGTTTTCTTCCGCCGGAATAATTGCTACAGTCATCCAATTACCTTCGGAACTTTCGTCAATATTAACTATTTCACAGTTTTTCATTGCAAACAATTAATTTTTTTTAATACTTTTCACTATAGATGAGCTGCACACGTTAACAATAACAGCGAAACTAAAAGAAATTACCATATTCGGACAAATTTAAGTACGTCGACTTGTTTTAAGAATTATACGTTTTAAAATAAGAATAACACTCTTGATATAATCTAAAAACAGGAATTTCACTCTCAATTTAATATTTTTTTTTCTAGTTTTAAGATTTTCATTTTGTTTTAAGGTTGCCGTTCTTATTTTGAGTTATTTTTATTATTGGAAAATTAGACAATTCTAAAATCAATTTTAATTTTAATTTTAGTCCGCAGCTTTTTTTTTTGAGTGTAGTTATTATTATTTATACACATACATGCTTGTATAAAAATATGTGGTACATACATATGTACATGCTCTGCTCTTAATGATGAAAGTGGTCAAAGTCATATATTCCTTTGGTCGAGATATTTCTGTCGCAATAAGGAAAAAGTGCTCAAGTCTTATTTTGCTATTTTGCAGGAGAGCACTTTTAAGCGTTTAAGTCGATTTTCAGAAATTTATTTCTTTCACAGCTAAATTGGGAAATGTTTTATGAACCTCTGTTTTTTTTAAGCAAACATCATTCTACGCACTATAAGTAACACATTTAAGTTGAAATATACCAAAGTATAACATAAGTTAAGCTGTTATTCCAAAAGAAACTAGAAGTATAAAAAATATAAGTCGCAAGTCATAGTACTATAAAAATGAAAAATCCCACAAATTAATTGAGATTTTGACCAGGGGTACTTTTAAATAATCAGATTACGGTGGTACCATTAACTCGAAATCAGTTTATCTCGACTTAACAACTTTTTCTTTTTTGCCACAGATTTAGTAGATTGCATTTGAACAAATCGAAAAATATTTGTATACTATGCAATATTTTAATTTAGAGTTTACTACACATAAGAATTTAATTGATTCAATTAAATCTTTAATTCTTTTAATTAGTTTGAGTGAAAAAAATTAATATTATCAAATTGTTTATAAGTGAAATTTTAATTAATTGCTTAATTGATATTACAAACATTTTAATTGATATTACAAACTTATTAATATTACTTTTTTGTGTGTAGTCTCGATTAATATAAATTTATTTAACACTTATTAAATATTTATTGAAGATTTTTTAAGTTTTATTTGATACTTTGAAGCAAAAATGCCCATGACTTAGACCAATTTCATAATTAAGGGCACATGTTAAAAAAAAAAGTTATTTAAAAATTAATAAAAAAAATATTAAATACATTTTAGTAAAATCGCTTTTGGTGCGTGAAGTTTTTAAAAAAATTGAATTAAACAAAATGCTTTTTGTTATCAAAACAATTTATGCGTAAGAAACACCCTTGGGAGAATGACGTTCAAAAAAGTTGTTACCCTAATATACATACATCCATATGATGCCTGAAGTAATAGTGAAGGTGTAGATGATAATATTGTGTACATGTAATAAGAATCTTTCATTATATAGCGTTTCTTTTTTATACGTTTTCTTTTATCAACTGACAAATGCACAGACAGCTAAACAAAGTTTGCGTTAAAAACACGACTTGCACTGATTCAGACAGTTCGCCAAAAGGAGTTACAATGTCAATGTGTAGTTGCAGGAGTGATAGAAAGTTATGCCGAGTACATACTATGGCATTTTTTGGCATCGCAATAGTGTGTACTAGTGGCAACGTTTGTCGTATGCGATATTTTTCATTGTGTGGTATTGCTTTCCATATAAAAAAATAAAGGGAACAGAGTTGCAGGCATTTTTAAAATGACTCAACAAAATGGCAACACCAGAAATTCCAGATGTATATTTGGCATTACATACATATGTACATTTTTGTTACATGCAAAAGCCATATATTTTAATATATATATATACATTATTTTATTGATTATAAAAATTGTAACATATTTATAGGGTTAAAGAACCCACTTAAAAGAAGCAATAACCACATCTACAGAAACAACTGTTCTTCAAATTGACAAAGATGATGATGCGAAAATGAAAACAGGCAAGAAGCAGATGAATTTCTGCTGCAATGTTTGAACAACACATCAGTGCCAGCAAAGAGTACATAAGAAGAAGAAAAACACGTTTTTTTGTTGGTAAGAAAGAGGATGGAAATCATTT
The DNA here is from genome assembly GCA_949987645.1 of Tachina grossa. Taxonomy (NCBI): domain Eukaryota; kingdom Metazoa; phylum Arthropoda; class Insecta; order Diptera; family Tachinidae; genus Tachina; species Tachina grossa. The sequence goes on along the minus strand of OX465277.1, from coordinate 62,180,317 downwards.
GAAAGCTGCGACGTAAATTAATTTAATTTTAAATGGTCTCATATATTAATCTTTTCAAATTTAATTATGGAAAAAAGTTTTGTACCTTTTTTTGTTGTGTCGTACAGTTTAATCAACGTTGCAGTAAGATTGGAGTGTTTAAAAGGTGAAAAAGCCTTTTGCGTTTGGTAAAGAAGAAACTTATTTATTACAGGTAAGATTTTAAATTTATTTCAATTCGAAATATAGGACATTAGGGACATAGCATTACCAGCAAAAGCTTGGTAATGAGTTAGGCATATAAAGAACAACTTCCCAGCAAAAAATTACACATTTCCATCAGAACTACTTGCCATATAATGACTTACTTTTCTGATTGCCAAATTTCATTACTCGCTTACAAATTTCATTACCTAAAATGTAAAAAAATTATGTACAAGTTGCTAAATGAAGAGAATGATTTTTTTAGATTAAATAGATTACGTGAACAAGTTTCCAAATAAAAAAGGTAAGTACTTCTCAAGAATCGATTATTTTAGTCTCACGCCTTGTTAAAATCATTAAGTTGGTAATCCAGTAGGGAACAGCTTCCACCAAAAATGCTTACTTGCAAACTCGATTACCTTTTTTTTAATTTTTTGCTGGGTTACTTTTCTACACAAACTACACACCGCCTGCATTACTTTACAGCACATTCAACAGTAGTTAATGTCAATTAAAAAACCAATTAAATTATTCTCTGCGTGGCATTGTAGTCAAGTGTGTGTTTACCAAGCATATAGTTCCGTATTCAATAGGCTGGGTAACATATGTATAGAGAAAAATAAAATTTATTTTTGATGTGTAAACATCTATACGCTAGGGGGTAAAATTTTTTTCACAATACAATCACAAATTTTGCTGAGATTCACACCGCGTTGTCAAATCGGTATGAGCTACATATGTATGAGTGTATAAGTGTTTGAAACAAGCAATACAAACTTATTTAAAATATTGTAAATACATAGGCCTTTGTTGGTTTTTGTTTGTTTTATTTAACTTGATAATTGCTTTATTAGGGTTCCGTTGGCCAAAGGTGAAAATGAACCGTAAGAGCTACGGACCTGAAATTTGGACACAGTGTGTAGACATTTGGCCACTACAACAACAAATACATGAGAGTTAAAAATTAAAGGGTGTTCCAAAACGAGCAACGAAAAATGTTAAAATCCCATGTAATATACATACAATTGTATGTACATATGTATGTACCCTTGGAATTTTAAAAGTAAGTGTATTTTTATACAGACTACAACAGTTAACACTAAATTTAAAAAATTTAAATCAATGGGTGTTCCATCAGTTAATGCAATTTTGACTTTGTAATTTTGACAACTTGCTGTATCTTGGAAACCGTAAGAGCAAAACTCTTGAAATTTTCAAAAACTAAAAAATCAAAAAAATATGAAATCACCAAACCAAAAAAAAATCGCCAAAAAAAAAAAAGATCGCCAAAACGAAAAAAGCACCAGATTAAAAAAAAATTTCTAGGTTTAAAATAAATCGCGAAAACACGGAAAAATCGCCAAAATGAAAGAAACCCTTAAACAAAAAAATCGCCAAAATGAAAAAAATCGCCAAAATGATATAAACCGCCTAATTAAAAAAACCCCAAAACAGAAAAAATCGCCAAAATGAAAATAATTTCAAAAATTAAAAAAAATTAAACAAAAAGAGAAAAAAACGCCAAAACGAGAAAAAAGCGATAAAAATGAAAAAATCGTTTAAAAAGAAAAAAAAAACTTAAAAAAAGGACGAAAGCTAAATCAAAAAAATGCTCAAAACCGAATGTGTGCGAGTCAAAGTCAAAGCATTTTACTGAATCTATTTTAATTGCAATGCGTACACAACAACAAGAACAGCAACAACTAAAGGATGAACAACAGGAATTAAAAATTAAAAAGTAAAAGTAAAGGCATTTACCATAGATAAGCACTGCAGTACCACTAAAGTTTCAGTAAAAATAATAAAAAATTTTTAACGAGTAAATTTTTACTGATTACTAAAAATTTTTTCTACAATTTTTATAAATTGTCTAAATAATTTGTTATATGATGAGGTGCATTGAATTTTCAGTAATCAGTAATGCTTGTATTCATTATGAAATTCTACCAAGTGGCTAAATGTTTTTCATACAAAAGTTTCAAAATTTTAATGAAAAAACTTTGCAACTTGCTACAATTCAGTTCAGTTCTTGTGGTACCTTCATAGCGAACAGTCGATTAGCGGAATTTTTCTTACTTACAAAAAATTAAACAAACAAAAAAATATTCGTAGTACATATTACTCGCAATAGGTACATACTGTCTTTAATAAATAAGCTTTATGCTTTGCTAATATTTTTACATAGTAAAAATAACAAAAACAAAAAAAACCGCAAAAAAAACTTACACAAAGTGATATTGAGTAATACTATATATGTGTACCTCTAAACAAATAAAAAATCATAAATAACAAAAACAAAAAAAGACCGCAAACAAAAAAAAAACACAAACGAATAACCCTTGAGGAATTCTTTGTATGAGTGCCTCAAATACAAAAAAATTTGAAGTGAGTTCTAACGGCAGAAATGCTTATTTTACTGTGAGTTCTGAAACTCTTAATGAAAAAAATATAAATAATAAATTTGACGAAAGTCATTTTTTAACGTCAAAGCCAATTTTTCGTCAGCGATCAACTTCGCTTTGTCCAATGCCAAATAGTAATGATGCATTAACATTACAGTTGCCTAGTACTTCTTCATATAAGCCAGTAATATCATCACCTTCAGGCTCGTGTTCATCACTTAACAAAGTTATCACTACAGATAACAGCGGCTCGAAACTCAAGGTACAAGTCGGAATGGACAGATATATAACCGTGGTAAAGCGTGGGCGAAGTCCGAATTCTTCAAAAATTTCATCTGCTCCAAAAATGTCTAGGGATAACAGCGCAGCCCCAACTAATCGCCAAAACCGCTTCGAAATTTTGCAAGATGACAACGACAAGCCCGAGATATCCTCGAATAAAATATCCAAGCCGCCACCAATCTATTTGAGACAAAAAAATTCAAATGCCCTTATTAAAAAATTAATTTCGGTCATTGGTGAGAATAAATTTCACATTGTTCCAATAAAACGTGGCAACATCGATGAAACTAAAGCCCAAATTTATGACGAAAAAGATTTCCGCAAAATGTTTGATGAATTTGAAAAAAATAAAACAAGCTTCGACACATACCAGCTTAGAGCGCTAAAGGCATGCAGATCGTATTGAAGGGCTTAGATTCTTATGTTGTTCCCGAAGAAATAAAAGATGCACTCGTCCTCCAGGGGCTTAAGGTAAAAAATGTGTCCAATATAATATAATATAATATAAACAGAGAGAAGATTCCCCAACCCCTATTTCGTGTTGAACTTGAGCCTAATGATATAAAATTTGAAAAAAAAATGAGACGCATCCAATTTATAACCTAAAATACCTCTTATATCGAAAAATCACAGTTGAAGAGCCACATAAGCGTTCAGGTCCTGTACAGTGCCATAATTGCCAAGAATATGGCCATACAAAAACATACTGCAATTTACCCTCTGTTTGTGTTGTGTGCGGCGAATTACACGGCACTGCTAGTTGCAATAAGCCAAAAGATCAAAGTGATAAAAAATGCAGTAATTGTGGAGGTAATCACACCGCTAACTACAGAGGTTGTCCTGTGTACTCTTTCGTAAAGAAGACTATGGTCCAAAAACCTAAATTAGCTCCAGCTCAATCAGCAAACGCTTACTCTGCCACTTTTGCGCAAATGACCCAACCAGTTACTTCCCGTGTAAAGTATGCAGATGCTGCTAAGACAAATTCAATTCCCACACAAAATGTTTCCCCGCCAAATAATTCAAAAAATACTGACGCAAGCTTTAATTTTAATCGCCTTGACGCTACTATTAAAAATCTTGTGCAAACTATCAACAACTTTACAACTCTTGCGAATGCAGAATACTCTACTTCAAGCATTAATTAATAAGCCATGAACACGTTAACAATATGTTTCTGGAACGCAAACGGCATTCGCCTTCATAAAAATGAACTTGAGCACTTTCTCACGGAAAAAAATATTGATATAATGTTAGTATCTGAGACTCATTTGACTTCGAGAAGTCTTTTTAAAATTTATGGCTACACTATATATGATACAAAGGACCCAAGAGGAAGGGCTTGCGGTGGATCAGCAATTCTAATAAAGTCAAGACTCAAGCACTATGTTCTTGATAACATTTGTGAAGAACACCTACAATCAACAAATATTGGCATTGAAAGTTTTTGTACAAATTTTGTTATATCATCAATTTACTCCCCTCCCAGATGTCACACCAGCGTCTAATTACTCTTTGTGGAGCGCTGCTAGAAAGCTTAAAACACCCATTGAGTATAAGCCACCTCTACGCACATCTACCGGAAGTTGGGCAAGAAGCGATACTGAAAAAGGTAAAATATTTGCTAAACACTTAAAATCCGTTTTTACGCCAAACATATGTACTGGTGTTGCTGATTTGCCGAATGTAGTAGCTCTACCCCCTCAACACATAAAGCTTAAGACGCGTGACTTACAAAAATTAATTGCCGAGCTCAACCCGAAGAAAGCTTCGGGTATTGATGGAACCAGATGCTTATGAACTTGCCTCGTATTGCAATGAGAATCCTATTATTCATATTTAATGCCATTTTACGACTGGAGTATTATCCACACAGCTGGAAGCTTGCCAAGGTTAAAATGATTCCAAAGCCGGGCAAAGATCTAACCAAGGCTGAGTCATATAGGCCAATAAGTCTACTATCAACTATGTCAAAGCTTTTCGAAAAACTGCTCAAAACAAAATTGTCCCCAATTCTAATTAGTAGTGGGTGCATACCAGACCATCAATTTGGTTTTAGAAGTCAGCATAGCACCATTGAACAAACTCATAGATTGGTTCAATTTATAAGAAGAACTTTTGAGGAAAAAAAGTATTGTTCTGCGCTCTTTATTGACGTTTCCCAGGCATTTGATAAAGTGTGGCATGAAGGCCTAATTTTAAAATTGAAGACTAACCCCCTTATGCAAAAAAATATTTTACTTTAGCTTTAAAGGTCGTAGTAGTTGATAAGCACTTTAAGGCTAACATAGCTTTATTAAAATATCATATGCAAAAGACAACTTTAAATATTTTGTGATTTAATAATAAATACTGGTAACACCACCGTGTTCAACAACCACTTCACAGCTTATGATGTACAAAATTCAATACAATTTCATTCGGGTATTCAAATATTTTTTTTATTTTATTAAATAAATTTTTATTATCTTGAAGTAAAGCAACCTAATTTAAAAAATATGAGCTTCTGACTTAATAGGAAAACAGATAAACACAACCATGAAGTAAAATTAAAAAAATGTGAAAACTTATCACAATTTGTTTTATTCGAATGAAACGAGTATTTGAATATCCAGCTTTTTTCGATTTGTTTTGATTGTATGTACATCACTAAAACATTTTTGTATAACTGTATTTATTTTAATATATTTTTTATGGATTTTGCTATGTATTTCGAAGCAGTTGGATAATTTGGTGATGTTTCCCATTACATGACAGAAATAATAAATTTAAGATAAGAGCAGGCACCTCTAGCTTCATTTTCAGATGTAACATGAATCAGTAGGTATATAGCATATTAGTAAAAATATTTGAGGTACAAAATACACATTTTGGAAATATCAACTTAAAGTATTCTTAACAAACGTGGGTGCCTACTTTAGAATTTGTATACAATAATTTTTTTAGAATACAACTTTACTTAACATTGCTTGGCAAAGCTTTATTAAGTTTTTTGCATAAGACCCTTACTTACCAATAAACATTTTAAATCTTTTGGAAAGTTACATCATTTCCCGTAAGTTCACTGATGTGGAAGCAGACTTTAGGAGTAGGCCTGAAACTATTTCATCCGGTGTGCCACAGGGGATTATACTGGGACCAGTTTTATATTTGATTTATACTTGTGATATGATGAGGCATCCCGCAAACTCCAGGAACACATTAGCCAGATGGAGCTTTGGTTAAACTTATGGAGAATTAAAGTCAATAAACAAAAGTGTGTCCATATAACGTTCAACCTAAGAAGAGATACTTGCTCCCCCATTCGGATTAACAATCAAGTTATTCCTCAACATTCACATGTGAAATATCTTGGTATACACCTTGATCGACGACTTACATGGAAACATCACATTGAAACTTAAATTAACTCAGGTACATTGGTTAATTGGTAGAAATTCAACACTTAGCCTAGACTGCAAACTTTTAATATACAAGTCGCTTTTAAAGCCAATATGGTGTTACGGAATTCAACTATGGGGCACTGCTTCAGCTTCAAATGTAGAGAAAATTCAACGAAGGCAAAATAAAATTTTACGCATGATAACATCGGCTCCATGGTACATCAAAAATTCAAATATACATCGCGATTTGAATATGCCACTAGTGACTGAAGAAATTGTAAAATACGCAGGCAAATATCTAACAAAACTCGAGTCACAACCTAATCCGCTTGCTCGTAATATTTTGAACTTTACTGGGCACATCCGCTTAAAAAAGAGAGATACACGGGCTCTAATATTCAACTTTCTAGATGATGAAGCTGCTTGAAAAAACTTGTTTCTTTTTGTTGCTTATCACTACTTATGTATTATTAATAACTATCACTAAGCTTATATCCGACATTGGTCGGGCCTAATAATTTTTTTGTATATTTAAGATTTGAATACTTATTGTTAGTTCATATTTGAAGATACAATAAATAAAAAAACATGCATTAAAAAAAACTTGCTACAATTTTATTATGATTACGGCCCTACGATTTTACTGGTAATTTCACTAGCAGTAAATATTTACTGAATTTTTTAGTAATCAGTAAATTTACTGCTTACCGCAATTTTGAATGCAGGACATATATGCTGCAGTGTGCCAATTTACTAACCAAATAAGTTTAATAAAACAAACAAAAATCAACAAATTCATATGTATTTACAATATTGAAAGTTTTGATACTTTTAATTAATTAATTTAAAAAAATATACTAAAAGCATAAGTGCTTCCAACTTAAAAAAAATGTTTCATTACTATGTAGATGTTTACACATCTCCTCTGTGATCGGCCTCACATTGCTTTTTTTTTGTGGGCACGGTGACAAAAAGGTGCCAAATTAAAAGTGTTATTAGGTTACGAAATTTGAAAGCAATCGGAGTTAATGTTCTGCCTCCGGTTTAATGTTGAATATTTAAAAAATTTTCTCAAAAAAAAACTTAAAGCATGATATGGAAAGTTCCTGTAATGTATTTTATTTATTTGTAAAAGTAAGAAATCAATTATAATTATATTACCTTGTTAATTATGTACATATATTTATTTAAAGAAAAAAAGCATGTGCAATTTTTTTAAATGTATATATATATACACATATGTTATTCATAAAAATAATGAATACAAGCTTTTGGCTCGACTATGGATGGCAACTGAACTTTGGTTGCGTTGCTAGTTGCCAAAATGGTATTACAGATGGCAACTGGCAACTAACAGCTGGTAATTTCAGTTGCCATTTTGGCATCCACAAATTTGTAGTTACTGCATAGTTTAAAAGCAAAAAAATTTAAAAATTAAACAGTAATTGCAATATTATTTTTATTTTTGAATTTCTTCTATGCATATTTAAAGAAAATATCATTTACAGATAATTATTACAGAGATTGTTCAATCTTATTTAAGGCAACAACATTTACTCACAGTAGAGGCGGTAATTCTAAAGATTCGTCTAATAGATTCAACTTTTATACTTCTTTCTCTTCACCAATAATTCATTCCACTCAACTAATAATTTTTATGATTAGTAATATTTTTAAACACTTTTTACTCAATAATTTTCCTTTGAACACTTGTATTTCTTATATTCTAAATATTTGTTTATATTATTTTCAGTTGCCAATCTGTCATAATCGTATTTTCGACAACTTTTTGGCAACTGAAGTTCGGTTGCCATCCATAATCGAGCCATTAGTTCTAGATAAAATCCTTTGTGCTATAGAATTTTGGCATAAATTTTCTTGATTCTATCTGCGTTTTGATGATGCCTTCTCTTGTTGTTTTGTTGCACAAAGTTGAGTCACTGCCTTGACTGCTCTTTCTACCGCTTGGTTATGACAGGGAAGGTGTAATAGTTCAATTCCATCATTGTTTTCTTCTTTAACAAACAGTCGAAGATTTTCTTCATATACAGATTTTAATATATGTGGTTCAGTGATTGTGTCTTCCCATTTCAAAAGGTGAAAATATGATGATGCATTAAAGTTTATTGTTGGTATCTGAAAAAGCCGTAATTGCTTTGATGTTGCAGATCTACTTTTCAAAATTCGATGGACAGCTAATTCACGAATTTGTTTCTGGGGATCTGTCAATATTGCAACCCAGCAAAAAATAAAATGAGTACTTCTTTAGAAAGTACTTCTAATTTACTTCCAAAATAGGTTATGCATTTTATTCTGGATTAATGAAGTTATCTTTAAGCACATATCTAAAGTAATGGCAAATCACCTATTTTATTACTATTATCCTCTAAAATAAAAACCCAGTAAAAAAGTGATGAAAAAAAGTAGAAAAAGCACCACAACTACTGATACGAAAAACTTCAAACCCCGAGCAAGCCGGTAAGCTAATAAATTGATTGATTGATTTAATTGTTTAAAAGTACAAATTCTTCAACTTCAGAAATAAACGAAAACTAGAACAGATTTTCCTTCTTTTTTCTTCTGAGACAATTATTTTAATGAGTAGAATACTTTAAGGAATGAAGTAGCTTCCAATTGGGTTAGTAAATAAGTGAATAAGCACCACTTCTTAAATCATAGATTTAAGTGCTTTGGAAAAGTGGTTAAGAACCACATCCTAAATGTAAAATATATTGGATTTACTTCACCAATAAAAAATCACACCTTATTTTAGAGTTTATATAGCAAATAAAAAGTAAATCTTATTCACTCACGGGTTGGAAAAAACTAACCACTTCGCTCCAATGACACGCTAATGTAAAATTCACTACTTTTTGCTCGGAGTTCGAAGTGCTTCGTATTAGTAGTTGTGGTGCTTTTTCTACTTTTATTTCACCACTTTTTTTGCTGGGAAGTAATAAGTTTTCAGGGTGTGCAAAATAGCTGTTTCTTTGAATCACTGGGTCGACAACAGCTTTCAAAGTTGTTGGTAAATATCTGCTTAGTTTAATTAGTTTAAATAGATGTCGTGGTCCGTCTTTACAGTTGGGAAGAGTTTTTATAGAAAACCACACTGGAGCATTAACATTGACAATATATATTGCAAGAGTGGTAAGGTTTGCAGAAGGGTTCTCAACTGAAATATAAAAACGAAGTATTCTGTTAGCACGTATTAGCCATCGAGCATGAGACATTTTGCCTTGTGATTTATTAGCCAAATTGTTTTCATATATGCCCGTTGCAACTGTTTTAACTATTTTGTACAAGTACTTCAGATCTGCACTTATATCTTCAACACAAAGCTCTGGTAATTTCGTGAGAATTTGTTTAAACTTCACTATAGCTCTTTCCACAGTTTTCAAGTGCCTTGCCAATTTTTTCCAAAAATGTCTGTGGTCCTGATGTGCCACCATCAACATATTGAAAAAGGTGTCTGAATGACAGTTCATTCATATGCAACATAAGGGTCTACCGAATCTATTTTCTAGTATGCGTATAATACCTCCAGATTTACCAACATTTGCATTTGTGCCATCACAACCGATGGCAACTAAAAAATCCATCGATATATCTACATTCAAGAAAAATTGAATATTTCTTGTTCTATGCACTTTGCAGTGCCTGAAGAAGGTGAAACATATCCAAAAAACTGCGAGTTAGGTTCTTTAATTAATGAAATATGCTCCTCCAGTATACATTGCTTGTACTTCTTGCCGTCTTTTTCAATATGACTAAAGTCCGACCCTTTCTTCCGTCGAAATATAAAGCGGGTAATTGTGAAACACTTTGTTTTAAAGTTATAGTTTCTCTGGTTTTTTTCTTTCTCGACGAAGCTTATTTTTGTCAGTAACTACTGAGCTCGAAGTATACAGAGCTGCAGATGCGACAGCAGCTCCTGCCCTATCTGATACTCCAAATCTTTTGCAGGTTTTTGATAATAAACTGAAATCAATTGCCCCTTTTTTTGTTTCAGTTTTTGGAGGACGCAATTGAAATTGTCGAGGTTCTTCACAATCCGACTGAACATATTCGGTTTCAGATGCACTACTCAATATATCTGGAGGTGTTTCGTCCATTTTTTGTTGCTTTAGAGTAGATTTTTCTCGTAACAGCTTTCTCTGTAATGTTTTTCTCATCTGCTTTGTTGTTCCAACAGCCATATTACTTATAGCCATTTGTCTAATAGTTCTTTGATCTATTACAAAACTTAGCTCTCTTTCAGGTATTTTTTTTGTTTTTAATGCAAGCACATTTAAGAAAATCTCTGCACTTACATGCCGAAATATCAAACAAAATCTTACTATCACAAAGAAATTTTTCCAACTTGTTTTTAGGCATTTTTAGATGAGACTTCAATAGATTTTTCTATTTTAAATGATATGTTTGTAGCATTACCTTTATTCGTTTAACCTCTACTGTAGGTATAGACGATTTGTCCCATATTTGAATTAATTTTTCAATTAGAATGACTTCTATTTCCTTACATGTTGGCTCCTTTTTAGTTTCTCGCTCATATTTTAAGCCATGACGGGTCCACTCATAAAATTTCATCACTTCTTCATGAGTTGGTAATATATTATCTTTCAAATTACACAAAACACCAAACAAAGGACACTTCCAATTATTTCTGGGACGCTCCATTTCTCAAATAATAAAATAAACAAATGACAGCACTCCAAAACACAACACTAAAGGTAGAATTAGTAAAATCGTATCATTCTACTTTACAGCTTGCCGTATCGTTCAACTTTGTGCACAAGTTATAGAAAATGTAACAGTTTGCACAGCACATTTTTTTTTGTCTGGCATTAAATGCGGCGTTTTTGACATTCGCTACAGAAAAATCTGTTTTCTGCAGATTCCTACGTCAGCAGTGCTACCACCACATATTTTATAACTAGTAACATGCATTGTATATGGTACGGTTTTTGTCAGCTGACACGCAACATCACGATACGATTTTACTAATTCTACCTTAACAAACGCAGCACACTTAGTATTACTTATTACTTACTTATTATTATTACTTATTTTCCGTTTATATAATATATACAAAAGCAGCATGTTTTTTTTTTTGGTTTTTATAATATACATATATATAAAAGCAGAATTCTATAATATTGTGCCATAGGCGTAACAAAAATTTATTTTATATCTACGGTTACATAGATGGCGCTACGGAATATTACCAAAATCTAATACATTGTAGCACATGCATATGATTGAATTTATATTACTACGGCTGCGGCACGTCTAATTGAAACTTTAGACTCAATGAGGTAGTTTAGACGAGAACAATTTTTAAGCCGCACAATTTTTGTTCTTTTCCAAATTACACGAGACTAATTCATCTGGCACAAAATGTATTCGTATATACAGCTGTGTGTATGTTAGTGTTTTTAGTATTCATTTAACATTTGCTGTTTTTTAAGTTGTGTGTGTATTGGTTTTATGCTGCTAATGAGGGGTTGAAGCTGGTTGAAAAGTTATGCCAACCGCAAAACCACTCTCTTTGCCTCTCTCACCTAATTACAAACTGGCATATTATGCCAGCACAATTATGCCCGTGTACATCAGCGCAATAAGTGGTGCATATCGCTACCTTAATAGAGAAATGCCCTAACTCACTTTTTTAAATTGATTTTTTTTTTCATGTTTCGATAGATGTTTATCGAAATATACAAAAACATATATATATTTGTAAAAAAATAGAGTTAGAGATATCTATATAAAGATAGCGATATGTAAATGTGTGTTCTAGGAAAATTTAACAGTGTGAATCTACATTGTAAGAGTACAGTTTTGATCGAAATCACCTCTATATACCGATATTTAAGATTATTTTGCATAACACTTGTACAAATATGTATCTTAGAAAGTATTAATAAATCGAACTCAAAAATCTATTTTTCTGAAATTTCTATCGCTATCCGGAGGCAGTAAAACTTAAAATAGTGCAATAAAATTTTATATCATTTAGCACATCTTTATCAATGAGCCTCTCAAGAAATCAAGAAAAAAAATTTTGACCCAACCTAGTGTTCAAGTACCGTCAAAGGCATAAGTGTTTTTTTTAATTGTAGCAGCCTTATACATAGCAAAAAATTAGCAGGAAGTTGGCTATATTCAGACTTTGATATTAGTTAAGATTAACTTAATATCTCTAGTTGCTCTAACACACTTTTGGGTAAAAGTTGAATTAGCAACAGTGCAATTAGCAATGCGCATAGGATTCAGAGAGTGATGATCAAAAGCACATATAAATAAGCTAAAAAAGCGTAAAACTTAAAAAATTGCGGGTAAAAAGCACTAAGCTAAATATTCAATGTTATTTATGTTCTTATTACTAAATATTTGCTTTTGAAATTTATTTGCTGGTGGTTCAGCGTTGTCTATATGCATTTCATTGTTGCTGTAACAAATCATCAGTAGACTTCAACCACACATTTTGAATAGTCACAAACCTCTTATCTTATGCACAGACTTTCAAGAACTATTTGAGAATAATAATATTTTTGAAAATTACAAAAGAAAAATAAGCGTAGTAGGCTTAGAAACTAATACAAAAAACCCAGCAAATAATTTATATTGGATAAGAATCTATTTTATTTTTCTACAATAATTTCTTAAATATTTTCTGTTGTTTACGATTTATATAAATAAGTATTTTGTGTTTGTTTTGCTGGTCTAAGCCAGCTTCTGAACACTCGATAATTCTTCCAAGCTTTTTCTATATTTTTGTTTTTCCATCTTAACGAACGTGTTAATAAGTTAATAAGATTTAACAAGGAATTAATGCAAAATTTATTTTTAAGAAAAATTTTTAATTTCATAAGAACTAAGACACTTTTTGTTATTTTTTAAATTTCCACAAGTGAAAAATCCACGTTGTTTAACTGTCTTCACACATGCGTTCTAAAATAGTAAAATCGCTGCTTAACAAATCTATAAAAACAAATTTTTAAGGAATTGAAAATATTGATTTGAGAAAATTCGAAGCGTTTGCTTCTTTGCTTTGCGTTGCAAAAATTTTGATTCTTGAAGAAGCACTAAAAGTACTGCAAGAAATTGTAAAAAGGACTATAAAAATTCGAGTGCGTACAAAGGAAACAAATATCAAGAAATATTCGAAAAGCACCAAAATGACAACGTTGCATCCAGCTAACCCCTCAATAATCAATTTCAATGAATTTTTAATTTAAAAAAAATTTTACTGTATAAGTAAAGTAATAATTTGGCATTATTAGTACGTTAACAAATGTTAAACAGAAATTGAACTGGGTCTTAACAAGTTCCATGCAATTGGGTTTAATCCACCATAAAATCCCAGCGTGACTTCCAATATAAAATGCAAAACTCGTTAAACATATTAAATTTTGCCACTTACACTACCTTCATGCTGTACATAATATTCACGTACATATTTGTAACCAAACTTAAAAATATTTAATTTAAACTGGCATTTAACTAACATTTACTCAAACGACCTCACAACACGAAAAATTAAATATTTGAGTTAGTGATGCAGAATTAATCATCGTTCTTCATATCGTGTAAAAATTTCATACAAATATCTTGCTCTTTAAAAACAAAAAAAAAGATATTTTTATTCCTTTAAGTTTTGTGCAAATTTAAACTTCAAACTCGTTTTCTGGCAAACTGTTTTTTTTTAGTTATGACCTTGTTTGAGTAAATGTGCGATATATAAATTAATATTTTAAATTTAGTCATAAGGATTAGCAGCCTTACGTTTAACGAAAAACTGGCATGAAGTTAGCTGAAGTGACTACATTGAACTAGATGTTAAAGAATGCCTCGATACAATATGACATTGAATATTGCCGCATAATGTAGTTTCAACCCACTACTAAATCATAGCGTGATTTTTAATGTAAACTTTTATGGCAAAACTCGGTAAGGCAATGTTTATGCCCTTTAAGACACTTTCGCGCCTGTTTTATATATTTCATAGTTATAATGTGGTGTCCTAAAAACACAGAGTCTATATTTAAGAAGTTAGTCCATTTTTGTAATGTGAAGGTATTATGCATCAACTCTATGATAGCGAATTGCTAAGACGTTCATGACGTTCATGGCTCATTTGGTGCAACTTTTGTTCGCCCGGTTTTCCATTCATGATTATAAGTGCGCTCCGTTGCGATTATGTTTCATGTCGAAAACAAATGCGCAGGAGCGACATATTTGCTCCTATTCGTGATCTGTGGCAGTTTTGCAACTCCTCCTTTTGATGTTTTATAACTGATATGAAAACCTTACCATTGATGAACAAGTTGTTGTATTTAGGGGACGATGTTCCTTTCGGCTGCTTATGTTGTTGAAACCTGAAAAATATGGCTCGAAATATAAATGCGAAAAATGCAGAGCCTCGACGAAAACAAAGATAACGATTTGTATTCCACTTTTCTTTCCAATTTTGATTTAGGAAAAAGTTTATAAATTTCTAAAAACTCCCACTCTATAAGCCCAGGTTAGTTTTCTGTAATTCCATAAAAAAATATTAAAATAAATACAATTATACAAAAATGTTTTAGTGATATACATTCAAACAAAACGAATCGAAAAAAGCTGGATATTCAAATACTTATTTCGTTCGAATAAAATAAATGGAGATAATTTTTCAATGTTCATCATATTTTTTTTACTTTTACTTCACAAAAATGTTTATCTGTTTTGCTTCCATGTCAGAAGTTTATATTTTATAAATTAGGTTGCTTAACTTCAAGATAATAAAAATGTATTTATTAAAATAAAAAATTATTTGAATACTCGAATGAAATTGTATTCGATGTTGTACATCATAAGCTGTGAAATGGTTGTTGAACATGGTGCTGTACCAGAATTTATTATTAAATCACAAAATAATTAAAGTTGTCTTTTGAATACAATTTCTTAACAAAGCAATGTTAGCCTTAAAGTGCTTGGTAGCTACTATGAACTTTAAAGCTCAAGTAAAATATTTTTTTGAATAAGGCTGTAATATTTTATTTCTGTAAATTCTGCGTACGTACGTACGTGGTACGTCAAGTCAAAAGATACGAAAAATGTATCTTTCGTATCCTAATGGCATCACTGAATTGAATTGATGAAGCACTTCCGCTATAGCTAAAGAGCTAAAATTTGGCACACGAGTAGATCTAGTTGAGCAATGAACCAGAAAAATCTGAAAACCCGAAAATTTTAACAAGGGGGGGCGGAGTTACGCCCATAAGAACTAAAACTTGTTCTAGTGCGCTGAAATTCGATAAAAAACTAGGTCTAGGTGAAAAATTAACTAAAAAAATCTGAAAACCCGGAAGTTATAGCCAGGAGGGTGGGGCAACGCCCATAAAGCTCAGAATTAAAAATGCTAATCTAAGGCGCTTCATGGAAACTATTTTATTGAAATTCGGCATATATACTTCGGTAATGCAAGGCTAAAAATTTTTCATTAAAAAAATGGGCGTTGACACACCCATACAATTTAAACCTCATTTTCGTGTACTACGGCTCAGCATATTTGGATATACTATTTATGTATGGATTATTATCCTTTTGCAATGAAACTGGACACGAATACTAAGCACTGGCCGAAAAAATTTTTAAATTGGAAAAGTGGGCAGGGTTACGCACATAAAAATTAAAAGTTGTACTAAGCAGCTGAAATTTGATATACAAGTAGAACTAGGTGAGAAAACAACAAGAAAAGCCTGAAAACCTTGAAATTTTAGTCAGAAGGGCGGGGCGGCGCCCATAAAAATTAAAAACTAAAAGTTGCGCCAAGGAGCTTAAACTTGATATCCAAGTAGATCTAGGTGAGAAACCAACTAGAAAAATCTGAAAACCCAAACAATTTGACAACAATGGGCGGGCCAACGCTAATATTGTTTGAAACTAAAAACTTACAGCATTATTTATAAAACTTGTTAAGGCTGGTTAAAAGTTTTTTAAGAAAATTTTTTTTATGAAAATTTGTCTTAAAACCCCTTTATAAGGCCTTAATAAGTTTTATAAACAAGACTGTTAATATACAGCTTTTAACTTAAGCCATTTTAGTGAAACCTTGCATATACGTTGCACAATAATTTAAAATATCACCTTAAAAAGTGGGCGTGATCACTCCTATAAAATTTTAGTCTTGTGATTAATCTACTTAGGTCTAGCATATTTCAGAAGAAAATTAGCATGAATTATAAGCGCTGCTCACAACAAAATTGTTAGTTTAAAATAGTGGGAGAAGTAATGTTCATAAAATTTAAAGGTATACTTCGCGCTAGAGAGCTGAAATTTAATACACAAGTGTAGATGAGTAAGCCAATGGGAAAATCTTAAAACCAAGAAGTTTTATCAGTAAAGTGCGACTCTGACTCGCACACGAAGGGTTCCGTACGAACACTAGATATGTAATTTAATACAAACTTCATCCTATATAATATATAGCTTTGGCATTTTTTTCGTTTTTGGGGTCTTTTCGGTTTTATTTTTGTTTTGGCGTTTTGTGCGTTTTTTCTTGTTTTGGCGATTTTTTCGGTTTTTTGCGTTTTTTCATTTTGGCGATTTTTTTATTTTTCATGATTTTTTTCAGTTTTGCTATTTTTTTTATTTAAATTTTTTTTTTAGTTTTGGCGACATTTTTGCGTTTTGGCGATTATTTTCGATTTTAGGCGTTTTTTTCATTTTGGCGTTTTTTTTCATTTTGGCGATTTTTTCGAATTTGGTGATTTATTTTAGTGTTAGAAATTTTTTCTTTAATTTTGGCGATTTTTTTCGTTTTGGGGATTTTTTTTTTAATTTTTGGCGATTTTTTTTTTG
Source organism: Tachina grossa (assembly GCA_949987645.1). Taxonomy (NCBI): domain Eukaryota; kingdom Metazoa; phylum Arthropoda; class Insecta; order Diptera; family Tachinidae; genus Tachina; species Tachina grossa. Next base: position 62,163,219 of record OX465277.1, on the reverse strand, counting down.
GTTTGGCGATTTTATAATTTTCGGGTTTTTTAGTTTTACCATTTTTGAAAATTTCAAGTGTTTGCCTCTTACGGTTTCTAAGATATAGCAAATTGTAAAAATTACATAGTCAAAATTGCATTAACTAATGGACCACCCTTTAATTTAAATTTTTTTAAATTTTAGTGTTAATTGTTGTAGTAATTTTACAAATTTCAACTTTCAATATACATATGTTCATACAATTGTATGTATATTACATAAGATTTTAAAATTTTTCGTTGCTCGTTTTGGAACACCCTTTAATTTTTAATTCTCATGTATTTGTTGTTGTAGCGGCCAAGGTTCTACATACTCTGTCTAAATTTCAGGTCTGTAGCTCTTACGGTTCCTGAGAAAATACCGTGTGACGGACAGACGGACAGCGTAGCGAAAACAATAGTGTTCCTTTTCACCTTTGGTGTACGGAACCCTAAAAATGTAAGAAACCAGAAGTTTCAATCAGGGGGTGGGAGCAAGAACTTGAAACTCAACATTAAGTTAAGTTTTATTGAAAATTTTCATACACATTGCACTTGTCCAAAGTAAAAATTTCTTTTTAAAAAGTGGCCGTGACTACACCCATAAATCTTACCTTTTTCTTTCATGTACTTCGGCTTAGCAGTTTTTAGTCTATTACTCATGTATATATCATTAGCTTTTTCCTACGAAACTTAACATGAACCATAACCACTAACAGATATAAAAGTCGGTGGGGCCAGGCCCATAAAAATATTACGTAACATTATACTGTAGAGAGATGAATTTTTGTAGACAAATAGTCCTAATTGATTTACTCAATCGGAAAATCCAAAAATAAAGCACAGCTACCCTATTGAAAATTTGCGTGCACATTGGGCATACACTTTTGATTTATGTACTTCGGCTAAGCAGATTTTAATATGTAAATATATTGACAAAATAGGCTGGGTGACGCCCACTAAAACTTGCTCTGTATTTAAAATGTTTCTTTCCAGAGGATTTCTACCAAATTGCGTACACACTGGCGACTCGTTGTAATGAAACAATAGTGCATTTTGAAGTTTTACAATTGAGCACCCATCACGCTCTAACCCATTATTTCATGTAACTATGCCATTTTCGACTGGCACAATGATCATGAATACAAATACATGAACACACTAGAAATTTTAAGTTTAAAAAGTGTTATTATAGAAAATTTGTCAAAATGCAATGAGATCCTCATAAAAACATAAATGTGAAAAAAGGCCAAGTCCCTATCAAAAATTTCGGCCATTAAAAGTAGTGAGATATAAATTTTGACCAAGTTATTGTTTGGCACAATTCTTCACACTGAAGTATTCTATGAATCATATAAATTTGTAATCGTAAGGGTGTCATATAATATCTGGATAATCTGCTAACTTGGAAATATTTTTACTTTTCTAAAAAAGGAGAGAATAATGATTCATTTCTTTATATCCGTAAAAATATTACCAAGTTAGCAGATTATCCAGATATTATATGACACCCTTACGAGTAGTGTTTGTGGATATTCGATTTAAACTTTCTCACGCTGGTAGTGAAAGGAAAGACTTCCGCAGGTAGTTGGTTCCACATACGAACAGTGCAGCTAAAAAATGTAATGCGTAGTGCGATTTACTGGCCAACCGGCCAAAAAGGGATGTGGGTTTCAGGAACAAGTTCCCTAATTTCATTAGAACACATTCCATTGTAGTAACGGTAGAACGAGGATATACACCCCACATTGCGTCGATGCTCCAATGAATCAATAGGGTTGGATACCCTACTGTCACCGATGAGCTTTTTCGCCCTCTCTTGTACGAGGTCGAGCAGCCCTAAAATAGACTTCGAAGCGCCGGCCCATACATGAAAATTTTATTCCATTTTCGTTCAGATATAGGTGGTATAAATAGTAAAGAGATCAGATGGGGTGAGATATCGTTTGCACCGCTTCAAAAATCCGAGGCACTTAAATGCTTCTTTTGCAACTTGAAAAATGTGTTCAGTCCATCGAACATCAAACTGGATTTTCATGCGAAGAATGTTAAGAGTTTCTGATTCCTCAATATTTATATCCCCCATAATTACAGAGGCAGCAGCTTTTGACATTATTTTTTTTTAAGAGAAGTAACAATCAGGCAATGAATGACTATTGGTGAAGGAAAAGAAAGAGGAAAGCTTCATTCTTTTACAAATCTGTTGTTTGCACTTATTTAATACTGCGGTGTTGCAGCTCTTCTGGTGTTAGGTGATACAAATTAAATTTTTTTGAAGCTGTGCTTAGTAGTTTATTGGTTAATTTATTAAGCCAATGATGCTGCTACTCAATACCGGCGAAGAAGGGCGCTTTCCTTCAACAACTAATACAAAGGGATACTAATGCACATCAGAAAAATTTTATTCTTTAATGACTGTTGGATAGAGGGCTCGAACCCAGGACCTTTGGCTTTTTAGTCAACGGCTAATTTATATTAATGAAATTGGGAAAATAGTTTGGAAGAAAGTAAAATGGTATCTTAAAAACGTGTGTAGTAAAATAATTTGTATACTAATATGTTAATAAAAAAATAAAAAAATCTTCGATTCACCAGATATTTACAAGCGAATAATATTTTTGCTATGCACCTTCCTTGTTTACTTTTTCCAAATTATGAGCTATAATTTCCCATAGTATTAACAGAAGTAAAGTAACCAGCAATATTGTTCCATTATTCTGCCGGCGTCATTGCTATATTGCCAACATATTTATTGCCAGTCTAGATAGTAGTAAATAATTCAGACAATAGAAAATGAAGCATGCTAATTAAAATAATAATAATAATTCTTCTGAGAAATCGACTGCAAGATTATATTTTAAAGAGTACAAGAACCAGCTTTTAATGTGTGAAGCTGTTAACATACACTCAAATTCATAGTATTTATTTAACGTTAGTTGGTTAGTTAGATTTAACGTTGGTTTAACCAATGAAATTGATAAGAAAAATCGTAAGTTAAACCACTATCGTTAGTTAACTATAGACTGTGAACTTGGACCTTAAAGTTACAAAGTCCATTAATCGATGCCATAGGAAATAGCAGCATTTCCATACTTTATTTGTTTAAGAGAAGAAACAATCACAAATGCAAATGCTTATCAGTATATTTAAAATTAAGATTTGAAACATGGTTCACTGATTGGGAGAGTAGAGCGTCACCTCAAGTAGTCGGCTGTCTAAGCTGGCGCTACAAAAATTAAGTTCTACAGTCTGAAAATAACCAGCAACTATTAAAGACAAAAATATTATACATACATTTCTACAAAGAAAAGTTTTAATATGTATTGATTAGAACAAAGAAATATTAAAATATCAGAAATGCTTAGAAAAGTTATAAAACATTTACTTCCAAATGAAAACAAATCGTGTAAAAGCAGCTCAGTATTGATAAAGCGCTTCTTAAGAGCTGGTGTAGAAAACGAAAAATTTGTTATAGTTCAAGAAGAAAATGATGTCAATTTAACACTAAACCCGCTAAAAGATTCACTAAAATTTCCCGGTGTTTGGTTACGAGACAATTGTTATTGTGAGCAATGTTTTCATTCTACTTCCAAGTCGCGAAAACATGACTGGAATAAGTTTGACGTTAAAATTAAAATCGAAAAATTGCAAGTGAGTTTTCTTTAAGGAGCTTTGTGTTTCTTATGGCGTAAACAAAAGCGGTCTAATTTTTGAGGAAATAAGCAAATAAATTGAGTTTTTGAGAATTGATTGAATATGTATGTGAATGACTTGTTTTCTTGTCCTTCGACGTTCCTTAAAACAAATTTATTAGACATCCGCTGTAGGATATAGACAATGACTTTTTATATGTCCCCTAATCTTACGATGGCAGCCCACAGAGTACTATGCTGATATGTTCTGCAACGTTATGTCTGCAGTGCAGTGATGCCAGAATTCCTTAACCAAAAATGGCTAAATGTAGAAAAAACAAGTGAGAGTGCTATATTCGCCTGTGCCGAATCTTATATACCCATTTACCAAAGTGCGTTTATGTAGTATAGAGATACATACATAAGCACATACATAAAGTAATTTGATCTAGTTACTTTTATGTGCAAAAAAAATTAATTTTCAAACCCTAGAATCATCAAATTAGATTTTTCTCATTCCTTTTATCAATATAGTAGTTCTTAAAAAAAATATGGAAAGTGTGTTAAGTAATAAAAAAAAGGGAATTCCAAAAAAATGTTTTATTTAGTTACTTTAATATCTAGAAAAAAAGTTCAAAGTTTCCAACTCTGGAGATGTGATTTTTATTTTTATAATTTTTCAAACCAAACTTTTTATTCCAAAACGTAAAATATGTATAATTTATAAAGGAAAAGGTAAAAATTAATTAGACTTAGTTACTTTAATAAAGGGTGTTTTTTATTGAGGTATAGAACTTTAAGTTGGCATCACTTTTTTAACTGGCGGCCATTTTGTCAGATATCAAGTGATTAATATTTAGTTTGGTTTGCCATTTTATCATGAACAGGTTGACAAAAGAACAACGCTTGCAAATCGTGCAAATTTATTTCGAAAATAATGGTTCAGTTCGCGAAGTTTACCGCAAGCTCCGTCCATTTTATGGTCGACATAATCGTCCATCAGAGCAATTAATTCGGTTAACCATGGATCGTTTTCGCACTACGTTTACTCTATGTGATAATACGCATCCGCAGAGACGTCGAACAGTGCGCACCGAAGAAACAATTGCCGCTGTAGAGCAAACTGTTGAAGAGGACCCGAATGAATCGATTCACCACCGTGCACAGCAATTGGAGCCGACTAACCGACTATTTTGTTCCCGAATTGGATGGCATGAATGTGGATGAGTTGTGGTTCCAACAAGACGGCGCTACATGCCACACAGCGCACGTCACAATCGATTTATTGAAGGAAACATTCGATGAGCGCATAATTTCGCGGAATGGACCTGTCAATTGGCCACCAAGATCGTGTGATTTGACACCATTGGATTATTTTCTTTGGGGATATGTGAAGTCGCTCGTCTACGCCAACAAACCAGAAACGTTAGGGGACTTGGAAGCCAACATTCGTGGCGTTATTGCCAACATACGGCCCCATATGCTCGAAAAAGTGGTTGAAAATTGGACCTGTAGAATTGGCTTTATTCGAGCCAGCCGCGGCGGTCACATGCCCGAAATCATATTTAAACATTAATGGCATAAAATTATCCTTCCAATAAAGCCAAATTAATGGACATTAAAACGATTTTCTTGTGTTTTATTTCAATTTGAAGTTCTATACCTCTTAAAAAAACGCCCTATATATCACAAAAAGTGTAAGTTTCCCAACCCTGAAAGCATCCTTTTTGATTTTTCTGATTTCTTACACCAATCTCTTTTTTTAAGAACATAAGATATGTTTAATTTGTAAATAAAAGGAAAAATTTGTTCTAGTAAGTTACTTTTGTATAAGAAAAAAAGTTAAGGCTTTCCAACCCTGGAAACGTCTTTTTAATTTTTTTAAACTTTTTTTTTTTATTTGAAATATTAATTTTATTCGTACTCAAGCAAAAAATAAGTTTATTTAATAAAAATAAACAAAAATTAATTTTCGGTAGTTAATTTTTATATCACAAAGAGTGTAGGTTTCCCAACTTTGGAATCCTCCTTTTTGATTTTTTTGATTTCTAATACCAATCTTTTTTTTAAGAATATAATATATGTTAATTTATAGTAAAAAAGGAAAAATTTGTTTAAGTATGTTACTTTTGTATAAAAAATAAGGTTTTCCAACCTTGAAAACGTCGTTTTAATTTTTTCAACTTTTTTTATTTTGAAATACCAAATTCATTCGTACTGAAGTGTAAAATAAATTTATTTTATACAAAAAAAAATATTAGTTTTCGGTAGCTAATTTTTTATATCACTAAAAGTGTGGGTTTACCAACCCTAAAATCATGGTTTTCGATTTTTCTGATTTCTTATACCAATCTCTTTCTTTTAAGAATATAAGATATCTTTAATTTATAGAGAAAACGAAAAATTTGCTTTAGTAACTTACTTTTTTATAAAAAAAGGTAAATGTTTCCAACCCTGGAATCGTGTTTTAAACTTTTTTAGATTGAAATACCATATTTATTCGTACTATAGCTTAAAATAAGTTTATTTATTTAAAAAATAAAATAAAATTACTTTTCGGTAGTTAATTTTTTATATCACAAAAAGAGGAAGCTTCCCAACCCTGGAATTATCCTTTTTAATTTTTCTGATTTCTTACACCAATCTCTTTCTATTAAGTATATAAGATATCTCTAATATATAGAGAAAAAGGAAAAATTTGCTGTATTAAGTTACTTTGTATAAAAAAAGTAAAAGTCTTCCAACCCTGGAAACATCTTTTTAATTTTTTGAAGTTTAATTTTTAATTTGAAATACCAATTTTATTCATACTGAAGTATAAACTAATCTTATTTAATTATTTACTTTTGTATAAAAAAAGTTAAAGTTTTCTAACCCTGGAAACATCTTTTTAATTTTTTGAAGTTTAATTTTTAATTTGAAATACCAAGTTTATTCATACTGAAGTATAAAATAATCTTATTTAATAAAAATTAGTTTTCGGTAGTTAAGTTTTATTTATTTTTTTATTTTTTTTATATATAAGAAAAAAAATAAAGTTTTCCAGCCCTGGAAACGTCTTTTTAAATTTTTAATTTTTTTTATTTGAAATACCAATTTTATTCGTGGTGAAGAATAAAATAAGTTTATTTAATAAAAATAAATAAAAAATTAGTTTACGGTAGTTAATTTTATATATCACAAAAATTGTAGGTTTTCCAACCCTGGAATCATCTTTTTTGATTTTCTGATTTCTTACATCAATCTCTGCACTTTAAAAACATAATATATGTATAATTTGTAGAAAAAAGGAAAAATTTGTTTTAGTAAGTTACTTTTGTATAAGAAAAAAAATCAAAGTTTTCCAACCCTGGAAACGTCCTTTTAATTTTTTTGATTTTTTTTTTAATTTTTTGTTTTAAGTGAAATACCAATTTTGTTAATTTTGAAGTATAAAATAAGTTTATTTAATAAAAAAATAATAAAAACTACTTTTCAGTAGTTATTTTGTATGGCAAAATGAAGTTTAAGATTCCCAGCTCTGAAACCGTGCGCTCGATTTTGCTGATTTTTAATACCAATTTTATTTCGACCATTTCTGACCCAGCAGTCCAAGAACGAAGTCTCTAGCTTTTCCGGGAGCTTCGGAAAACCGATTTCACGTACAGACAGACGGACATCGCTTATTCGTCTTCCCTATGCATAAGGATCCAGAATATATATACTTTCTGGCTCGCTTATTAACATTCTGGAAATTACAAACGGAATGACAAACCTATATATACCCTTTTTCCATTTTTTGGTAAAGGGTATAAAAATGGCTAAGCGAAATCGAATGCACAAATCAAGAACTTTAGCAAAAACAAGAAGGCATTTCATATAACTATTATTATCTTAAAGCAAATCGGGAACTTTTTTAAAGTAAATAAAAACAATTAATTAAAGTAATAAATAAAATAATTTTTCTTCAGGTAATCAAGAAACTGTGCATATATTGCAAACTTGCAGTACGTCTTCTATTCATTTGTACATTCTCTTATTCAGTCTTGAAATTTTTGAGGTACTAATTCATTTCTTGCGAAATTTTTGTTTGTTCTTTTTATTCATTTTCTATTTTTTTAACTTTCATTTAAACTTTAATTTATTTTTTATTTTCACTCATGTAAAACAAATATGTCCCGTGTTTGATTGATATCATAAACCACCAATTAGATCCGACAACTTATAACAACATTGCAACGATTATAAGAATTAGGGATGTAACGAATAGCAGTTTAGCGAATGCGAAAGCAAATACTAAATTTTAAATTTTGCGACAGCGAATGCAAATATTAGAAAACGTTCAAAAATCACATGAAAATAAATTTATATAACGACATGAACTTGTATTATATACATAGATGTACTACATATAGCATTTTATTTAAATTGAGTCTTGAATTGAGCAAATATTTATTAATTTATTAAAAATACAAATTCATAAAACTTAATTTTGATGCCTATGAGAATTTTTTTATAAAAAAAGCTTTCCGCTAAAATTTTAAAGCTTTGAAGAATGCTTAACTTATAAGTCATCTACGTTAAAACCATATGCGCAATGTTCAAACTTTTATGAAGAGCTTTTTGTGCTTTCACACCGACGAGATCACAACAGCCAATCAGACTTCGACGACAACAATACTTTGTCTTATTTTGCAAAGAAACAAGAACAAGTTTAAGAGCTTTCAAAGCTTTTTACCTCAAATGCAAATATCACAATATGTGTAGCCGTTATAAATATGTATATGTGTCTTTTTTCATGCTGGCTTAAAATAATTTTCAAGTTTTTGACGTTTGTTGATCGAAAACTATGTTCGTAAAAGAAGTACAAATTTTTTTTGTCTTAAGTATTCGCTTGAAATATTCGCATACATTTTAGCGAATGCTAATAGCAAAAGTAAGCGAATAGTTTGCGAATGCGAAAGCGAATGCGAACATTCGTTACATCCCTAATAAGAATTATTATTATGTAATTTTATGATCTGTGCAAAAACATTTTTTTTTTGATAGTTGGTATTTTAAATAATGTGTTTATCATCAGAACAGCAACCAAAAAACAAATGTGGGTCACAGCTAGGGTTGCCAGTCGTACTGATTTTGCCAGTACATGTACTGATTTTTGTTTAAAGTACTGATTTATGCATAACTAGCAAATCACTACGCAAATGTACTGATTTTTTTTTTTTTTTTTTGTATGTACTGTTTTTGTACTGTTTTTATATATTAATTATGATCAATGTATAAGAAAGCCTGCCATAGTGTTTATTTATTTTCTTTGAATGACCAGTGATCTTTAGTTTAAGTTCGCTTTAAGGCGAATTTGTTTTCAAAGTGGAATCCATATAATGCTCAAGCAAATTCTGCCAAAACTCAGAGGTCATATAAATTTTAGTTTAAGTTAATGCTAATGTTAATTTTATTGAGATTTTTTAATTTAAATTTGCAAGAAAGATTTGCTATAAGTGATTTCTGATACATTCAAATAATGAATTTGAAGCTTCTTTTTCGAAAATTTTTTTGATAATATTATTTTTATTAATTACATATGCCTTGGTACAAAGTATACATTGAATTCATGTTTTGTTTTAAGAATGGTTAAAGCTAGGAATGTAACGAATGCTCGCATTTGCAAATTTTTCGCTTATTTTTGCTATTTGCATTTGCTAAAATGTATGCGTATGTTGTTGTAGTGAATTCCACGTATGTATCTTTCTGTTTTATGAATTCATGTTTTTAATAAATTAATACATATTTGCTCAATGCAAGACTGAGTTTAAATAGAATGCTACATGTAGTACATCCATGTATGTAATGCAACTTCATGTTCTTATATAAATTTATTTTCATGTGATTTTTTAACGTATTTTAATATTTGCATTCGCTTTCGCAAAAATTAAAATGTAGTATTCGCATTCGCATGCGCTAAACTGGTATTAGTTACATCCCTAGTTAAGCCTTTTATATTGAAAAAATTAATGTACTGATTTTTTTCAATTGTACTGATTTTTTTTCTCTCATGTACTGATTTCTACGATTTCAAAACTGGCAACATCGGAAGATTGTTATGAAATTTACCGGTATCTCTCATTTAAAGTTCTGGAACTCGAAGAGAGTGATTTGTGTAAAGCTATGATTAGTTTAAATGCTGGATACATACATAGCCATAATATTTATTAAAGCTTTCCAAAACTACATCGATGAAGTTGCAGGTCTGAAAACATCAAGCCTTTGCTATATTCCTAGAAATTACGCAGCTTTTCTAATTACAAATACTGTCATATATAAAACGACGTTCAAAATGTCATGGATTGGACAAATCAATGTCGTTAGTTAATCAAATTATTATTAGCTCAAATACCGCTTACGTTTATTGCGTCTTAAAGCACCTTAAGTTTTATGTATTTCTATGAAATAATCCATTAAATGATTTCTTTTTTATTGCTCTTTATTGACTCAGGCAAACAATGACACAAAACAACTTGTCATCGATTGGAGTGATAACCATCAGTCGATATATGACTTAAAATGGCTACAAGAACGTGCGTTCAACGACGAGAGACGTGAACGCTATTTAAATCATTTCTACCGTCCCAAGCCAAAACACTGGCGAGGATCGGAATTTGGCAATATTGTTGAAGTCTTGGAATTTAAAGATGTTATGAACAATGATAAAGGTAGGGAGATGAACTATTTATTTTTAATTTGATGAAACAAACAATATAATTTTGTAAATCTTAGTTAAAGACAAAGGTATTTTTTAATCGAAAAATTATAAAATAAACTTTTGGACAAATGGCGAAAAAGATTGTTTATAGAATCATACATATCTAAAGGTACGGCCACATTTGTCAAACATTTTCAAAAGATAGCTTAACCACTAAATGCCAATAAAAACTCTTTCAATGCAGACAAAAGTTTGTCAAGTTAAAGAGCAGCCAATAACGCTTTATTTTATGACATTGTCTATTAGTTGTGTTCAAAACTGTTTAAATTGATAAACAAGATTTTGGATCAAAGCTTTTTTCATTAGTGTTTGTTAGTTACGCTTTTTTGGCCAAATTTTTGACAAGTGTGAGCGTAACTTAATTAATAAATCAAAACAGTTTGTCTTAAGTAAAACACACATTGGGCCAAATACAATAACGCTGTTAATGAATATGACTATGTTTCTCAATTCTGCTTTTCATGTAATTTACAATTGTCTGTGGTGCAATTTGTTCCTCAAAAATTATCATATGTGACCTTATCTGAGAAAAGGGAACTAGTTGTCAAAAAATGGGAGCTTGAAAAAATTGATAAAAATGAGAAAAACATTAAAATTTTATTTTTTAAACGCGTTTTTCTCAAAACTTCATTTTCACACACTAGGTCCCTTATGTCGGAGATGGTCACATATATAATTTGGGTTACTCAAAAATATGAATTTTAGCCTATTCGGATTAAAAACAAAGGAAAGAATCACAATCAAATTGCGAAATTTCTTAATTTTTGAAATTGGTTAAAAATTACGAAAAAAAATTCCAAAACACATTGGCTTCATTATATTATTTATAAAGAAACTTTACATCAGTCACTTGAATATTTTTTTTTAGTTTAAGAAAGTGTAGTAATTTGATTTTGCATTTCATTACACTGCAGGAAATCCAACTGACACAGATTTAGTCACGTGACCGGTTGCCAAGTGATAGGGATCAGTCCGAGTTCTAACACTTCCTATGAAGCGGACCATTCACTTTTACATGGGGATGGCCTAAGATGGGGTTAATTGATACTTTGTATGCACCTTGTGACCTGTCACTGAACTATCCCATAGGGACCTGTTCGGTGTAGAATAATATAGATTACTTTTTATAATAAATGCCATTCCGACATTTAACTGTAACAATGAACACTTATAATTAACAAATGCAATATTTTATTTTTAATCTGAAAATTTTTTGAGATTCGAACCGACAACCTCGTGCATGACAGGCTTACACACTACCCACTCGACCACAGCGCCACTCATATATCAAAAGTATAAATACCAATTAAGCTTAGGTTAATATCTTAATATAGTTACGGGGCTGCTTCCAGAGCCACATTGGGGGGAGAAATCAACATTATATTTACACTATTTTATAAGTCCATGTATTCAACCACATCGAACATGTTCAGTGCCGTTTACTACAATACTAGACTGAGTTCCAATGAATGAAATTATTTTTTCTAATAATGTGCTTATAAAACATTATTATTCAATAGATCTTATTACCTTGACACTATTGAAGTCAATGAGCGACATATATTAACACTTCCTTCACATTGCAGCCTTAATGAAATGGCTGGAGGCCTTAGCTGTGTGCGGTGTGGTCATGATAAAGAATTCTCCCATCGAAAAAACAGTCGTACGACAATTAGCAGAACGTGTTGGTTTTATACGACGTACAACTTACGGGTAATTACAAAAGAAATAAAACCGTCTGACAACAAAATTTATATACATTTGTAAATATATTTCAATTAATGTCCTTCTCTATCTCTTCTTGCTAATCTTAGTGAAGAATTCATTGTTCAATCAAAACCAGGTGCTAAAAATGTCGCTTATCTATCGGATCACTTGCCACTGCACACTGATTTACCTTATTATGAATACAAGCCAAGTTGTAATATCTTACACTGCATGGTGCAATCAAAGTCACAAGGAGGTAGTAATTTACTAGTTGATGCCTTTTACATTGCCGATCGTTTAAGGCAGGAATATCCAAGGGATTATGAGATTTTGACACAAACCCTAGTGGACTGGAATGATATTGGCAGTGAAGATGGTAAACATTTTCATAATATTTGGCGTGCTCCGGTTGTATGGTAAGTTTTATAAGAATTTCAAATTTAGACGAAAGCGAAATTATTTATATTGAAGCGGTTTATTAAGAAAAAAAATTATTATTGCAACCAGCATGTGTTGGTGGGAGAAAAAAAATTTTATTATATTTTTTTATATTGCTAAGGATGACGTCGTGAAAAAATCTTTTAATGTTTACACTATTAACCAGGAATCGTAAATAACGATTATATTCCAAATTTTAACTGCAAAAATCACACTGATAGAGAAGTGCTATGTGCACAAGGAATACACCAAGATACTCCATGGTACATGGACTATCTATAGATGCATTGTTTTTTAATTGTTTTTTCTTATTAAAAAATGTATTAAAAGATATTTAATTTCATGGTTTTGATACTCCAGCGTCACAAGACATTGTTGAGGGGAGTATGCATTCTGTTTACACGCTTAATAAATTTAATTTGATAATTTTAATTAAGTTTGCATATTATACTTCAAGAAAACAAAAACATACAAAAAAGATTGGTTGGAAATCGGTTAGTCCAATAAAATATCACTTGCATTAACTATATTTCAGTTAACGCTATCAATTTTCTATTAATACAAAAAACAATCCATGTTCATTGCCATAAGGGCATAAATGTAAGAAAGATATGATTGTGACAATACTTAAATTGATTGCATCAACCGAGCGTATGCTTTTGCCATGACTAATTAACTGATTGGTTAACCCAACCGAATAAACTATTACGAATTGAATTTTACTACCAACTTTTGGTATTAGCAACTAAAAAATTGTCGTTCTATATAAAAGGTTAAAATAAACACTTTCTATCAGTTGCTGCAACTAACTAGAGGTTGAGTTTACTATCATAGTTTATAGCAGCAAATTAAAAAATTAACTTTTGTGACTTTCAAAGATATTATGATTTGTGAATTCTCAAATGTTTTATGAAAATCTGTGCATACGACAACAGATTTGTGGCTTTTCAAAATATGTGGTTGAAGAAATGTATATAGACATGCTTCACCATTTGGAAATAAATTTCAATTAAAATAAACTTATGACAATATGTCAAATAATAAATTTCTTAAATTGTGTATTTTTATTTGCGTTTATTGTTTATTTTTATTTCAGCAAGGAAGGCCAATTTTTCTTTCGCAGGTACCAATTATAATATTGTTTTAGTTATATTAAACAAATTTTCGGCAGCAAGAATAACATTTATTTCAAATTCCATACTGTCAACCAATTTTTTCTGTTGCTGCAATTATTGGGTTGAGGGTTATAATTAAAATATAGTGGTACCACAAGAAAATTGCAGTCGTTATACCAGAATTCTATGATAGTTGGTGCAACCGCCAAAATTTGATTGGCAACAAATTCGGTTGTTTCAACGAATATGTTTTCTCTGTGTTTGTCTTTTCTTTAAATTTATGTTTAAATATATACGATATTCCAATTACTGGAGACATTTTGGATTTAAGCTCTTGAATATGCATATTCCAGAAAATACTGCTTTTTAATATCACCCTCAGGTATTTTGTTGAGTAAATCTCTAAATCTGGTTGAAATCTTATAACTTTAGTTTTTGACGTATTATGAACAAGCTTATTTATTCTTGCATATTCAAAAATCAAGGCCGCACCCCTTTACATATAAGTTTTAACTGCAGTCCCATATGTATACGGGTAAAATAGAGCAATATCATACGCGTAAATATATAGGTTTTCGGTAAGATTTTTTATATCATTTATATAATTTGTGAATAAAAGTGGGCCTAAAACACTGCCCTGCCCACAAAAACTTTTGCGGCCATTCAACTCAACATATTGCTTCCGATTTTTCAAATAGCTTCTTATTAGTTCTCCATCTTTAATTCCATACTATCGTACTCTTGTTGTTAAACCACAATTAAAATAGTGCATGTCAACGTAAAAAAAATTTATACACTCATTTTGAACCTTCCATCCGTTTTCATCTGAGCATTTTAAAATTTTTGACTTTATGTTATTAAAACTTTAAAATCTGTAACATATGCTTCTCTTTTTACTCTGCAATGATGTCGACGCTGAAGATGATAAGTCAGTACTAAGAGATATAAAAATCTAAAAAGTTCTAGCTGAGATATTGGAACACCAATGAACGGTGAAAAATATTAAAAAAACATCTTGAGAAATACATTTCATTGGCTAACTATTGAAACTTTGCAAGATAAACTTCATATTATAATGGATTTGGAGGTATTTGTAAAGTTGTGGTAGCGAACTATTAGTTTGTAAAATTCCTTGTTGAAATGGAAGTCAGACTGGGAACAAGTTTGACACCGCATCACTCAATTTTTTCAAGGGAAATGGCATGTGCTTTACTTAGTGATTGTGCGTCTTATATATGCATTATATATGGTTTAAAAGCATTAAACTAATAGTTGATGATTTGGAACAGTTCGGCAATTTTAAGAAACAGTTCAAACATTACTGCATATTTTCAATTGCGAACATCGTTTTCAGACAGAAGAAATGGTGTGCGAAAATAATTTCGTGGCACATTTAACTAACTAACTTGCTAACAAAAATAGAGAATCAAATATTTTGAAATTTATATACTTCTCATCCACACACATTCGCTAATATACATACTAGCAGCTTTATCATTCAACAATTTCTATCAAGAAACTTTTTATTATTCAGCAGCTCTTCAATGATGCATTTTTTCAGACTTGTTCCGTCATACAAAAATTCATCATCAACAAAGTGGTTGCCTAATAGCTAAATAAGATAAGGTGCTTCAAAAAAAAAGCAAAACCTGACTCGGTTTAATCCAAAGGATGTGAAAAATAAGGGGTTTTAGCTTTCCACAACAGTTCATTATTAGTTCCCGAGTCACTAACTGCTGCAACAACAGTTAAACCAATTTTGTAAAGCTAGGCTTTGATGTAAAACAGCAACGTTCTTGCATTATGCAGATGAAGTTGTAAAAAATTTTATGTTTCGATCCTCCACACAAACCACGGACTTTTGAAACTTGCATCATTCCCTTTGGTTTGCTTATGATATCAACTTTACGATTATATGCGCATTTTTCCCTTCATTTCATTTCATCGAAAGATAAAATACATAATTTGCTCTCGATCGGAAAATCCAAGGAGTTCACATAAGTTCATATAAAGCTCGAGGCTCAAACGACAGCTTAGATTTCCATCGTCTCAAGGTTGTTGGTGACGGCAACGCAAATCGCTTAAGCCGCAAAATTCTATACCAACGTACTCGTGCTAACTATAAGCAAGTTCCAAACGAAACTTGTTCTATCAGGTATGTGATAGAAATCGTTTTCGATTTAAAATCGACTGAAAAACGTAAAAAGTTGTGATGCACACATTTATTTCGATTTCATTCTGGTTATGTTTTAAATCGAAATCGATTTCATTTCCCATCTTGTTCTATGAAAATATTAGTAAAAAAAAGATGTGATGGAAAACGAAATTTGTGTTGTTTTTGCGTTATTAAATAGAGCAAGCATGAGTTGACGATTTAGAAATTATTTTATATCTAAACAAAATTTTCCTGCAATAACTTGTGTGAAAATGTAAGTAAAATGCTTTCAAATAATTAAAGGCAGATGATATTACAATAAAAGGAATTTTTTATTTAAATTTATTTTTGTTTGAAACAATTTAATTGTATGTACATATGTTGAAGGCGATCAGCAAAAATCTGCTGCATCTGTATTGAAAACACTTACCCGCTGTCGATGTGGCCATTTTCTTCCAAGACTTTTCCATGGTTTTAAAATAAAAGTTTTTCATTATAAAACCCAGTGTTTGAAATGATGAAAAAATATGACATTCCTTACAACAATTGCTTCAGCAAATCACGCTCCAACGATTTTCGTTTCGCCGTCGCCGAAAATATCTTTGGCATTATTGGCTTCAATTTCAGTTAGCAGCAAAAAATATAAGGGAACAAATGGATTTTTTTGTAACCAACTGAAAATGAAACAAAGTTGAAATATGAAATCGATGCGTTTTCTGTCACACCAAAAACAATTTTTTACGTTTTGAGCTCGCGATTTCATTTCAAATCGAAGCGATTTCCATCACATACCTGTGTATCATACTTTTTTGATGTACTCGGTACACGTTTTTCGAAATCTGAACTAACGAGCTATCTCTTATATTTAATTGGTATTCCAAAATTGCAACTGTTTCCTTTAATTTAGAAATCTTCGAGTAAAACGCTTCATACAATAATGAAATAAACGAATAAGCTTAAATACATAAATCTAAAAATAAAAAACATGTTGATTATTGAGTTCTTGTTTCAACTTTGTTATTTGTTATTGAGCTTCTCATTTGTTTAAATGAAAGTTTATAATATAATAACTCTAGTTGTTCTAAGAAGCTTTGGGTAAAGGTTCCCTGATGATCTGCATTAGCAACAGTGAAATGCGCATTTTTTTTTTTTTTTTTTTTTTTTTTGCGGGTAAGGAGGAAAATGTGTTTGTTGCATTCACGATGGATCGTCATCCAACATGATATGTCGGGCTCGCCAATTTTGGAATACCGACTAAAAACCCCCTCTACAACCTTTCCTAGATGAAATTCCACCCTGGGACCGCTTACCGCATTGCTTCAAGGTGGATTCTGTTGCGGCTGAGCTTGCCGTCATCTTTTATTTTCCCTGCGTCCAGGACCCGCTTACGTGTCTATACTGCTGCATCCATGTCGCGTTTTTTGGTGCGCAGAACTTCTTCGCAAAATTTAGCTACTGCTCTCCATCGTGTTTCTTCCGTTGTTATTTTATCTACAATATTTTCGACTGTTAGCGTTCCAGTCACGTTTTCTGTCTCACGGCGTTTTTGCAACCACCGCGTGCACTTAAAGAAGGTGTGTTCAGCATCGTCAATTACTTCCTCGTTTTCGTACAGGCAAAATGGTGAACTGCATTTGTGGATTTTGAACAGGAACTTCCGGAAATACCCGTGCCCTGATAGCATCTGTGTTAGGTAGTAATTTACTTCCCCGTGTTTCCTGGTTGTCCATCTCTGGATGTTTGGAATGATCCTTGCGGTCCATCTTCCATTTGCATTGGCTTCCCATCTTTCCTGCCATGTTTGAAGAGTTTGTTGTCTGATGGTATCTGCTGCGGTTGGTTCAAATTCATTTGCGCGTTTCTGTAACCATACTTCTCTTCTCTCTATTATGGTGAGGTCTATTGGTATCATTCCTGCAATTACTAGCACTGCAGCTGCTGACACAGTACGATAAGCTGATGTTATGCGTAAGGCGGCTGTTCTCTGTACTGCTAGTAGAACGTTTGCTCTTTTTTTAATTTTCATTTGTTCTCCCCAGATCTCGCAGCCGTAGGGGAGGATACTGGTACTTGCTTCCAACAGAAGTTTTCGCCTGCTTGGTAAAGGTCCTCCAATTTGCCAAAAATTTGCCATTAATCGGCTCAGCTGTGCTGTTATTTTGACGGCTTTTTGCGTAGCGTGCTCGATTTGATAAGTATACGTCAACTTCGAGTCAAGCATTATTCCCAGGTAGTTTAAAACTCTCTTCGTGTTTATTGTTGTGTCGTCAAACTAGGTATTTATTTCTAAGGGTATATGTCGTCTGGTCAGAAGCACTACCTCAGGTTTGTGTGTAGCTAGTTGCAAGCCGTGTGTACATAGCCATGTTTTAGCTCTTATCATGACCTGTCTTAGTCTCCTTGTTACCTCCTCTGTATTTCTACCTTTGATTACAGCTGCTATGTCATCGGCGTATCCCACTAAAAACGTATCTGATGGCATTTCAATTTTCAGGATTTCGTTGTAGGTTATGTTCCACAAGTCTGGCCCCAGTATAGAGCCCTGCGCCGCTCCTCCTGTCACTCTAGCTTCTCTTTGGCCCGTTTTGGTGTAATAAATCAAATTTCGATCTTTGAGATATTTTCTGATCATTCGTAATAAGTACTCTGGAACGCAAAAATTTTCTTCTAAGGCTTTCGGTATATCTGTCCACCTAAGGCTGTTAAAGGCATTTTTAACATCTAGTGTCGCCAGGAGAACTATATACCTGCTGGGAGTTGCCTGTTGCACAGCCTCAACTACTTCAGTTACGTCTTTTAGGGCTCCAATAGTTGATCGTCCAGGCCTAAAACCATGTTGTCTTTCTGAGAGGCCTCCTCCAGCAACAATGGCTTCATGTAAGCGAGGTGTTATCAATCTTTCCAGCAGTTTTCCTGCAGTATCTAACATACAAAGCGGTCTATAAGATGATGGCGATTTTGGGTCTCCCTTTCCTTTACTTATGAGGACTAGTCTTTGTTATTTCCATACCCTTGGTAATACTCCTTCCCGCAAACAGCTATTATACATGTTTAGGAAGATCTCAGGTCGTTTTACGGCTATCTCCTTTATTATTTCAGCGGGTATTCCATCTGGTCCAGGCGCTTTGTTACTTTTAAGCTTATTAACTGCAGCTGTTAACTCTTCTACTGTGAATAATGGAATGTGCGTTATTTCAGCAGTGTCGGCTCTGTCCATCGGGATTTCGTTTCTCGGGAAGAGAGTTGTTACGATTTTTTCCATAACTTCTGTATCCATTGGTGCTATCGGGATCCTAGCTCCAAGTTTTTCCATGACTATTTTATACCCTGTGCCCCAGGGGTTTTGGTTTATGTCCTCTCGTAGATCTTCCCAAAGTTTCTTTTTGCTTTTGAAAATGGTGAGTTGTAGTTTTTTCTTAGCTTCTTTGTATGCTGTCCTTTCGTTTTCAGCGTCCCCCGACGTCTTGCTCTAGTGTATTTACGCCTATCTCTGAGGCATTCTTGCCTTGCGTTTGAGATTTCGTCGTTCCACCAGTAAACTGATTTCTTCTTTACGTAACCATGGTTAATTTTTGGCATTGATTTGTTACATGCTTGCTTAATTATTCTCATAGTTTTTTCAACTATTATTGTAGCGTCGTTTGTGGGTTGTTCGTATTCAATACGTCTATCAATTTCGGCGATTAACGCAGATCGGTCCAGTTTTTCTACGTTCCATTTGCGAACACTTGCTCTTTGCTGCCTTATGCCTTCAATAATCGTATTTCTTGATTCAATGGAGTACGAAATGTATTGGTGGTCGCTTGCCGTATATATTTCTAACACCCTCCAGTTTGTTAACCTATTCGATATTCTCTCAGAGACTAAAGTTATATCAGGAATAGTGCCTTGGCACCCTGCTCTTCTAAAAGTTGGCATATTTCCAACATTTGCAACGGTGAGGCCTACTCTGGCTATCATTTCTACTATTTTTCTTCCTTTGAAGTTTGTTGTAGGCATCCCGCATTCTATGGCACGTGCGTTGAAATCGCCTGCCACTATGAGATTTCCTTCAAGCTGTCGTATTTTGTCCTCGATTTCTTCTAACTTTTCGAGGAACTCTTCGGTGCCGTCACTAGGTGTAAGGTAACAACTAACTATGGTTATATCCTCGAGTTGTGTCCACACAAAACAATTTCCTTTGCCGCTTGCTTTTGGGTATATATTACTTGCTCTGGGAATCCATATCGCTGCTGTAGCGGTATCATCCTCAAACCAATGTCCGTTTGTCCGTCTTTTGTACTGCTCACTTATAATGGCAACATCAGCTTCTTGCTCGGTTAGTATTTGTGGCAGGAGTGCGTCTGCCACTTTTCCTCTATGCATGTTTAATTGCAATATTTTGGTCATGCCTTTCTACTTGCACTACAGCTTTTTGACGCAGGGATATGATCCACTGACTGCTTACCTTCCGCTAAGCATAGACAGCATTTGGGTTGGTTTTTGCACTGCTTTAAGATGTGGCCACCCTCGCCACATCGTATACACAAACCCATTGCTTTCCTGTCTGGCCCTTTGCACTCCCATTGCGTGTGTCCGAGACCAAAGCATCGGTAACAGCGTTTAGCTTCTTCATGACGTTTAACTCTACAATTTGTCCATCCGATTCTTATACGTTCATTTTCCAGAAGTTTATTTGCTCTGTTCGCAGGTAGCGAAACAAAAGCTCTTCTTTGCTCTCTGCTATTTGTCTTTGTTAAATGAATTGTTATATCTCCTTCTTCAACTTCTGTGCCTGCTTTAATAGCGGCAAGGACCTCTTCTCTTGTAGAAAAGCCATCTATGTCTCGGATTTCTATTGTAACCTTAGATTTTAGGTCTTTTACGTCCGCGGCTTCTTTCAAAGTTTCTTTGATAGTCTCTCGAAACTTTTCCTTCAGTCCTTCTTTACCGAACTCGAGAAGAATTGCTCCAGCCTTGGTCTTTCGGATTGATCGAATGGTCACTTCCGCTTCGTCAGGCTTCACGTTTTCTCTAAGGTTTTTTAAGACTTCAGAGTAGCTATGACCATCTGTTGGTCTGACTATTAGTGCATCTGGTCGATTCTTTGATTTGCGTGATCCTCGCCTCTTTTTTGCAGACTTAGTTTCCTCGCTCCCACTTTTCCTGTCCCCTTTTGGAGTGTTTCCAGCGCGTTTCCTTGAAGTTTCAGGCTTGTCTTCATCCTTTTTTGAAAATTCTTTCGTCTTCTTTGCGGGATTTATCTCCGCGGGGCTTGATGCACCGCGCTTGTTTTGCGACGTAGATGGTGTTTCATGGATTTCGTTCCTTAATGCTCTTTTGTTTTTCTCTAAAGCAATTAAACTATCCTCTCTGTCTTTTTCCGCCGTCTTCCAATTTTTGCGGTAGTCGCCTATGACGTCAAAGAGCTCCTCAAGCTCAGCTATTCCGTTCTGAACATCCATATTTATATTTCTCTGCTTGCTCATAGCTTGTCGTATCTTTCGCAGTACTTTTTGACATTGCTCAAAAGCCTCTTCTTCGGAACATCTCATTTTCAAAATAAATTCTTGTCTCGGAGAGCTGTGTGTTTGCCTACTTCTCTGTTTCTCATCACCTTCATCCCTTGTTTTTTCTTGGGGAGTCTCAATGTTAGTCTCTCTTACGATTTCTCCTGTGTTTTCCAGTGACAGCGGTGTAGCAACTGGAGATCGCTTAGTTTTTGAGCTACTCAAAAAAGGCATCTCGGCGTTTGTTTGTGTTTTTTGTGTTGTTGTTTTTGTTTTTGGTGTATTCATTGTTTGTGCGGGTGGGTCCTATCTTGAAACCGTTATCTGTGTTCGTTATGCAGTCGCTCTTTAATGACCTCGAGGGTCCCTTTGCAAGCAGTGAGGTCCTCGCGAGGGTTGACACAAGTCCTTATGGGAACTTGTGTTCAGAGCCAGGTCGAGCATTAATCAGGATATCCTATCAACTGAACCTGCATGGCCAACTGAATAGCTACGTAACAAAGAGCGTTTTCCAAGTCCTTGCCAGGGTTTTAACGGGACGGAAGACAAATGGGACATTAACCTGAAAGCCGTTTCTACAAGATTTCACTCCGGTATAATAAGGTAACAGAATGCCCCACCTGCCAGCCCAAATTCAAACTGTTCAAAGCCATTTTCAATATCGTAATTCCATATCATTGCCAGGTCATCATCTTGTGCTTTTTATCATTTGGATTGTGCGTCTCTTTTGTTTTTGTCTACATATTTTGTCTAAGAGCGCGTCATCATATATCAATCAAAATTATAGATTTTTGATCATCATCACCCAATCTAGTGCAATCGTATATCCGTGTCGTTCCGCGTCTATTTGATCATGTTGCTCACATTTGCTAGTATTTCAACAGATGTTGTAATACCATTGCCCGATGCCCACCTGCCCCGAAGGATCGGAGGTTGTGAGTCTTCTTGGTTGGTTACAAAAAATGCGCATAGGATCCAGCTAAACCCCTCAATAATCAATTTCAATGTATTTTTAATAAA
Source organism: Tachina grossa (assembly GCA_949987645.1). Lineage (NCBI taxonomy): Eukaryota > Metazoa > Arthropoda > Insecta > Diptera > Tachinidae > Tachina > Tachina grossa. The sequence continues at coordinate 62,140,922 of OX465277.1, read as the reverse complement.
AAAAATATTTTACTTAATAAGTAAAATATTATTTTGGGATTATTAGTGCGTTTAAAAATTTTAAACTTAAATTGTAACAATTCCCATAAAAAACACTAAATAATACTTTTTTATTTTGTTGCTCTACATGACAATTCCAATTGTATCTAATGTCAAATACAGATAATCACAAAAAGGTACGTATGTGGAAATTAAAATAGGTTTTTATTCATTTAAGGAGAAATCTAATGTCCAAACAATCGTCTTATTGAAACATTATGGAAACTGGAAGAATAAATACAAACATTATTACATTATACACCGTATATTTTATTTTCATCACAATTTTACTTTAAATTTTTTGCACATAAATTTGTATATGGAAAGCAATAATAGGTTTGTTCGAGTAGCTGAAATCTTTAACTCTTTTATATTGACTTTCGTTCGTTTGTCTGAGTAATTGCAAGTTCTTACTGAATAAATGGTGGCCGAAAACAGCGGTGACACTTTTCTTTTTTGTGAATTTTATTTTCTTGTATGATGTGTACTAGGGTTTGCCAAAAACCGTGTAAATTAAAAATTTTAAGCTATTAAAACCGGTCGGTTTCGGCTCGATTTCGGTCTTACAAGCATGCATATATATAAACAGGTATGTAGTGAAAAATACGTGAAAAACAAATGGAATTTTTCTTCACGTGAAATTTCATTCCCCTCGAAGAGAAAAATGCTATTTTGAATATCCCGTGAAATTTTTCCCGCTATCAGTCCACGGGAATGTAAAAAAGGGAAGAATTTTTTAAAGCTTAAAAATTAATTGAAAATCAGACAAATTAAAGTTAAATAAAAAAATCACTTTAGGCTATAAATTAAATTTATTTAGCTTTAAAGTTGTACTTATGGAGGCACTTCTGTTAATATTTTCTGTATCTGAACCAAAGAGATTCATACTCTATGCAAAAATGTGTTGTAGGGAATTATTGTTAACAATCGTAAGCTTTAATTACTAAAAATAAATAATTTTAACTTTTAATATATATAATTAGAAGAAAAATATCGAAATTATTCGATGTAATAATTCAGTTCGCCTGCAAAAAGAAAGTGAACAAAACCAAGAGAAAAGTGAAAAAATGCACGTGAAAAATATTCTGCTTTATAGTGGTTGGCGTATTTAAAATACGACTACGACTGTTTGGTAATAGATTAAAGAAGACTTCAACAGTTTTTCTGTAGAGCCAATATGAATTCATTTTTTCATGTCACTTTTCTTTCTCCAACTTTTCTGTCCAAATGATCCCACAAATTCTCAATAGGACTTCTATCTGGCGATTGAGAGGGAGTTTCTATCCATTTTGGGGTATTGTACAAAAGCCTCATCTTGGTGTTCGGCGCTGTGTGGTTCTGGTCATTGTCCTCAGTAAATATAAATTGTTCAGCTATTCCTGTTTTTCATTTTGTCCATTTTGTGTAAATTTCCTAGTCCATCCACACTCATGTATCCTCAAACTAGCACTGACTAACTCACTGCCATGTTTTAACGTTCCACAAAATTTTTTTTATCCCCTCATTGGAATAAAAAATATTTTTTTTATTTTAAATTAATAATTTTATTTAATTTAGACCAAATATTAACAGCCTAACCCACGATGTCGATCGACAACTCGATCGATTGACGACAAGGCACTCATTATTGTTCGTTTGAGCGACCCACTAACTATCGACTTGTCGGTCGTTAGGCTTTACGTTGTTAACGTAATGCATTTACTCATTGTCAAATTAGCATATTGCCACATCAAAAATTTCACAAATAAAACGCTACTTTACAAATAAAAAGCGCTGAAATGTGAAAAGTATTCCATAAAAAATGCAACTTTATGCTACTTAAAGTTTCTATAAATAAATAATAAAAATAACAACAATGATATACATAAGACAATATAAAAAAATTAAAAAGTTATTTTCAAAATTTTGTGTGTGAAATATAAATAAATATATAAGTTGAAATGTGTAGACACTCCTAAAATAATGCAAGCGGATTGTAGGTCCCAATTTACACTATGCAAGTCTTATTGCTAAAGGTACCAACAGACGCCATGTTTTTTAGATGTGTTTTTTAAGTTTTCGACTCGTATGTTTTTCTTTATGCTTGTCAATATTGGTTAATTTACATAAGGTTTATAATTTTTGGTCACAAACGTACATGTGGTATCACTTCTTCTTTTTCAGTACATAAATATCCACGTAGTTTGTTTTATAAATGGCTTGCAGCCGTCGAAATATTTTTGGTTCCGTCGCTGTAGTACTGGCGACGCAAATTTGCTTTTTTAATTTTTTCTTTTTGAAACAAGACGTTGAGTTTGTATCTAAAAATCTATAAATTTTTGGACTTATTTTAATAAAACGGCAACGTTAAATTAAAAAAATATATAATTAATTTGTCTTGCAAAATACTTCATTCAGACGGCTAATGATAGTGCACATAATCAACCGCCGACGAATTTGTTCGCATGACATAGACATTTGGAGCTGTATGTTTAACATAAGAAAGTAGAGCACGCTCTATTTCAAATAATGTCTTATGTTTTTTGTCATGTTTTTTACACAAGCAATGTTTTAAAGCTAACACACGACATGTTTTCGTTTATATATGTAAATTCTGGCACATACAATGTGAAAAACATGTCGTCTGTTGGTACCTTAAGCTGATTAGTTTGTTAGGAGAGAGAGACGGAGGGAAAAGAAACGTTTCTGTTCCCCTCGTCTCTCTCTCCCTAAAACTAATCAGCTTAGCAATAAGACTTGCATAGTGTGATTTGAGACTAATGAAGAATGGACGGGAGTAGCACCAATGGGACAAGCAATCTATTGAAGTGGAAAGAGTAATGTGCCTAATTGAGTGTTTAGAATTGGTTAGATAAATTGCACGTATACACATTCGTACATATGTACATATATATGTATGTATGTATGTATGTAATTCAAAAAGAATTATGTGACAAAAATGCGTGTTTGTGAGTTAAATAAATAAAATAAACGAAAAAAAAATTAACATTTTTATTTTTGATTTTCATATACATATGTAAATTTTTTAAAAAATTTGGTATTTATGTGTACTTTTTTGTTTTGTCGACAAGCACCAACCAAGTGACTGATTTTGACATTTGTTGTCGTTTGAATTTACATAGTGGGTACCAAATTTGTATGGAAATGGTTACGTCATCGTTTGCATGCATTGTCGATCGACTTGTCGTGCTGAACAAGTTTAGTGGGTCCCAAATCAGCTCTTTGTCGTTAAAAATGTTTGCGAACGACAACGTTCGATATCGTGGGTTTGGCTGTAAATTTACTTTCAACAGCATTTAAAATTTGTAATTTTCTGATGCTTAAGTTAAATTTCGAGCTTTGGCACATTGAGCGACTTATAACATGTGTCCCACATTTAAAGTTATGGGTGGGTTAGGGCTAGTTTGGGAATGCGTGAGTGTGGCTGGACTCGAAAAATTACATATGATGGATGAAATAATGGACCATTAACAAAAAATCGTGATTTTGAAAGTCTATCTCCAACACATTCTAAGAAAAATGGGAATAGCTGAAAATTTATTATTTGCTGAAGACAATAGCCAGAACCACACGGCGCCGAGCACCAAGATGAGGATTTTGTACAATACCCGAAAATGGATGGGAACTCCTCCTCAATTGCAAGATATAAGTCCCATTGGGAATCTGTCGGATAACTTTGACAGAAAATTTAGAAAAAGAAGTGTTACATGAAAAAGGGAATTGATATTTGATCTTCAGGAATAATTGTAGAAAATTCCTTATAAAATAGCCCAAATTTGGGACAATTCCATTGCGAGAGGACTGCACTGATAATAAAGATCAAGGGATCACATGCTAATTACAAGATCGCAGTTCAAGAGATTTTTCAAAAATTTTACTATGAAGTGAGCACTCACTTTTTGCACTACAAAAATTGAGTTAAGTTAAAAAAATTTATTTTATTTATTGGTATATATATTAAAATATTAGATATATGTAATATTTTCATTTTTATTGTGTATAATTTTAAAGGTTACTTAAAGTAAAGCAGTTTTAAGTTTTATGGATATAACTAAGTTTGTTTAAAATATTGACTCAAAACATTTTAGGCAGGGATGAGCACTCACTTTATGAAGTGACTTTATATCAAATATATTTTTTATATCTCTAATACATTTTCCTACATTTCAAATGTATTGAAATATATTAAACACCAATGTTTCCTCATATCCGTAATTTTCAAGTTAAGTAAGCATTACCCCTTATTGTGTTTGAGTGTTTGATTGCCGACTTTCACGCGAGTATTGTAAAACTACAAATTGTCGAATTTGAAAAATTGTAATGTATCAAAAATAAAAAAATGTGTCACTATCGATTTTATTAACTAAAAATCGATGATGCAGCTTTCCTTAATTTATCTAAATATTCTTTAATGCTTTCTAGCAAAAATAATCAATCAATCAATTCAGTTACTCGATTTTCCTTGAAAAATAAAGGAACTGACTTAATATTGGATTGTATAATTTTCTCCATTTAGTAATGCTTCTAGCATGGAAAAAATTAACTAAATTACCAAATTGTATACCATGGCAATAATGAAATTAAAAATACTGAAAGTACCAGCAAATATAACGTAAGGTAGACAAGAGTACTTTAAAAACTCATTTGGTTACGTACTCGCCTGTGTATCGCTTGTTTGCCTGAGCACTGACTTGTTATGTAGAAACAGGCGATAACACTTTTGATTTACTTTTTAATTCCGAGTTTTATGGGCATTGCGTCGCCCCTTGATTAAAATGTCTGGTTTTTCAGATTTTCCTAGGTAGTTACTAACCTACGTCTATTTGTGCATTAAATTTCAGCCTTCTAGCTTTAGCAGAAGTGTTTCAATAATTTGATGACTGAGTCAGCGATTCTGTTTTAATATATGCACACTTTGCACCTCTATATCTCAGGAAGATTTTATTTCAAACTTTAAAACTTTACTTATGAGGTTACAAGGATAAGGTCAAATTATGGTTTAAATTTTTACGATTGAGGGGGCAAAAATAGGTCGAATAGCTTCGTGTAAATATACACACTGCGTTCAGAGACGGGAACTTGGCCTAGCGCACTATCATGCACCTAGATGTGTGAGTGCGTGCCAAAAATATAAATGGGTACCGCTAAATGTACTTCAAGTGAGGGTTGAATTTTTTTATTTTTACTCATTTGTTTGCTTATTTGTCTGTCTGCCAATATATCTGTCTATTTGCCTTTTTTTAAAGAGATTATAATGAATTTAACACACAAATTTTGAATATATGAAGAACGCGGGCTATCGACCCGTGATTCACTGTCTTTAAATTAAACTGATATGTATCTCAGTTGTGCTCTACTCCAATAAAAAGTTGTAAAACAGCAGCAAAGAACAAAATATTTAAATACAATCACATTTCAAGAATAAAAAAAAACAGCAAAACAAATACGAAAATATCAACAAGAGCCCTCCACATAGTTGCACTTGGTTACCCATGCAATCAAGAAAATAAAGAAACAAAAATCGATTTTCAATTTATTTATTGCAATTTTTATCATTCCTTGCTTCCTTCCATTCTTTTTGCCAATTTTATTTTACAAGAGGAAGACTAAAACGCAGAAAGTGTAAAATACATACCAACACATTTTATCGCTTTGACACTTCATTTACTTTAACACCACTTTAGTGTAAATTCCCAGGACAACCAGTAGAGTATAGAGCGAGGAAGAGAGTAGTTTATTTACAATGGCTCCACCATACTTCATATGCATATAAATGTACATTAATGTTGTATGGCATTCCCTATAAAACGTAGTAGGCTGCCTTTTCAGTTTTGTAAAATATTCAATCATTTATTTTCCTTTTTATATTTCATTTGTATGTACGAGTATGTACGTATCTGGCTAAAAACCTTAGGCTGAAAAACGTTTCGTAGCAGTAGAGTTCTAAGGTTTTGTAAACGAGTTTAAGATTTTTCAAGACTATTAACTACAGGCAGTAGCCATGAAACATCGAAATTAAGTTGGTATTAAATCAATAGTAGATTAAAGTGTCATGGCAGATGGAAACACCGTAGCATTTCAATAATTAAATTTAAGCACCGAAAATATATCTAAATCTAAATAAACCAATATGCCGCCGCACTTTTGTAAGCCGCAACATTCAAAAAGTGTGCCTCTAAATTTCAAAAATATAATTATGTTTGTATTATTAGGAAAATGTGCAGGAACAATCCTATTGTACTGTCAATATCAATAAAAGTTTTACATATGTTATTAATTAAATTATATTATCAACTTGTAACCAATCTCTTAATATTCTAATATTTTTGTAGTAAACATTATTTTATTTCGCACATTTCAAAATATCACACTGTGCAACAGGGAAAAATCCGCACGGTCCTAACAGTATAGAGTCGATAGTACTACCAAACGGTAGTAGAACCCTGTAACCAGTTTGGCGTTTTTGGTTACCAATTTTTTTATAAGCCTCCAAAGATTTCGAAAATCTACGTCATATTGGAGTTTTACTTACTACATACGAAACAAAAAACAAAATAACAACAAAAATCATACAAAAAAATATTCGTAATACATATTGACTTTGATAAAGGTACCAACAGACGACATATTTTCCACATTGTATGTGCCAGAATTTACATATGTAAACGAAAACATGTCGTGTGTTACCTTTAAAACATTGCTTGTGTAAAAAACATGACAAAAGACATAAGACATTAATTGCGTTCGCGTACGCAAAAGTTTTTAAAAATTTTTACTGAACTTTACTGCATTTTACTAAATTGCGTTCGTTTACCCAAAATACAGTAAATGAGAACACAAATTGAGAGAGTAAATTGACAGTTCTTGACTGATTGTTTTGCGAATTTTTACTGCAGAAATGTGTCGTAGTAAAGTTTAGTAAGATAAGAACATATGATTCAAAATGTAAACAAATGAAAAGTAAGCAATCGAAAAGTGTAAGCATTTGAGAAAAGGTTAAATAAATATTGTGAAAGTCATTAAAAAATAATTTATTTCTAAAGCATAATAATGATAGCTGTTAATATACATATTTTTTAATTTATTTTATTAACCCTTTTGCTTTGCAAATTATTCTAATTACTCAGAGTTGTAAAACTGTCAAATATCTGGTTACTTAGTATTGCACTTGCTTTTAAGGTAATCAGTAACATTTAAAAATTGTCATGTAATTTTTATTAATTTAACTAAGAACAAAACAAGGAAATCAAAAAGTAATTAATTACAAATATTACATGAAGCAAATTACAAAATTAATTCTTAGATTGCTCGTGTTATAAAAATATTGTATCGAGTACCAATAATGAAAAAGAGTTGAATAGTCAAAAGTTTATATATTTTTCAACACTATGTGGACTTGGAGTCAGCTGTTTCTTTAATCTTACTAATTTTTACTATTTTTCCGTTCGCGTACTTTTATTGGCAGCAGCTCTTTTTGAGAGTAAATTTTAAAATTTTCGCAGTAAATACTCATTTACTTCATTTTATTGTAAAAGTAAACGAACACACTTATTATTTGAAATAGAGCGTGCTCTATTTTCTTATGTTAAACATACAGCTCCAAATGTCTATGTCATGCGAACAAATTCGTCGGCGGTTGATTATGTGCACTATCATTAGCCGTCTGAATGAAGTATTTTGCAAGACAAATTAATTATATATTTTTTTTTAATTTCACGTTGCCGTTTTATTAAAATAAGTCCAAAAATTTATAGATTTTTAGATACAACCTCAACGCCTTGTTTAAAAAAGAAAAAATTAAAAAAGCAAATTTGCATCGCCAGTACTACAGCGACAGAACCAAAAATATTTCGACGGCTGCAAGCCATTTATAAAACGAACTACGTGGATATTTATGTACTGAAAAATAAGAAGTGATACTATATTGTACGTTTGTGACCAAAAATTATAAACCTTATATAAATTAACCAATATTGACAAGCATAAAGAAAAACATACGAGTCGAAAACTTAAAAAACGCATGTAAAAAACATGTCGTCTGTTGGTACCTTAAATAAGCCTTATTGGCTTTACTAATATTTTAACATAGCCAAAAATAGCAAAAACAAACAATAACCCGCAAACAAGGTGACATTTAAGAATACACTTCATGAGTACCTCAAAAGAAAAAATTGTAAAGTGAGTTCAAACGACAGAAATGCATATATGCATATACATATATATATATTAATGTGAGTTTTGAAGCTCTTAATGAAAACAATAAAAATTAAAAATCTGATGACAATCTCTTTCTAAGAGCACAGTCACCTATTCGTCAGCGATCAGCTTCGCTTTGTCCTATGCTAACTAGTGATTCGTTAAGATTACCGTTGACTGGTACTTCTTCGTTTAAGTTAGCGATATCATCCGCTTCGGGCTCGTCTTCATCACTTAACGAAAGTCCAAGTCACAATGGATAGATATATAATTGTGGCAAAGCGTGGGCCAAGCCCAAATTCTTTTAAAATTTCATCTGATCCAAAGATATCAAGGAAAAACAGCACATACTCTATTAATCGTCAAAACCGTTTTCAAATATTGCAGGATTACAACAACAAACCCGATATATCCTCGAACAAAACCTCTAAGCCGCCACCAATCTATTTGAGAAATAAAAATTCAAATGCCCTCATTAAAAAATTTATTTCGGTCATTGGTGGGAATAAATTTCACATTGTTCCAATAAAATGTGGTAACATTGATGAAAGGAAAATTCAAATTTACGAGAAAAAAAAGATTTCCGCAAAATGGTTACTGAATTTAAAAAAAAACAAGTTTCTACAAATATCAGGTTAAGAGTGCTAAAGACCTGCAAATTATATTGAAGGGCATAGATTCTTATGTTGTTCACGAAGATGTAAAAGATGCACTCGTACTCTAGGGATTTAAGGTAAAAATGAATGTAACATAATAAATAGAGAGAAGATCCTCAACCTCTATTTCGCATTGAACTTGAGGTAAATGATATAAATTTTAGAAAAAATGAGACCCGTCCGATTTGTAATTTAAAATATTTCTTATACCGAAAAGTAACAGTTGAAGAACCACACAAGAATTCAGGACCCGTACAGTACCATAATTGTCAAGAATATGGCTACACAAAAACTTACTGCAAACTACCTACTGTTTGTGTTGTGTGCGGTAAATTACACGGTACTGCTACTTGCAATAAGCCAAAATATAAAAATGAAAAAAATGCAGTAGTTGTGGAGGTAATCACACTGCTATGTACAGAGGATGTCCTGCATACTCTTTCGTTAAGTTAAGAATATTTTAAGATATTGAACATAACATTGGCAATCTTAACAAATATATTAAACAGGTTGCTGATATGTCAATACCTCCCATCCGCAAACTTGGTATAATTGAATTTATTCTACGGCTATTTAGCATCTCGTTTGTGAAAAAAGAAGAGCTAGAAGGGAATGGCAACAGCACAGATCACCCTAACCTAAAATCAGATTTAAGGAGTACACTAAACGACTCCAAGAGTTGCTAGCATTTGAAAACACTGCATCTCTCAAAACCTATCTGGAAGGCCTCGATGTTACAGCAGCATCTAATAATTCTTTATGGCGCTCTGCTAGAAAGCTTAAAATACCCGTTGAGATTTGCATCTACCGGAGGTTGAGCAAGAAGCAATACTGAAAAAGGTAAAATATTTGCTGAACGTTTGAAATCAATATTTACCCCAAATACATGTACTAGTGTTGCTGATTTACCGAGTATTGTCCGAGATGTCCGATGTACAGAAACTAATTGCTGAGCTTAACCCAAATAAAGCTCCAGGTATTGATGGAATCAGTAACCAGATGCTGATGAAGTTGCTTCGTATTGCAATAAGAATCCTGTTTTTAATTTTTAATGCCATTTTACGACTGGAGTATTATCCACACATCTGGAAGCTCGATAATGCTAAAATGATTCCAAAGGCGGGCAAAGATCTTACTCAGGCTGAGTTATACATATATGCTAATAAGTTTGCTATCAACAATGTCAAAGCTTTTCAAAAAAGTTCTAAAGAAAAAATTTTCCCCAATTCTAATTAGTCGTTTGTGCATACTGGACCGTCAATTTTATTTTAGAAGTTAGCATAGTACCATTGAACAAACTCATAGATTGATTAAATTTATAAAAGAACTTTTGAAGAAAATAAGTATTGTTCTGTGCTGTTTATTGACGTTTATCAGGCATTTGATAAAATTAAATGTGGCATGATAGCCTTATTTTAAAATTGAAATCATATCTACTAATAAATTTTCTAAAGCTATTGGAAATTTATATTATGGGCCGCAAGTCACAGTTGTGGAAGGAAACTTCATGACTGTGCCCGAATATTTATCATCTGGGATCAGTTTTGTTTTTGATATATACTTGTGATATGCCTGCGATCAGTAATATCCACACTTGTAAATTTGCGATGATACAACCTGTCATAGCGTGCACGAAAACACTCACGTAGTATACCGATATCTTCAGGAACATATTACCCAACTGGTAATGTGGTTAAACTTATTGCGAATAAAGGTAAACGAACAGAAGTGTGCTCAGGTTACATATACCCTACGAAAAGATAATTGTTCCCCCATTAGAATCAATAATCAAATTGTTCCTCAACATTCACATGTGAAATACCTTGGTTTGCATCCCTATCAAAGGCCTAAAGTTTCACTAGTCTTCACTTTCTGTTGCTGTTCTGTGCTCTGACATTCTACTTTTAAATTTGAGTACTTAGTTTTTCTGTAGAAACATATCAGATCTTTCTGACGAGAACAGTCGCAGTTTTCCGTTAAAGTAGTGAAAGTAGTGAAGTTGCATCGTCCATTGTTAAGTTTCAATGTAATTTTGTGTTTTACTTTTAAAAATTAAATTTTTTAAATTGTAAAAGCACAATCACAATTTATTTCAAAATATTTTTTTTAATTTATTCTGTCACTTACAATTACTTAACAATTTTTTGATTTTCACAGGTTGAACCGAAACAGAACAGAACGAAATAGAAAAACTAATTAATTAAATTAGATTTCTATAAACAAAAAAGATTCAGCTGATTCGAAACAGAACAGAAAGTAAAAACTAATTCTGCCCTCACATAGAAACACCCCTACAAGAAACTGCCCTACAGAAAGTGCGAATAGTGAAATTGTAGTGATTTACTTGTGATATTGTCATTAGTACTACTGACCAGGTGTACCCCAGTCAATGTAATCATCTATTGACATTTAACATTAGCTTGTCATTGAAAATCCACCACCAGACTGTAGCACTGTTGACTAGGTAGTTCTTTTGGGACCACATGGAGACATTGACACCAAAGATTCACTTGTAAATTTTAGGGGCTATAGTCTACAATATCGATATTTCCTCGTTCGTTGTAAATAGTAGAATGATAGTGATTTTCTAGTGACATTGTCAATAGTGCTACTGACTAGGTGTACCCCAGCCAATCTAATCGCCTATTGACACATAACATAGGGTTGTCATTGAAAATCTATCAGTAGACTTTAGCGCTATTGAGAAGGTAGTTCTTTTACGACCATGTGGAGATATTTGAACCAAAGATTCACTAGTAGATTTTAGTGATCCTCGTCTACATATATTTATTTAATATTATTGCACAACATAATAAAAAACTAAAAACTATTGACGCGTTCATTGACAATTTCACCAGATATACACTAGAACTGTTGTCTCTAACGTATCTCTACTCGCGCAAAAAAGGAAATTTGTCGACATTTTAACTAGTGCAATTGTCGCTGGAGAAAGAGTATTGACATAGAGACATATGGTTCTAGGCTGACTAGAGGGCACTGACTGAAACTAACACAAACAAAATATTTTCACTAACACTTTTGTAACAATTTTCCATTGAATTCTGTAGTGACATTCAACTGACTAGTCTTTTTATTTATTAATTATAGTTGCTTCACTCTAGCATATCTCTTAGAGTGGGACATGTTATGTACATATCAGCTTTATCTAAAATTCATTCTGTCTGTGAAAATTTAAATTTATAAGTCTTAAAAACAAAAATCAAAAATTAAAAAAACCCCGATTATCTAGGAAAGATTTAATATCTTTTAAAAGGGACCGTTTTTCTTAAGACATATGTATGTTTGTAGCTAGAGACCTCTCGATCAAGCAAGCTTTCAAACAGAAAAAACTAAATCTAAATCAAAATCCGTCCAGCAGTTTGGTCTCTAGGTGGACACGGACAGACATACAAATACAAACTTATAACACCCTTTTTTTGGTCGGCGGTTAAAAAATATAAGTAAAAACAATAGTAAATAAAAAAAATTTGCAAACTTTAATTAAATATATGTTTATTTCTTTTCAAAATTTTAGATTTTTTAGAATTTAGTATTTGTAAAGAGCAGGATGGTGGTGAAAAGGTGTGAAGAGGCCTAGATGCTGCCTACGTTATTCTGTTTTTACTAATTGAGTTAATATTTATATTATATTATAGTAATTTCTATTTGTTAAAGCATTAATTATGAAAAAAATTTGAAAAATGTTTATTTAAAAATTGAAAACAAATTTTTTTTTAAAGTGTGATTTATACGTCAGTACTGATTAGTCAGCGCTGACGATATATACATCAGTTCTGATCTGTCAGTTCTGACGATGATTTCAGCAGTGCTGATTAGTAATATACTGTGGAGTGAACAGTCCAGATATATATTTTACTAGTTCACGAGAGAGAAACAAAATGACACGTACACGAATGTTTACATCAGTTTTTTTCATATTGCCCTTAACAAAATGATAGAAACTTCTGATGTATAAACCCATCAGAAATGTCCACCAGATGATGCATCAAATGACCGTCATTGTTGTTGTAGGGGCCACATTGACTCTAAGCTAGAACAAATGAAATTTATGTTAACTCTGGTACATTGGCTGATTGGTAGAAATTCAATCAGGGCGCAAATCACCGCATTCGAAATCGAGTACTTTGTCATCGAAATGTTGCTAACGTGGATCACGGCAATCGTTTTCGAAACTTATCTACTCGAAGTTGCACTCGATTGGTAATCTACTATCGAAAACAAGTAAACTCTAGCTTTTTGCCCCGAAACAAAACAAAGGAAAAAAATAAAGCAGTAATAATAATATAAGTATTTTTCTGATATTTTCGCACAATTAGCTTAGAAAATATAATTTTAATTGTTTTTAGGGAAAGTGAATATGAATACAAAGATTGCCGAATAGACAGTGCAAAAATAAATAAGGGAAAATCGCTTCCAGAACAAATACAAATAAAGTAAATGGGAAACAAAAAGAGTTATTGAAGCTATTTATGATGGAACATCATGTTTCGTTTTGTTTTCCTTATTTTCATATGCTAGCAGCAATGTAAAAAATAGTAGTAGGTAACATACAACACGATCGAATACCGTGATCCAAAAAATTGCAGCCATCGAAATATTTCTATACAAGAACGTGCACTCGATTTCGAATGCCGTGATTTGCCAACAGATTGTAAGGTTTTAATATACAAATTACTTTTCAAACCTATATGGTGCTACGTAATTCAACTATGGGGCATTCAACTTCAAACTTCAACTTCAACTACAATTTTACGGTTAATAGCATCGGCTCCATGGTACATAAAAAACTCAAATTTACAACGTGATTTAAATATGCCACCAATAGCTGAAGAAATTGCAAAACACGCAGGCAAATATTTAACAAAACTCGAGTCAGACCCTTGATCGTAATATCTTAAACCTAACTGGTCACATCACACGAAAATATTTATATAGATATTTGCTTATCACAACTCTTATGTATGTATGTATATTAGGCCGGCTCGATTTGTATGGAGGCAAAAAAATCGCTCCAATTACAAGGAAAATCGTATTCTAGTGTCAGACATAAGCTTAGTGATAATAATATATACATAGTTATATACATTAGAGCGGGTCGATTTAAAAATCGCTCAAATTACAAGGAAAATCGTATTTTGGGGATCAAAATACAAAACTTTGCCGAAGAAACCATACCTCTAAAATGTATTTTGATGTCCCGACTTTTGATCCGAAGGGTCAAATTTCTTTTTCTTTTCTATTACTAAATAAATTTCTAAAAAGAAAAATAAACTCCAAAAATACAAAACAGCCATTTCGCTGATTTTTTCTTGTAAAGTGCCAAAAATGGTGATATTTTGAAATTTTTGTATGGAGAAGCCCTAATGTATATATGTATATATTATTATCATTAAGCTTATGTCTGACACTGCTTGGGCCTAATTATTATATTTATATGTAGAATTTGAAAACTTATTGTTAGTTCAATTTTGAAGATAAAATAAAATTATTTGTATAAAACAAATATTTTTCTGAACACAAGTGAATGACGGAATTCCATTCAGCTGATTGTGTTTCAGAAAATTTATTTTTCTTATTCTCAACTAACTTACAATTAATTTACTGGAATTCTCTTTTTTTAGTTTAGACAAAGACGGAAACTATGCGCGTATAAACCACAGTATACCTCAACGTGACAGTCATTTTTCAGTGCAATTGAATGAAGTGATACCCTGGTATGAGGCCTATGAAAAGTTTGTACGTCTCGCTTATGCTGATGCCTACGCCTTTAAAACAGAGCCCGGCGATGTTCTGACATTTAATAATATACGCTTATTACATGGTCGTGAAGGTTACGATGATACAGAAGACAATGTTCGCTACATTGTTGGTGCCTACCTTGACTGGGACATAATTTACTCGAAGTTAAGGGTATTGAAATCAGAGGTGAAATACAATGAAAAATAATACGTTTTATTTGTTTTCAATTAGGAAGTTCATAAATCTTTTTAAAGTCTAGTTTCATTTCAAAAATATAGTTAATTTTAAAAATATCGTTAAAAAGTAAAGTTGTTAAAAATTGTTTTGTTTACAACTTAATTGGAGTTACCCAGAATATTCACATACACAAATTTATGGGCAATAAGTTATTTGCTTAATTCACAACAATATTTATTGTGTATTTGTGTATCAAATACACTTTTTGTTTTTTAATTGCCCTGCAGTCAAACTGGGGCCAAGTGTCTCTATGTAAACACTAAAACTCTAGTAGTAATTACATTGTCGTAGTAGTAGTAGTTGCATTGTAGTAGTTACATTGTCTACATTTTCTCTTTTATTTGTCAGTATAAAAGAAAGAGAGAAAACAGATGTGGTGTATTTCTAGTGGATTTTGCAACAACTTGTTAATATACATAAATTAAGGTATACAAATGTACCAGTAAATTTCTGGTTGGTATGTCTCCATGTTCCCATAAGAAATATGAATTCACTATCTAGTCAATTGTTTTAGTGTTACTAGTAGATTTTCAATGACAAGCACATGCTAAATGTCTATAGCACAAAGTATTATATGGGGAATAATTGTGGAGTAGTAATGGTGACAAAGTCAAAAGCGACTTAGTACATTTTCACCATCGACATTTCCTTCAGGGTGTGAACACCCTCTGTGTTGTGTATTAATGTATTTTGTATTTTTAATGAAAAAAGAAGAACAAGCTACACACAAATTCTTTCAGAGAGCGTTGCTGCTTTGGTTACTTTTAACCAAAATTGGTTACTTTTTTCCAATGTGTACTTGTGTACTTTTTTTCCATTTTGGTTACTTTTCTTCAACAAAAAATAACCATTTTTATATGGTTACAAATTTTAATATAACTAACTATTGAGATAAACTATCACGTGATTGAAATATTTTTCGTGGCTGAAAAAATATGGATGTGATTTCCAAACAGATGGTAAATATTGTATTCCAATAGAAGTTGCTCAGTTGTTCTATATTGGAAATAAGAAGTTGAAATTTGGGACAAGGTTTCAAAACATACAAATGAATTCAACGAAAATATTTTTGGTGACTTTATTAAATTTTGTTTTTAGTTTAATGCCATTTTCAGACACTTCGGGGTCTTCTGAAAGAATATTTTCCCAGCTAGGTTTAGTCAGAACTAAATGCAGGAATAATATTGATTTCAATACCAACACTATAATGCATATGTATGTACATTTTAATAGTTTACTATTCAGTCATGTATTTGGATAACGAATATAACACTGTGTTTTTTTTTAAGTCATGGAAATATAATCATATAGGAAGACCACTGCATGATAAAAGACAAAAAAAGACTAGTGTCTTGCCCCAGGTCATGCACATTTTTGTTTGCTCCAAATATTTGGGGCCTCGGTGTCATTTTTGCATTTTTTCCGGTTCATATCGTTCGGAATTTTGATTTACTCTTTGAGGCAAAGTTGTAGCTCTTGTCATTCAGCAAAACTTTTGAACATATAAAATTAAAAAAACATTATCTTCAAGATCAAAATCACCAAAAAATTTAAAAAAAAATTTCAGTTTTATACCTTTTTTCCCCTGTTCAGGTACATAAGGTAGCAAGCGGTTCAAAATGCAAGGAAATTATTAAGAATAAAAATATACCTAAGATCTCAATAAACAACTTTCTACAATATATGAACTTCCTAGGAATGATTCTTAACACCGTTTGGGTAGCGCTTAGGCAGCCACAAAAGTGGAAAATTTCAAAGCAAATGAAATTAAAAAAACGGTGTTAAGAATTGTTCCTAGGAAGTTCATATGTTCTAAAAAGTTGTTCATTGAGATCTTAGATACATTTTGATGGTTGATTGTTTCCTTTAATATTCAACGGTTTGCTACCTATGGACCTAACAGGAGAAAAAGGTGAAAAATCGATTTTTTTTTAAATTTGCCACAGATAAATATATTTCTTAACGGAAGTACAAATAAAACTGTACATATGTACATATATTAAATATATAGAGATTTTGGTTACTTTTTGTCGCCTTTGGTTACTTTTTTTTCCATATTTTGGTTACAAAAATATTTTGGTTGTGGCAACGCTGGTAATAGTGCATTTCATTTTTATATGAAAATTTCAAACTACAAATGTTACACTCTTGTATTTAATATGATAATACAATCGATAGAGAGATACAAGAGGGTTTGTGAATAAAGCAATTGTTAATATTTTAATATTATTGTTTTAAAAAGGCATGAATTGTGTTCTTCATGTACTTTTGAAGATACGATATTATAATTTTTTAAATATTTTTAGATTTTTAATTGAACTATAGTGAATTTTTAATCAGAAATAATCTTCTTTAGAAACTCACATTAATTAATAAAATATTTCATTCAATAAAAAGAATTGAAATTACTGAACTCAAGCCTGACTAAAAATTATTTCTGATTAAAAATTCACTATAGTTGAATTAAAAATCTAAAAATGTCTCAATGCATCATGGGCACGTGACAAAAATATGTTCACTTGGAAATCACTGTTCACTTGGCAATCACTAATGTTCGAAAAACCAAATAAACGGGAGAATGCAACAACAAAAGTAACATAATATCCACTACTATAATACTTTTATGCATGTACCGACGGTACATCGAATAAGTAAAAATAATTAATGTGATGATCGTAAAAGATAAGCAAGAATAGTTAAACATACGTAGGTAGAGTAATATAACTTCGTGCTAACCTAAATAGAAAAATGAAAATATGAAAAAACAGGGGAAATAAATAGTGATACTTACATATGTATTTACCAAAGGTAAATCAATAATTATAAACAACAATCATTTCTCACATTCCGTTTCATTAGAATTTACGTTAAATAGCTGATGTTAATAATAATCTCTACCCAAGTAGATAGACTAGGGTGCTGATGAAGTGCGTTGCTGCACAGAAAAATATCGGTATTTCCCCCAGCTTAAAAGTCTAATTTAATTTTTCTTCTCTTCTTTAGAAACTCACATTAATTAATAAAATATTTCATCCAATAAAAAGAATTGAAATTACTGAACTCAAGCCTGACTAAAAATTATTTCTGATTAAAATTTTTTTAAATATTTATACAAAATAAGCATAATTTATAATAAGGATTTTCATAACAACTCTTAAAAGTGAAATTTATGCAATCGGGTAAACTTGCAAGCTTGTTTCATAAAACCTCTTTTCAACTTTGCGCACACAGTTAATGTTATGGTAGAATTAGTCGATTTGTACCGTGTTACGTTTGATGTTAATTAGTTATGTCGTGGCAGCTGTTATTGTATTTTTCTTTGCTTTATACATGTGTGTGTATGTATGTAAGAGGGAAGTTGACGTAAAAATCTATTTTCTGTAGATTTCTACCTCATATACGTCAGGATACATATTAAATAAACAGCAGATTTTGTTAGCTGATCCGTCAACCCACGATATCAAACTACTAATTCTACCATTAATTTGAAACAAACGTCAAAAATTTAATGTAATAACAATAACAACTATAACTTGAAGAAGGGTGCACTATTGTGTCATTACAAGGACCCAATAATGTACATAATTTTAAAGAGTCATCTGTGTAGAAATATGTAAAATATATCATAAATTTTAGTGGGAGTGACCCCCATAATTCTCTTAAGTCTGCTTAGATGAAGCACTTTTGAAAACGCAAAACTCATAATTGAAATTTGAATGCAAAGTTTCAATAAAGTAGTTTGTTTTAATTTTTTCCAGTTGGTAACTTACCTAAGCCTATTTGGTTGCAAAATTTTAGTTCTCTGCCGTATAATATTACGGTAACTTTTAATGAACGTGGCCCTACCTCCCTAATTTAACAATCGGTGCTTTCGGATTTTTTTGAAAGCACCGATTCTTTTCTTTTCTGCAATTTCTATCTTTAAATGTTATGGATGTTACCTCCACCCCCTCCGTCACTTTTTTAAACTCAATTATCATCGTCCATTTTTTAAGATGATAGTTTCAAGCATAAATACTTGGGTCTTAAGATTTTGCTAGTTTGTTTCTCATCTTGACTTACTTGCGCATCAAATTTCAGATCTCTAGCGCAAAATTTAGCTTTTTATTTTTCTGGACGTATTCCCGCCAATTTTTTAAAAGAAAAAATTTTTTAGCCAGTGCTTATTGTTCGTGTCAAGTTTCGTTGGAAACAGACGTAAATAGTATATGTAAATCTGCATAACATTATATAACTAATTGCAACATGTATGCCAAATTTCAATAAAATGGCTTGAGATAAACGTCTTAGATTTGCTTTTTTAGTTGTGATATTTATGGGAGTAGCCCCGCCTCCGTGGTTGAAATTTTCGGGTTTACAGGTTTTTTTAGATGGTTTTTCATCTAGTCCTATCATATTTCGGCTCATTAGCACAACTTTTAATATTAATTTTTTATGGGCGTAGCTCCGCCCCTCTGACTACAATTTCCTGGTTTTCAGACTTTTCTTGTTGGTTTCTCACCTAGACCTACTTTGATATTCAATTTTAGATTTGTTTAGTTTAGTGCTCACCTAGACCTAGTTTTGTATCGAGTTTCAGCTCCCTAGCACAAATTTTAATTTTTATGGGAGTAGCCCAGCCCTCTCGGTTAAAATTTCCGTGTTTTCATATTTTAATGGTTCATTGCTCACCTAGATCTACTCGTTTACCAAATTTTAGCTTTCTAGCTATAGCGGAAGTGCTTCATCAATTTGATGAGTTATCAGTGAGTCAGTGAAGTATGTCTTAAAATATGCACTTTTTGCACCTCCATGTCTTCGGAACCTTTCATTGTAAGATTTAAACTTTGCATATGTGATGACATGAAATTATTCTAATTATGTTTTAAATTTCATAATTATTCAATTGCGGGCAACAAAGTTATGAGGGGGTAAAAACAGCTCGAATGGCTTCCTGTAAATATACACACTGAGTGCATTGGCCGGAACTTGGCCTGGCGCAATGGCGTGTGCCTACATATTTCCATACAATTTTGGACATTTTATTTACGAAAGTATACAAATGAACAACTGGACACTTTGCGAGACTTTTGAACGTTCTCATTAAAACGCTTAATAATTATCCCTACAAGCAGTGCTGCCAGAATGATGATTTTATCATATTTTTGATGATTTTTGGACCAAAATATGATTTCATCATTTTTTTTTCTGGAATGATGATTTTTAAATTTGAAAAATATGATTTTTTCTTTCAATACATATGTATGTATCTGTGGTTCCCATTAATAACCGCCTATGTCCAAGAATATAATTTTTCAGGAGAGCCGAAAATGATATAGGTCCATATATTAAAAAAGATTTTAAACCTTTACAAAAAGCATTGAAAATATAAACATTTGACATCATAAACTCGAAATGAGAAAAATTGAACACACGTTATCTCTTATCTCTATATATAAAACAGGATGTGTGTATGTATGTAACGTATGGACTCCAAAACGGGTAGGCCGATTTTGATGAAATTTTCAGAGTATTCAGGTGAGTGACACAGTGAACACAAAAAAAAAAAGAATTGTAAATACAACTAATTTATTTGTGAATACAAATAAAGTATTATTTAAAAAGGCAATTGCAACGATTTTTGTAAATACAAACACACATTTGTAACATAAGAAAACAAAATCAACTCAATTAAATATTTCCAATTAAAATTATTGTGTTATTCACAATTGAGTTTTTAACAGAAAACAAAAAATTTTTAATTAATTTGTTTTTCAAATTCTAATGTGTTGTTTTGTTGTTTGTTTAATTTTTTTTTAGAACTTGGTTTTTATTAAATTTTAATTTAAAGATGTTTGGGTTGAGTAGAACCGGCAACCTCTTGACTAATAGAGTAACGTACTTACTACTCAGCTAAAGAGTAAATCGTTATTGGGTACGCAAATAATGAATACACTCAAAACATGTTTGCTTATGTTTCTTCTGAATGGCGCATTTCGTTGATACAATCTAAAAATAACTTTGTTGATTAAAAAAAACAAGCCACGACGTTTTTCGGCTTCTTGTCGGAATTCACACATATACAACACCAACAATCAAAATAAACAACAACATCAGCACAGACCACGTTGAGTCAACCCACACGCAAGTAAAACACCAACACAAACAAATGAAATTAAATGATATTGTCAAGTTAATGACAAATATTATTGAAATTAAAAATTTTATTCAACAACATGGTTTTGTTGAACATAAATCTTGTATATTTTTTTCTGTGAAGTCTGATTTCTTATTTTCGGTCTGCGGGCGGAGAGGCGTATCAAAATCCAATTTTCATATTGCACCACCAATGCCATGTATATATATATATATTTGTTTATTTTGCTCTTTTTTTATTTTATTTAATATTTTTTAAGGCCGTTGTCATGCTTTTCAAAACGAGATACATATCAAACTCTTAAATCGGTTTTGCAGTTCCGAAGATATATACAAAAAAACTATTTTAATAATGATCCAATATCAACATTTTAAAATTTTCGAAAAAAAATAGAAAAAACTTTATGATAGGTATTCCATGGATTTTTATTTAAAGGCCGTAAATTTCGTTAAAAGCTCAATTTAAGTCGCGTGGTAATGCAGCGGTTAACAAATATGCTAAGTCCAGAAAAAAAACACATGTTAAGTCCAGCGGAAAGCAATATGCACCTAGTGTATTTTCTTTTACTTAAAAAATAACTTTTTGTGTTAATTTAAATTAACAAAATTTAGAGTTTCCTTTTTCTCAGACTGATTAGTTTCAATAAATTTAGACAGATGTTTGTCCCCGCAAAAATTAAAAGAGATATATTGCTTTCATTTACTTTACTCATGCACCCTGTGTCGTAGATATACAAAAATGCATCATTATTTTTGGTATATAACTACAAATTTCCTTTCCGACAAATGATGATTTTATTTGCAAAGCTTCTGGCAGCCCTGCCTACAAGAACAATGATGGTCATTTTATGCATCATCTGATGGCCATTTTTGATGGGTATATACATTAGAAGTTTCTATCATTTTGTTAAGGACAATATGAATAAACTGATGTAAACATTCGTGTTCGTTTGATTTTGTTTCTCTGATACTTGTGAGCTTCATGAACTAGTAAAACATATATCTGAACTCCTCACTCCACAGTATTTTACTAATCAGTACTGATGTAAAAATCGTCAGGTCTGAAGATTCGAATACCTACATATGTATGCATATTTTAAATTAAACTTTATAAAATTTCTTTAGCAAATTATTGTTCTTATCTTACTTTTTCACAAACCTCACAATTTTCTTATCACTGTCATACATTTTAATCTTATAAACTGAACGAACTATAAACTATTTTCAGTAAAATTTAATATTTTAGAATTTTTGACATATGTACATTAGATGTTCCACTCTAGCATATATGTTAGAGTAGAGCAACTATAATCGCTGAATTGAATGTAAAATTGTTGCAAATGTGTTAGTAAAAAATTTTTGTTTGCTTAGTTTCAGTCATTCATTTCTTCTAGGGATAATTATTTGCCATAATCCTGTATATTTGTATACATTTTTAAAGTGGGTAACAATGTTTTTACTCTTTTTACGTTTTATATTTTGAAAATATCAAAAATTTACTTTCTTAAAAATATCGTTGAAAGCTGAGTGGAAATTAAAAACAATGTGAGTGTGATAGTGAAAAAATTTGAATGTATTGCCACTTTCTTGCAATTAATTTAATGTGTAAACGGCAGGTAGAATGCAAATTAATTTGTTTAGGTTCGTAAAAATAAATAATTTTTTTCACTGAAAAAAAAAACATAAAATTTGCGATCTGCCGGAAAAATATTATAGTCCTTTAACGGCCTAACTATTTAAATGATAAAAAAATATTTAAAACAATTAAAAGAATTAGTTTTTCAAAATTACTTTTGATTTTGTTATAAAAAATATTTTCACAAACTCCTCATATATTAACAGCCTGTTCAACGATGTCGAAGCTAGGCATTCTTTCGCGTTCTAAGCGAAAGTAAATTGATTTGGGTTCATCAACAGCGAACATTTATTCAAACGGGAACTCGAAAGAAAACGTACGTAATTATTTTCATATAAAACACAGTTCAGCTACGTCGACCAGACTATGAACAAACGAACTCAAATGTCGAAACCCCTCAGTTGCTATTTTGCTTTCGGCTAGTACAATTTATCTCCCAAGAAGCCATTAAAGTTGGGAAAAATATCGGGTGTTTCTTTTAGAGGTATAGAACTTCGAATTGAAATAAAACACAAGAAAATCGTTTTAATGTCCATCAATTTGGCTTTATTGGAAGGATAATTTTATGCCATTAATGTTTAAATATGATTTCGGGCATGTGGCCGCCGCGGCAGGCTCGAATAAAGCCAATTCTACAGGTCCAATTTTCAACCACTTTTTCGAGCATATGGGGCCGTATGTTGGCAATAACGCCACGAATGTTGGCTTCCAAGTCCCCTAACGTTTCTGGTTTGTTGGCGTAGACGAGCGACTTCACATATCCCCAAAGAAAATAATCCAATGGTGTCAAATCACACGATCTTGGTGGCCAATTGACAGGTCCATTCCGCGAAATTATGCGCTCATCGAATGTTTCCTTCAATAAATCGATTGTGACGTGCGCTGTGTGGCATGTAGCGCCGTCTTGTTGGAACCACAACTCATCCACATTCATGCCATCCAATTCGGGAACAAAATAGTCGGTTATCATGGCTCTATACCGGTCTCCATTAACGGTAACTGACTCTCCAGCATAATTTCGGAAGAAGTATGGCCCAATGACTCCACCAGCCCATAGAGCACACCAAACAGTCAGTTTTTGTGGATGTAATGGCGTCTCAAGGGTCTCATCTGGATTCTCTTCACTCCAAATGCGGCAATTTTGCTTGTTGACGTAGCCATTCAACCAAAAATGAGCCTCATCACTGAACAAAATTTTGCGATGAAAATCAGCATCGAGATCAATCTCATTTTCGGCCCATACACCAAAATCACGACGCATTGCATGGTCTCGCAGCTTTAATTCTTGCACAAGCTGGATCTTGTAAGGTCGCAAGCCAAGATCTTTGCGCAAAATCTTCCATAAAGTTGATGGACAAAGCTTCAATTGCTGTGCACGGTGGCGAATCGATTCATTCGGGTCCTCTTCAACACTTTGCTCTACAGCGGCAATTGTTTCTTCGGTGCGCACTGTTCGACGTCTCTGCGGATGCGTATTATCACATAGAGTAAACGTAGTGCGAAAACGATCCATGGTTAACCGAATTAATTGCTCTGATGGACGATTATGTCGACCATAAAATGGACGGAGCTTGCGGTAAACTTCGCGAACTGAACCATTATTTTCGAAATAAATTTGCACGATTTGCAAGCGTTGTTCTTTTGTCAACCTGTTCATGATAAAACGGCAAACCAAACTAAATATTAATCACTTGACAGCTGACAAAATGGCCGCCAGTTAAAAAAGTGATGCCAACTTAAAGTTCTATACCTCAATAAAAAACACTTTATCACTTTCTTATTTTTTTATTCACATTTTTTAAATTATTTTTTTATTTTTGTACAATAGATAAAATATGAATTAAAATATTATTGAACAATTTTGATTTGATTATTGCTTTATATTCATTTTACAAAGAACTCGCACAACGAATATAGTTGTAAAACAAAACAATGATAACTAGGTGTTGTAGTGCGAATATTTATTTTGTTGAATGTTTTTTCAATTTTTAATATGGTTGCATTTATTCTCATGCAAATGAGTAGAATTATTTTTAAGTTTTAAAGAAATCGACTAAATATAATGAAAATTCCTATCTGGCAATGTTTTAATTCATTACCACGTAAGAAACATAAACTGACAAATGTAAGTACATGCGAGCGAGCACTGCCGACATCGTTGAATCCAAATTGACTCGATTTCGAATGATTAGCTTTCGATCGCTTCCATTTTCTAGCGATATCGTTGAACAGGCAGTAAGTAGAGCTGTGTAGCTCATGAACGAACGGGTTAAATTGAACGAATCACTTAATTGAACGAACTGATCCGGTGATTTTACTGAACGCTTTTGGATCAGTAGTGTACCGCTCGATGTTTTCGTTCATTCAGTTTGTGTTTCAAGTCTTTTATGTCGAATTTGCTTTCGTTCATGTTTGCTACTTATGTTATGTCGTTTTGTTTGAGTTGAGTTTTTGTGTTTTAAAAGGCTTAGGTACGTGTATACTAAATTCTATTTAGCATTGCTGTGGTACTGTCATCATTCTTTTTATAATTTGATTTAATAGTCTTTTCACAAGACGTATTTTTACTAGTGTTTCTTATAAAGTTTTTTTTACAAAGTAAAGATGTTAGACCTTAACTGTATATATGTTTATACATACATTTCATTACCTCAATCTAAAATGAATTTGTAGTGCTTGAAATATTTTTTTGTTTCCGGTAAAATATTTTTGACGACAAAATTTTAACTTAAACTTTCAGAAGTAACATTCAAACATTGATAAATAACGATAAAACAGTTTCAATGCTTTTATTAATTATCGGAAGAAAAAAAAATAGTAAAACCAAACAAAAGTACCTTTCTTAATCTTAATATTAAACTAAATATTAAGCCAAAATAAAATGTACAATATTCTAGTCGAAAGAACAAGAAATTATTTATAAAATGAATTTAAATATGATTTTTTAAATAAATAATTCAACTTTTTTTAATAAATTCTTCAATTAATTCATTCGCATTATGTAAATACTCGTATATACAACCGATTTTATTATTCTTACAAAATAGCATTGTTTCATACTGTCGTTCAAAAGTGAACGATTGAACGAACGGTCACTGAAAAGAACGATTTGGCACAGCTCTAGCAGTAAGTGAAAAATTTTAGTTTTCATAATTTTATTATAAGAAAAACTTTATTGCTTAAATCCTTTATTACCATAATATTATTTTTCTTTTAGTTCATTTTCTTTTCTACTCGTACATCAGCTAATGTGAGTAAATTGTTTGCGAAGAGATGTGATTGACGTTAAGTATGCTTCCTTGAGTTTTCATATGTTTATTTAATTTTCCTCTTTTGCAGTTTCAACTTTTCTTTTAGTAAATATGCTAATACAAAATTCTTTTATGTAGAAATTTTTATGGTTTTGTTAAATTGGCTTTTATTTTGACAACAAAAATTTTGCGAATAAAAATGATACATATGTAGTATGTACATATCGTTCATTTGGCCAAAGAACGTCATAACTCACAAATTGATTTTTCGAGTAAATTATGCAGAATATATTGGCTTACAAAGCGATACGAACTTTAGCCTGATCAAATTATAAATATAGAAACAAATAAAGTTCGAACACTATTAATTAGAATTTACTAATATATATTAGTAAATTCAGTATCAGTTAGCCGACTGTAATGTAAAGTAACTGCAACAGTAGGAAACAGCTGATCGATATTGTTATGTGAAAAGCAATGAAAATGGTTCTAGAGATGTAATGTAACGTAAATTACTTTTCATATAAAAATCTCGATCAGCTGTTTTCTACGTTGCAGTTACTTTACATTACAGTCGGCTAACTGAGTCTTAATTCATCTGGTACAAAATGTATACCTATACACAGCTTTGTGTGTGTTAGTGTTTTTCGTATTCATTTAACACTTGCTGTTTTTTAATTTGTGTGTGTATTGGTTTTATGCTGCTAATGCGGGGTTATGCCAACCGCAAAACCACTCTCTTTGCCTCTCTCACAAACATACTGGCATGTTATGCCAGCACAATTATGCCCGTGTAAATCAGCGCAATGAACAATCTCTGTGTTAACAGTATCAAACGAAACGTTTTCACTTACAGTATGATAAAAGCAACAGTTTGTTGATTATTAACATATTTATTCGAATTTGGGCTTTAGTAAACAAATATTTCAGTAGTTTCATGGATAGAATTGTTCTTGCAACTCTATAATTCACATATTCCATTTGCAACAATGGCTGAGTATATAAGGCAGAAATCTACATCAACTTGACACCATACACAGTGGAGCAAACATAAAAGAACGCTGATGATGAAGGTGTAGTGGCCTTCGAAAACAGCTAGTTGTTCCGCTCTACTAACTTTTTGTCAGAATATTTATAATTAACTTTGGTGTTATTTGTTCATTAACAATTATCACATGTAATTTGGCTTACAAAGCGATACGAACTTTCAATTTCTACTTTGACGAGTTCGTCGATAAGAATTCGCTACGTAAATTCGTCGTCTGAAGCACAATAACGACGAATTTACTCAGCGATTTGAGCTATTATAATCAATATTGTCAGATCTATTTTCAGCCTCCTCGCCAAATGACTTGTAAAATATCACCAAATGTCGCCATTATAATAAAATATTAAATTTTAGTTACAAACAATATTCTTAGCTCTAAATCTAAAAAAAAAATAATTTGAACTTCTTTTGTCAAAATTTGTATGGAAATTTTGTTTTAACTTGCACTTCAAGCTCAAATAATTTTTTTTTGGATATGGCCATTATTTTTTAATTACATAACATATATATATGGATAAATTTTAAACTCAGTAGATAACGTCTATCGTTAAACATAAAAATTAAAATTTTTTTTAACGTGATTTTGAAAGCAATATTGTTTTCAATTTAAATAGTTTGATTCTGTTAGTGGAAAAAATGTGAGTGAATTACAAATTGAATGAAATTGAAAGGCGAAAATGGAACGTGTGGCCCCAAGTAAGAAAAGTGCATATAAAAACTACTTAAAAATAACTTATTCTAAAAGATCAATGTAAATGGGATAAAGTGAACTTTAACAGCAAAATCAAAATTATAATTAAAATCTTCTGATAAAACTGAATTGACGTTTAATGAAATATGTATTTAAGTATACATATCATATCCTTGAAGTGGTAAGTACCAGCAGCATCGTCACAATCATACACTTTAGGCGAGAACTCGGGCAGGCTTTTTGGTGCTTCATTATCAAAATGTTGGTTCCAATTCATAAAAGGAAGTCTTTCCCATTTCCATAAACACCAAATGAGATTTTGTGGTTCATATTTTTTTTTAAATTTTTTGAATTTTAGAAAATTTTGTTAGATATAATGAGTTATATTTTGGATTTTTTGCACGAAAGATTTTGTGTTGTAGAAAAAATTTCTTACATAAAAAATTCCATATTTTAAACATTATTCTATTTTATTGAAATATAGCCAAAATATCGCCAAGTAAATCGCCAATCGCCATTTCAAAATTTTCATGGCCAAAAACTAATTTTTGTCGCCACGTTTGGCGAGATATCGCCATATCTGACAACACTGCTTATAATTGATAAATTTGGATTTTGTGTGTGCAAAGAGAGAGCAAAAATTGTTTTTCGTCGTTCGTCGGCATACAAAATAGAAATAAAGCTATCTCAGAGTTCGTCACGCACGACGAATTTCGTTCGTATATTTGGAGATATTCTGGTGCATGGCTGGGAAAATGCCATCTGTCTCAGCAAAAACTGAACCCAGTCTAAGTAATTTTGTATAACTTGTATATTTTTGTCAAATTTTTAAGAAAATAATAATTTTTTTCTTAAGTTTTTAAGTACAAACAAGTACTACATAGCTTACTGCTAAATGTAAAATTTTAACAAAATATATATCGCTCATTTATTCAATTAACTTTATAACTCAAAAAATGGAAATTTTGAGTTAGTTATGCAGAATTAATCCTAAAATCGCACAGTGGAGAATTTTAGTAACAGTGGGGGCTTTTTATTCTAAACAGAAACTGGTAAAAAAAAAATTTCCCAAAAAAACGACGCATTTGAAATTTGTGGTCGCAAAAGTTTCACCTAATTCACACGAAGACTTTTATGAAGTCTATTTTGCGACGTCACTTTTTGTTTGTTAGCGAACGGGGAAGAGAAGAAAGAGGGGTAGAAAAAATTACTCGATTTCTGTTTTCCATGGTTTTTTTCATATTTCTCTTTACATTGCTCTTGTTGTTATTGTTGTTACGTTTCAATGTTACTCTTCTATCTTATTGTTATTTTTTATTGTTACTCTTCTAGCTTATTGGCTATATGAGTGGAGAGAAGTAAAATTAGACGTCCAAAAAAAAACATCGTATGAATGCAAGGAATTTTTGGTAGCAACTTCAAAAGAGAATTAAGAAAAATAGACGCCATAAATTTCACCGTGTGAATTAGCACTTTTTCTAGTGAAGATATGTGTTTTTTTTTTGGTGAAAAGCGAAGTACGCACGGATTGTTTGCACGCAATGCTATTTTACAAACATGTAATTTTTATGGACCGTCTATCGGAAACTGCCGATAGAGCAAATAAAACAAATACTTTCGGCAATAGTAGTTTAGTGCAAAAGTAATTATTGTGATTATTTTCTTAGGCATTTTTCAAAAATAGCTGTAGTTGTATAATTACTTATATCCATATTCCAGGAATATATTCACTTAATACAGCTACTAATTTTCTTATATTCTATTTTTATATACCTGTATCTTACAATATATGAAGAGTTTTCGGAGAACACAGAGGTCTTAATCAAGGGGCTGAAAATTCTCTTTTGAGTTGAAAATCATGAATTTAATACTTTTGAGTTTTCGGCAATTATGGGATTTTTCAGCATTTTTCCTGTCTTCAGCTTGTTTTTTGGAAATATTTAAAAACATATTATATTTTAAGGTGAGTTCTCGTGGTACCTTCATAGCGAATAGTCGATTAGCGGAATTTTGCTTACATACTTAAAAAACAAACAAAAAATTATTAAAAAAAAAATATTCGTAGTACATATTATTCGTAATAGGTATATACTGTCTTTAATAAATAAGCTTTATGCTTTACTAATATTTCTTACATAGTAGAAATAACAGAAACAAAAAAAGACATCAAACAAAAAAAAATACAAACGAAGTACCCTTGAGGAATTCTATGTATGAGTGCCTGAAATACAAAAAAAAATTTGAAGTGAGTTCTAATGGCAGAAATGCTAATTTTACTGTGAGTTCTGAAGCTCTTAATGAAAACAATATAAATAATAAACCTGATGAAAGTCTTTTTTTAACGGCAGAGCCAATTTTTCGTCAACGATCAATTTCATTCTGTCCAATGTCAAATAGTAGTGATTTATTAACATTACAGTTGCCTAGTACTTCTTCATATAAGCCAGTAATATCATCCCCTTCAGACTCGTGTTCATTTGAGACAAAAAAAATTCAAATGCCTTTATTAAAAAATTAATTTCGGTCATTGGTGAGAATAAATTTCTCATT
Organism: Tachina grossa; assembly: GCA_949987645.1. Classification (NCBI taxonomy): domain Eukaryota; kingdom Metazoa; phylum Arthropoda; class Insecta; order Diptera; family Tachinidae; genus Tachina; species Tachina grossa. Next base: position 62,110,723 of record OX465277.1, on the reverse strand, counting down.
GTACCAATAAAACGTGGCAACATCGATGAAATTAAAATCTACATTTATGACGAAAAAGATTTCCGCAAAATGGTTGCTGAATTTGAAAAAAATAAAACAAGCTTCTACACATACCAGCTTAGGAGCGCTAAAGGCGTGCAGATCGTATTGAAGGGCATAGATTCTTATGTTGTTCCCAAAGAAATAAAAGATGCACTCGTCCTCCAGGGGTTTAAGGTAAAAAATGTGTGCAATATAATAAATAGAGAGAAGATTCCCCAACCCCTATTTCGTGCTGAACTTGAGCCTAATGATATAAAATTGAAAAAAAAATGAGACGCATCCAATTTATAATTTAAAATACCTCTTGTACCGAAATATCACAGTTGAAGAGCCACATAAGCGTTCAGGTCCTGTACAGTGCCATAATTGCCAAGAATATGGCCATACAAAAACATACTGCAATTTACCCTCTGTTTGTGTTGTGTGCGGCGAATTACACGGCACTGCTAGTTGCAATAAGCCAAAAAATCAAAGTGATAAAAAATGTAGTAACTGTACTCCGCCAATCTTGCTCAAATGTGCCAACCAGTTACTTCACGTGTATCGTATGCCGATGCTGCTAAGGCTAGTTCTATTCCGACACAAAATGTTTCACCGCAAAATAATTCAACAAACTCAAACTTTAATTTTAATCGCCTTGAAGCCACTATTGAAAATCTTGTGAAAACTATCAACAATTTTACAACAAATATGACTAGAATGATGCAAAATGCTGCGAATGCAGAATACTCTGCTTCCAGCATTAATTAATAAGCCATGAACACGTTAACAATATGTTTCTGGAACGCAAACGGCATTCGCCAACATAAAAATTAACTTGAGCACTTCCTTACGGAAAAAATATTGACAATGTTGGTCTCTGAGACTCATTTGACTTCGAGAAGCTTTTTCAAAATTAATGGATACACTATATTGACACAAAGTACCCTAGATGGAGAGCATACGGTGGATCTGCAATTCTAATTAAGTCAAGACTCAAGCACTATGTCCTTGACAACGTTAGTGAAGAATATATGCAGGCTACACATATTTTTTTAAGAAAGTTTTGTTCGAATTTCGTGATATCATCAATTTATTCACCTCCTAGATTTTCAGTTACCGAAGATCAGTATGAAAAGTTCTACAAATCGCTTGGATCTTGTTTCGTGGCAGCTGGAGACTACAATGCAAAACATACGTACTGGGGTTCGCGCCTTGTAACACCTAGAGGTCGAGCTTTGTTTAATACAATTTCAAAAATGGGATTGGATGTTATTTCGAGTGGGGAGCCCACTTACTGGCCTACTGACGTACAAAAAATTCCGGATGTTATAGATTTTGGCATCTAGGGATTTCTACCGGAGGTTGGGCAAGCAGCGATACGGAAATATGTAAAATATTTGCCAAGCACTTAAAATCTGTATTTGCGCCAAACACATGTAGTGGTATTGCTGATTTGCCGAGTGTAGTTGCTCTACCCCCTCGACCCTTAAAGTTTAAGATGCGTGATATACAAAAAGTAATTAATGAACTCAAGATAAATAAAGCTCTAGGTATGGATGGAATTAGTAACAAGTTACTGATGAACTTGTCGCATATTGCAATAAAAATCCTGCTGTTTATTTTTAATGCCATATTACGACTGGAGTATTATCTACAAAAAGCTTGCCAAGGTCAAAATGATTCTAAGGCCGGGCAAAGATCTTACCAATTTTGAGTCAAATAGGCCAATAAGTTTGCTCTCAATTTTGTCAAAACTCTTCTAAAAGCTGCTCATGACAAAATTGTCCCCTGTTCTAACAGATAATATGTGCATACCGGACCATCAATTTTGTTTTAGAAGTCAGCATAGCACCATTAAACAAACGCATAGATTGGATCAATTCACAAGAAAAACATTTGAAGAAAAGAAGTATTGTTCTGCCCTGTTTATCTATGTTTCAGAAATTGTTTCTAAATCATAGTTTAAACTCTCATTCATTGTTTGTCGCATAACCTCAACCTGCGGCAGGCTAGGTCTATTGCTGAATGAGAAATAATGGCAAATGCTGCTGTCGTCCGCGAAAGAGTAGATAGGGTTGAAAGTTTTACATAGAAGGTCGCTTATAAAGATAAGGAATAGAGTTGGTGAAAGAACGGAACCTTGCGGTACCCCTGAATTTAACTTGAACTCATTTGATGAGATCTCATCTATAACAGCTCTTATAGTGCGATTCCTGAGGAAACTCGATAAGAATCGAGAGAAATTATCACCGACACCAATGACAATACATTTCGGCAAAAGTGCACCATGCCACACTCTATCAAATATATCTAGAGCCACCACCTTACTTTCGCCAAAATGGTGGACTGAATTACACTATTTCTCCGAGAGGAGGGCTAGTAGGTCTCCCGTAGAGCGGCCTCTACGAAATCCATACTTCCGTTCGTTGAGTAAACTGTTGAATTCCAGATACATTACAAGATGGAAATTCACCATACTTTCCATTACTTTGGAATGTGCAGAACATATCTTCGTTCGTAAGTTATTGTGTTCTATATGACAAAAATGTTTTTTTGGGAAATCGCTGTTAAAGTTTAGTTATTAGTTACAAAAAACTGAACCGAAAAAGTTGTCGCAAACTTTTTACCCAGAAAACTTCTAGAGTTTCAGGGTTTTTCTGTAAAAAAAAATTTCGTCTTTGAAAAAGATTTTAAGAGTTAGACGCGTTTTAAAAAAATCGCTTTGTTCTATATGCACTTATTTACGAAACTCTCATTGTTTTATAGCATATAGAACAAAATGTAAAAAAGTGTTGTGTTTTAAATACTTTAAGTATATGCTGGTTATTTCCCTGCAGGAAATGGAACTAACACAAGACTACTCACGTGATCGGTCCCCAAGTGACAGAGACCAGTCCGAGCTCTAGCACTTCCTTTGATGCGGACCAGTCACTTTTACATGGGGATGGCCTAGGATGGCGTTAATTAATACTTTGTGTGCACCTTGTGACTTGTCACTGAACTATCTCATGGGGACATAATCGGTGTGGAATAACATAAATTATTTAAAAATGTCGTTTCGACACAGCGTTACATTTTTGTGAAGATTTATCTGATTTTCGAAGTTTTTCGGGATGTTAAAAATGCTAAAAGATTTCTTTGTTAAAAATAATATTTTTAAGAATATGACATTTGGTACTTTTAGTATATTATTTAAGGTCCTTTTGACTAAAGTACTGACATATTTTCTTATTTCCTTCATCAAAAGTATGAATTATATGCATTCATGTATTTTTCTTATACATGTGCAATTCAGCAAATATTTTGTGTTATTTATTTATCTTTACGTTTGTTAGTTCGTTTGAAACAAAATGAATTTTTCTTGAATTCTAATCCAGTAAAATCAATAGATATTAATATATTTTTAATCAAAAAAAGATTTTTGTGTTCGACTTGAAGGTTTTTGAGAAAATAAATATGGCACCGCTGTTCCGACACTTAACTGTAACAATGAACATTTTTAACTTAAGAGGTTAGCTAATAGACGTGCTAGCGTCCATGAGCACTGATTCAAGACCATTGCTGGAATGCCAACACACCGGGAGACTTGTTTATGTTGAGTTCTTAATGTTTTAGGAATAGTAGTGGATACTCTCTCTAGCATAGGGAGAGGCTGATTGCTTTCCGGTAAGTAGGAATTACTTGCAAATATTTCAGCTAGTAGGTGGATTTATCAGCCGGGTCAGTGAATATTAGATCATCCTTTAAAAGAGTCGGAGTTGAAGAACTAGCATTAATCTATACTCTTTAAACGAATGACCAGAAGCTCTTACTACATGGAGGGTCACATTTAGCACTGAGACGATTTTCGTAAAGAGCTTTTTAACGCCTCAGTACTTTGGCACACGAAGTCCTTTTGCGTAGCAAACCAGTATCGGCATTTTGATTACTTCGCCAAATACTAAATGATTCCTCTCTAGATCTGACTGCGTTTTTGCATGTCTGATTAAACCAGAGTTTCTCTTTGGGCTAAATCGGAATATGTTTTGATGGTATGAAAGCTTTCATGCCCATCAAAATTATACTTTCGACTATTTTGGCCATGGCATTGACATCATTGTCTAGGAAACATAGCTTCCAATTGAAATGCTGAAAATATTAGTTGAGCTTAGCCCAACGAGCCTTTTCGTAGATGTATGTTAGTCATTTAGTAGCTGCTGGTGAAACACTATGAAGTGCTGAGATTAAAAAGGAGGCAGAAATGGTACATTGATCTGAGTTACCGAGAGGTGCATTAACACTTACTTCATACTTATCAGGATGTGAAGTGAGAAAGAGGTCGAGTGTGTTTTGTTGGTGCCCTTCAACATACGGAATGTGTGTTGGTTCATTCTCAAGTTGCACTATGTGATTAGATGCTGCGAACAAGTCAATATATTGGCCTTCCGAAGTTGTGCGGCTTGAATGGCTAAGCCGAATTTAATTGTAATAATTTAAATAACCAGCAATAATGATTTCACTGTTCGGACAACTCTCTAGAATCTTCAATACGGAGTCAGAAAGGGCATCGAAGCCAGAAATTGTAGTATCCCCATCCCATCCGCAAACTGGGTTTAATAAAATTTATTCTAGGGATATTGAACGTCTCGTGTATGAAAAAAGAAGAGCTAGAAGGGAATGGCAACAGCACAGATCACCCCAAAATAAAATCAGATTTAAGGCGTGTACAAATTACTCTTTGTGGCTTACTGCTAGAAAGCTTAAAACACCCGTTGAGCTTAAGCCACTTCTGCGCACATCTATCGGAAATTGGGGAAGAAGCGATACGGAAAAATGTAAAATATTTGCTGAGCACTTAAAATCCGTATTTACGCCAAACACATCTACTGGTGTTTCTGATTTGCCGAGTGTAGTTGCTCTACCCCCTCGACCCTTAAAGTTTAAGATTCGTGATGTACAAAAAGTAATTGCTGAACTCAAACCAAACAAAACTCCAGGTATTGATGGAATTAGTAACAAGATGCTGATGAACTTGCCGAATATTGCAATAAGAATCCTGCTGTTTATTTTTAATACCATATTACCTCTGGAGTATTTTCCACAACACTGGAAGCATGCCAAGGTCAAAATGATTCCAAAGCCGGGCAAAGATCTTACCAAAGCAGAGTCATATAGGCCAATAAGTTTGCTGTCAAGTATGTCAAAACTCTTCGAAAAGCTGCTCAACTTTTAATATACAAGTCGATTTTGAAACCAATATGGTGTTACGGAATTTAACTATGGGGCACGGCTTCAGCTTCCAATATCGAAAAAATCCAATGAAAGCAAAACAAAATTTTACGGTTAATAACATCGGCTCCATGGTACATAAAAAATTCAAATATACTTCTTGGTTTAAGTATGCTACTAGTGACTGAAGAAATTGCAAAATACGCAGGCAAATATTTAACAAAACTCGAGTCACATCCTAATCCGCTGGCTCGTAATATTTTGAACTTTACTGGACACATCCGACTTAAAAAGAGGGATGCAAGGGCTCTTGTACTTAACACTCCAGATGGGACTGCTTGATTATATATTTATTTTTCCTTTTTGATTATCACTACTTATGTATTATTTATAACTATTACTAAGTTTATGTCCGACTCTGGTCGGGCCTAATAATTTTTTTTTATAGATTTAAGATTTGAATACTTATTGTTAGTTCACATATGGAGATACAATAAATAAATATGTACATGTATTTAAAAAAAAATATAATATTTTAAGGTGGCATGATAAATTTTTTTCAACTTTGGAATTTTAGATGTATAACAAAAATAGGTCTACTTCGAAACGATCTGCTTAATTCAAACACAAAAATTTTGAACAACATATTACTTTGTAATATATCCCATGTTATTTATTACCTTTTGACTAAGTAAAAATATTAGGTTAGTATTTTAGCTATATTTTTTAATAAAAGCGAAATAATTAACGCATTTTTTTTGACAAAAGCGGTGAAAATTCGACTTTTTAAACATTTTAATTTAAATTGCGTACAAATCTTGAATAAACTGAGTTTTTGATACCAAATTTTATGAAATGTTAAACATTTTGTCCTTAGCCCATAGTAAATCGGACAAAGTTTGACTTCTCCATTAACAGAACAGTAGGCCATGGTTGGTAAAAAGAAAAATTTTATTTTTTTTTCTGGAATATTTCCTAAACTGTAGGCGAAAATCCATTAATCAAGTATGTGATGGAAAATGATCGTTTTCAAAACGATTTCAAAACAATCGTTTTGAAAAGGTGTGATGAATTCCGATAGATTTTGAGTATCATTTTGTCTGGAAAGACTATTAATAACAAGTTTTAAAATTAATGACAAAACGACTATAAGAAACATATCACACCTTTTATCGTTTTCAAATTGTTTTTGTGTCTAAATCGTCTTTCATCACATACCTTAATGTAGCAGCCTTTTTTTTTGCTCTTGGATAAAAATATGCACTTGCGAAAAATCTTTTTATCAGATCAAAAACATCAGATTGATATCGGTTTGTATTTTTCATTAACCCGAGGTTGCCAACTTTGGGACTTTGTGGCTCCGACCCCCTTAAAGATATATAGTCAAACTACAGCAATGCAATACTTATATTTAATTACCAAATTTTAAATTTATTTGCTGGTGGTTCAGCGTTGTCTATATATTTCATTGTTGCTGTAACAAATTATCAGTAGACATCAACCACACATTTTGAAAAGTCACAAACCTCTTATCTTATGCACAGACTTTCGAGAACTATTTGAGAATTCACAAATAATAATATTTTTAAAAATCACAAAAGAATAATAAGCGTAGTAAGTAGGCTTAGAAACTAATACAAAAACCCAGCAAATAATTTGTTTTCGAAACAAATCTATTTTATTTTTCTACACCTTTATACAATTAGAAATCCATCGGATATCAATAAAAGTAATTGTAAGGCAAAATGAAAAATAAAATCTAAATATAACATTTAAGAAATTTATTATTCGACATTTCAAATTAAATTAAACTTCTGACAATATGTCGAATAATAAATTTCTTAAAAAATTTAATTACCAAAGAAATTATTAGTTTTAAATACCAGAAAAAGTTTTAGTTTTCCATGTCTGGAGATATGTTTTTTATCTTTCTAATTTTTGAGCCAAACTATTTCTTTCTAAAACATTTTATGTAATTTGTAAACAAAGAGAAAAAAAGTGATTTGACCTAGCTAATTTTCTATACAAAAATGATATATTCCAACCTTGGAATCATCCTCTTAGATTTTTCTGTTTCCTTAGACCAATTTTCTTAAAAAAATATACATAAAGTATTTTAAAGTGAGCAAAGGAAAAAGCAAATAAGAATAAAAATAGTTTTATTTAGTAACTTAGGGTCCAAGTCGGAATGGACAGATATATAACTGAAATGTTGCACTCAATGTTTTTAAGTCATACATTAAATTTCATTTATGATTATAAAGCTTTTAAAAATTAATATTTATTTTTTATTGAGACATTTTTTAGATTTAGTTGAACTGCAGTGAATTTTTAATCAGAAATAATTTCTTATTCGTTCTTAAGTTCAGTAATTTCAATTCTTATTGAATGAAATATTTTTATTAATTAATGTGAGTTTCTAAAGAAGAGAAGAAAAATTAAACTAGACTTTTAGCTGGGGAAAATACCGATATTTTTCTGTGCAGCAACGCACTTCATCAGCACCCTAGTCTATCTACTTGGGTAGAGATTGTTATTAACATCAGCTATTTAACGTAAATTCTAATGAAACGGAATGTGAGAAATGATTGTTGTGTACAATTATTGATTTAGCTTTGGTAAATACATATGTAAGTATCACTATTTATTTCATTTTTCTATTTAGGTTAGCACGAAGTTATATTACTCTACACACGTATGTTTAACTATTCTTGCTTATCTTTTACGATCATCACATTAATTATTTTTACTTATTCGATGTACCGTCGGTACATGCATGTAAGTATTATAGTAATGGATACTATATTACTTTGTTTTTGCTTTCTACCGTTTATTTGGTATTCCAACATTTCTGATTGCCAAGTGAACAGTGATTGCCAAGTGAACATATTTTTGTCACGTGGCCATGATGAATTAAATAAGTCATTTTTAGATTTTAATTGAACTATAGTGAATTTTTAATCAGAAATAATTTTTAGTCAGGCTTAAGTTCAATTCTTTTTATTGACTGAAATTTTTTTATTAATTAATATGAGTTTCTAAAGACGAGAAGAAAATTAAACTAGACTTTTAGCTGGGGAAAATACCGATATTTTTCTGTGCAGCAACGCACTTCATCAGCACGCTAGTCTATCTACTTGGGTAGAGATTGTTATTAACATCAGCTATTTAACGTAAATTCTAATGAAACGGAATGTGAGAAATGATTGTTGTGTACAATTATTGATTTACCTTTGGTAAATACATATATAAGTATCACTATACATTTCCCCTGTTTTTCTATAATTTAAAAATAAATTCAAATAAAGAAATATGTTATTTTATCATCTCGCCTTATACTGAATAACGTAAAATAAGTGCGCCGTATGTCGATCTTTACTTGTATTTCCTTCCTCACCTTCATTATATAGAATGGTTACACACTTAATTTTTTATTTTCTTCATTTTCTTACCAAATTAAATTTAATTTAGCTTTTTAAGTTTTATTCCTTCGCAGATTGGGAAAATGTTCATATAGAAGGATGAGAAGGAAGTTCTTGCAAATTGTAGCAACCAGGGGTAATGTTTTTATGTTTAAACGATGTTTTTAAAGGCAAGAAGTTAATTTATTTTCGTTTTTCTTCTACTCCATGCACATTTTCTTATTTTTTTTTTTTTTTCTTTTAGAAAAAGCAATTTAATAACATTATTATTATTTTTATTAATATTTATGCAGACTAGAAATTCGAGGCAAGTCTCTAATACAAACGCGTACGTAAGAAATACTATAAGCGGAAGTTGAAGGAGATGAAAGTGTGTTACTGTGTTGTCATTTAACTCGGTTTATTTAGCCCAACTTTTGGTGAAGCAAAGACATTTTATAAATTTTGGTTAATGGTTTTATGTGTGAATGTTTTTGAAGTAAGTAATTGCGTGGAAAATTACGTTTTTCACTATATGGCACGCAAATTGAGTGGAAAATTTTTAAAGAATCAAATGAATGATTTTCTTGTTACTTAGAAATTTTTGAATCAATTTTATGATAATTGTATGCAATCATGTTTTATCGATAAAAGAAAATAAGAGATTCGAACAATATAACATGTTATTAAGGAATGCGTGTCAATAATTTTTGTATGCTTTAAAGTAATATTCATCCATGGATAAATTAAAATTAGGATTGGGCTCAAGCTATTTTAAAGGAAGTATGTAAGTTGTGAATTCCCAAAATGGAAAAACATATTCCCGAAGATCGGTTTTCAAGTTTTTTTAAATTTAAAGAAAATCCATTATTTGACATATTGTCAGAAATGTACATAAAATAATTGAAATTTATTTGCTGGTAGTTTAGCATGTCTATATACGTATTTCATTGGCGATTGAACCAAATCATCAGTAGACTTTAACCACAAATTTTAAACTGTCACAAACCTCTTACTTTATGCATAGACTTTCAAAAACTATATGAGAATTCATAAAATAATAATACTTTTGAAAATCACAAACGAAAAAATAAGCTTAGTAGGCTTTGAAACTGATACAAAACCCAGCAAATAATTTATATCCAGGTGAAAAATAGAATGAGTTCACCTGGATATAAATTCATTCATGGTATTTTTGGCGATATTTTGCTCACACATGTACATATATATATATATATATATATATATATATATATATATATATATATATATATATATATATATATATATATATATATATATTTACTAACTTGGTAATGACAAAAGAAAAAGTTTTTCCACTAAAACTAGGTACTTTTGCTTTATAGCGAATAAAATAACCATTTACCCATCGATTTTCAAAAATGACTCCAGAAATAATAGTTATACAAAAAAATAATATTAGAATATTTTAGAGCAGTCATAATTTAAAATTTGTATACATATCGCATAATAAAATCGAGCACGTTGTTTCAAAGATTATGGTACGATGAATACACTAACCTTTTCAAAAATTTCATATTTTAGAAAAAAGATTCTAAAAAAAAACTTATCCATAGAATCTGAAATAATGATGATTTTTGTAGTAAGGTGACCATAGCACATCAGAAAAAATGTAGTGGTGATTCATGGTCAGAAAATTTTTTTCCATTTGTTGCATAGTGTTGTTTGCTATCGTAAATAGTAGATTTTCGTCAAAAAAAAAAAAAACGAAGTCCAAAAAACTTATCGCTTAAGCTATTTTAGCGGTTATAGCTCGATATATCAAAAATATTTTATGAAAAAACTCACATTGTGGACGCATGTCTACACTCCTTGAAAGACACAACCAAACTTATGCTGTATTTTTTATTTTATGCTGTTTTTTTTGGTCCTCTTATTTTTTGAGAAAGAAACAATACTTCACTATCACTGCTTGCCGGTTAATAGACAAAAAATTATTTTTTAATGTAGTTTGAGGACAATCAAGGCAGATCGCACAATCGATTTAGCTAGGTCTGAAAGGGTTATTACGAGTTTCGTATAACGACTTTGACTACGACGATTTTGTAATAGCCTAAAGAACATTGCAGCAATTTTTGTTTAAGCTAGTACAAAATCAATGTTGTCGTAGTCGAAATATGACACTCATAATAAGGCCCAATAACTTTTAATAGAATTTATACAATGAAAGGAAAATAAATGGGGAAAAAATTAAAAAAAAATAAAATAGAACAACAGTTTTTATCATGTCCATTCAGGGTCCAAGCAAAATGTTTGCGCTGCCGTGCGATTTTTCGTTTCGGGAGAGAAAAATAAACATAATACAAAGGAAGACGGCGGCCGCAATACTTGTCATTGTTTATTTAAATTTGTATTAATATTTTTGTGCATACATTTTTATAAAAAATTTACCCTTTGTGTTAAATATTTTGTAATGGCAGTAACTAAAAACAAAAATAAATGTTTTTTAAACTTTTATATTATATGACAGAAATTTTTGAACTTCAAAATCATGTTTTTTGTTTACAATAATGTTGTGAACACCACCAATTAATTATTCAAAAACTATGGCAACACCAGAAAGAGAAAGACTATCAAAAATTGAGAGCATAATAAATTCCGCAATGAAAATAAAATAGATTTTAATTTTACGTCGTTTTGCACAGCGCTTTTTTACTTCAAAATCTTATGAAAAACCGCACCGACATAAATTATCGTTACATTGTGTTCAGACTCTCAGGCTGCACCAAAATTGCCGAAATCACCAACCATATTAGAACTGTTCATACTGGGCTTGACCTGATTTCGACTGACATTTTGCACTTCTATATCTTCTATTTTATAATTTTTTTTTTCAATTTCGCACTATTTTAGCCACAAGACATTATTCTTTAAAAACATTTCTCTTCTAAAATCCCTTTATACCAAGGTGTATCTAACTAGGTGGCAGCGCTACTTCAGCTGATAATTTCTTGCTCTATGTGCTTTGTAGCTGACGAATGTCAAAAACTTCGATTTTGTTTTGGTTTTAGTACAATTATTTTTGTGCTTTTGACATTCTTCGGTTCTTTACACAGCTATGGTTGCCGTATTTTTGTATAACAAATCCTTACGCAGTCACCTGTATAATTATACCATGCTTTATATATACGTTTATAAAATAATTTTTTATATACTTCTTAAAACAATTGTCAACCAATTTTTTTTTCTCTACCCAGGGTTGTATATGTTTTGTCCCAAAAAAAGGAACCTTAAAGCAAAAACAGGTATATGCATCCTAATTTCAAGTTAATTTCACCGAAATTAAGGAAAACAACTTAATTTGGGATATAATAAAAAAAAGGGAAATTACTTAATTTCAACTTCATTTCGACGAAATCATGAATTTACTTAATTTGGCGACAGCCTGAATTTGCTTTTACATTTATTATGGTTTTTAGGGTTCCGTACACTAAAGGTGTACGCTGTCCGTCTGTCCATCACATGCTATTTTCGCAGGAACCGTAAGAGCTGCGGATCTGAAATTTGGACCCAGTATGTAGAACCTTAGCCGCTCTACAACAAAAAATACATGAAAGTTAAAAATTAAGGGGTGTTCCAAAACGAGCAACGAAAAATGTTAAAATCCAATGTAATTAACACAACAATTAACACAAAAATTTAAAAAATTTAAATTAAAGGGCGTTCTATCAGTTTATGCAATTTTGACTATGTAATTTTGACAACTGCTGTATCTTGGGAACCCTAAGAACCCTAAAATCGTCTATCAGAAAAAAATCGCCAAAAATATAAAAAATCGCCAATATTAAAAAAACGCAAAACCAAATCGCCTTAAAGTGAAAAAGGCGCCTAAACTAAAAAAAAAATCGCCTAGATGAAATCAAATCGCCAAAATGATAAAAAAAACGCCAAAATCGAAAAAACGCCAAAACTAAAATAAGCATTCAAAAACCGAAAAAAATACAAAACTATATTTTATATAGGCTAAAGTTCGTATTGAATTACATATCTAGTGTCCGTACGGAACCCTTCGTTTAGTTTTTCAAATAATTTCGTTTTACATCCTGGATCAATAAATACTACCATGGTGAAAAATGCTTTATTTTCTAAGAGTAAACATTTTTACCAATTTTTTACACATTGTTGACGTATTTTGAGAAATCTAATGACTCAAAACAATTAATATCCATTACAAAAGCAAGGAACGTGGTTTCTTGTTGTTGGTTATTAATAATGATAATTTTTTATTAATTTATTGTATTTAATTCTGGAAGAATATATTTTTGAAAGAATACTTTCAAAATAGCTTCTGGCTTTTCATTTCCTTGTAGGTATGAACTTGGAACCTTCATTGGTAATAAATGTTGTAGTTTGTATATTAAGAATATTTAAAAATGTAAAAGGAGAAGAGGGAGGAAAGGAAAACCATGTTTACATGTTTGACTACAATTCGTCTAGATTGTTTGGTATAACCTTGTGACCTTTGACCAAAAAACAAATATGAAAATTTGTCATACAGTGTGGTAATGCATTTAATTTATTATGCATTAAATCCATTCACCACAGCAGTCTACACGAACACACGACTTCAAGTGCCGGCGCGCCAGCTGCATATGTCGCCTCATAGTCAGCTACTAATTGTTTTGGAGTCGACAGCAGCACCTGATATTCAAATACAAAGACATATATTAGTTTTTTCACCATCATATATTAAATATTTGATGTTAAATATTTGATGCTAAATTTTAGCACTTATAAAAATTAAACTGCTCTTGCAAAATGTATTTAAATCACATAAAAATATAAAAATGAATCAATTTACATATTTTCTATGTCAATTTCGGGATATTATTTCCGTTAAATAATAGTTAATAATTTTAAGATATCATTCATTCAACATTTTGTAATATACTGGTAACACTGTATATGCTCATTGTCGCCAAGGAAACAGAATTTAGTTTAATTAGTCTCGTACATGCGTGCACAACTTCATTCGTACAACTTCATTCGTACATGCGTGCACAACTTCATTCGTCGCTTGCTCAGTGACGACTAAATGAAAGAGCATAAGCATGTATGTGATTTTCATCCGCACAATTGTGCTATGGCTTGCGGGTTACTGCTCTAGCTAAAACATTCAAGCAGGCAGGTCGTGCACATCGCATGCTGTTAAAAATCAGTGTTGCCAGAGACAAACTATTCCCAACAATAATAAATTATGTGTGATGAAAATTTACTAAAATTTTTACTTTCAGAAAATTATTTTGGCAAACCAGAATGTCTGGTTTGTGAACGGGCATTGTCACGCATGAAAAAACATGACATGCAAAGACATTTCCAAGCATATCACAAGGAATATGAAAATATTACTGGTGATGCAAGAGAAGCCCTTATTGTTCAGCTTAGGAAAGCTTTTTATGAAAAAATGATTGCTGATTCTAGAAATTCAGACGCAGAAGCAGTCGAGTTTTCTAAGAAAAGAAATGCCTATTTTGTTGTTGCTGCATCTCTTGCTAAACGTTGCCGTCCTTTTGAAGATGGCGAGTTTTTTAAAGACCTGAGCAATGATGTATTAAAATGCTTTGGTGACAAATCTGAAGAGATTCGCATGCTTATAAATGACATTCCCCTCCCTCCTCGTAGAATTGTTCGACGTACTGAGCAAATCAGCGCATTTATCTTTTCAAATATTAAGAAAAGAATGCTTAATTGCCAATTTTTTCCATATGCCTTGATGAATGCACTGATCTAAACGATATATCTCAGTTAATTATTTGTGTAAGAACTGTCAATAAAAATTTTGACGTACATGAAGAAATGTTCTCCCTACATATCTTAAATAACAGTGTAAAAGGAAAACTTATTTTCGACATCATAAACGAAAATGTTCTTTCCTTTACTGATAAGAATAAGTTTTGCTCTGTATGTACTGATGGTGCCAATGTAATGGTGGGTAAAAAAGAGGGTTTCGTAGGACATTTGCTTGAAAGTGGTTTAAATATATATGCTTTTCATTGCATTATTCACCAACAAGCATTATTTGCAAAAAGTTTGAATGTAATGAATACAAGGAAAATCGTGATTCAAATTGTTAACAAAATACGAGCTTGCCATAATGCCTTGAATCATAGAAAATTCAAAGAAATTCTTGATCTCATGCATGCCGAATATGGTGATTTGCTTCTGTATACAGAAGTAAGGTGGTTAAGCAAAGGTCCTTGTCTTCAAAGACTTTTCAGTCTTCGTGAGGAAGTTGTATCGTTTTTGGATCAAAATAAAACACCTGATACCAAAGTATTGTCGGAGCATTTGAACGATGTTTTTTTATTTATTAGATTTTGCGTTTTTGACAGACATAACTGAGTTTGTTAATCAACTAAACATACAGCTACAAGGAAACACCAAAACAATTTTTGAGCTATTTTCTGCAATAAAACAATTTATTAGAAAAATTGAAATTTTGATACAAAACCTTAAAGATAAAAATATAACAAGCTTAAAAAGGACATTTGAAATTTATAGCAAAATTCCAAATAGCAATAGCACACTACAGGAATATCTAAATGTGCTTCAGACTCTACTAATTAATTACAACAATCATTTTCATGGCTTTAAAAATATTGAAAATTTGATTGAAATGCATAACAACCCTTTGTTATGTAATATAGAACACCAAAATCAGGATATTAAAGCAGAGTTAATTAAAATGAGAGAAGATCTAGCTTTACCATTAACTAGCGGGATAGAGTTCTGGAGAAGTATTTCTGCAGATGTATACCCCAAGGCAAAAAATGAAATTTTAAAATTATATTCAATGTTTGGAGCTACCTATATTTGTGAGTCAACATTTTCCATACTAAAGCACATTCAAACTAAAAGCCGAAACCGTTTAACAGATAAACATTTAGAAAATTTAATACGCATAAAATGTTGTCCGTATGAAATTAATATTGAAGATGTAAATTGCTTCGAATACATTGTTTTATTGCAGAAAATCGCAAATTTTTTTCGTTTTTCTTGGCAACCAGATGTTAAGTTGATTAACAAATTCATACACCACATTCGGCAAAGTCGAGATGAAAAAAATCTTTTAACTCTCTATGATTTATTTTCTTCAAAATTTTAACCACTATTTTCATTGTACTCGTTACATTCAAAGTTTTTTTAAATAACGCCTGTTGTTGAATATTGCAATGAAAAACAAATATATTTAAATTATTTTTAGCAAACTTCCTACGAAAACCTCTTTTTTATCGAAAATATGCTTTCATTTTGCATTGTTGTATAAGCCATATAGGGAAAAAATTCTTTGTATACGTCAAAATTTTATTGACAGTTCTTATACAAATAATTAACCGATTTATGTCGTTTACATCAGTGCCTTCGTTTATTTCTTTCTTATTATTTCTTGATATTTAAAGAGATGAATGCAATGATATGCTGGGCGTTCAAACTTATCGAAAAATCAAATACATATAAATTATCTGAAGAAACCGTCCTACAAAATCCATCTTTTTATCCACCATTACATTACAACAAAAGATGCATTTCTTTATATAAAAAAATTCTGTGTTTCTTCTGACCGTAATAATATCAAGTTTGCCTTTGGAGATTTCAAATTAGTGAAATGAAATACTGGCAACACCGGATCGTGGTGAGAGTTTAACTCACACAATTGTAAAATGCAATTGTATGGGTTGCCGACCACTTTGACAAATTTTCACTTTTTGCAAAAAACCAAACAACAGAGGTCATATCTACCCACTGTAAAAATCTCCCTTTGATTTGTCTTCTTTTCCGTGGAAAAAACCGTTATAACTCTCTTTGTGTTTTTAGAATAACTACTTTAGTGTCAATTAAAGGAAGATATTTTTAATTGTTTGCAAGTGCTTGAGCAAAACAGATCAAAGTTTTTTCATACAAAGAGCGACATTTCGAGTTGTTGTTGTTTTAGACTGTTAACGGTTTATGTAATCCAGAGGGAATTTTCAGTTAAACTGTGTAAACTCGAAATAACACCACTAGTTAAAGAAATAAATTTCAGAAAAAGAATAACAACTCAAAAAGTATTTTATTTTTTTTTTTTGAAAATCACTTAAGCAATAAAAAAACAAAACGTTGTATTCTTTTTTAACGGTATTTTCTTACAATCACATCATTTTTTGCTGTAATATATCGCTAGAATCAACAGAAACAGTTTTTAGCCTCTACTGAAAATTCATGAATTTTGAGTTGTTACGCTTTTGAGGAACAAGTGCGATATAGTAACATTCGTATTTTAATTCACGAATATTGTTTCAAATATTCATTTATGTTTTCGTATTCGCGTATATCGAAAATTGACAATCGTCACATCACTAATACATACGTATTGTATATTAAATTAACGTAAAATAACATTTAGAGTTCATTTGGATTTTTTTAAATTTTTTTCCCTTGAGAGTAAAAATATACATATGTACATACATACATTCATATATATGTATTTATATATGAGCGAACACATATTTATGTTTTTGTGTGGCTAATAAACTTATTATTAATATTTATCAAGTCTATTGTAAAGCTTTTTAAAACGAGAAATTGTTATTAAATTACAATACTTTTAACATTTCATTGTTACCCTAAATAATACTTCGCATACCCACTTAACAACAAAACTTTTAATTCACAATTTCAACTTGTATTTCGAAGCAACCATTAAACTTTTTTTTTGTTCCTTGTGTTGCTTGGAGAGCTATTAAATTAAGGTCCTTAGTGTATGTGTATATAGTAAATATTTTATAACATGGTTATTAAGTCTACTTATATGATGTTAAAGTTATAAAATAAACAAATTTTTAAAAGCCTGCTTAAATAACATACACACACGTAGACGCAGTGATGCCAACTTCTTTAGCTCTAAAGGCACATGAAAATTAAAAAAAAAAAGTGTTAAAAAGCTAACTTTGAGATTTAAAAAGCGTAAAGAGCACTTACATGAAAAAAGAGTGAGGATCCAAACGAGTGAATTTTATTAATGTTTAATATTTTCTAATGAACTATGTTAGGCTAAAAAGGTATGCTTTACACTGAAAAATAAATACATCAAGTTTTAAGTTAAAAATGTTTAATATTATTTATTGTGTATA
The DNA here is from genome assembly GCA_949987645.1 of Tachina grossa. NCBI lineage: Eukaryota > Metazoa > Arthropoda > Insecta > Diptera > Tachinidae > Tachina > Tachina grossa. The sequence goes on along the minus strand of OX465277.1, from coordinate 62,092,938 downwards.
TCGTAGACCTTTTATTTTACTAATTATTAATTAATTTTGTTCAGCTTGAGGTCTGGTTATAAAATTAAAAACAGGTTTTAGTTATATTTTAATTATAATTTCATTTTTGTTTTTTATTTTTCCCAATATTGCGATCAACGCCGTTGATCATCTTCAGGGGATCTAAAATATATGTACATAAAAACACAAATAGAAATATTATAATAACAACATTAATTAATATTATTGCACAAATTAAGCTATAATTACATTTTCAAAAACAAATGGTGTAATTTATTAATTTTAAAGTTTTAAAAGCTTTACTTCGAACGTCTCGTCTCTTTTGTAAACAGAACTTTAATGATGTTTTGGCCTGTGTTTTTGTATTGTGTTTCTATAAATCTGCGCGCATTTTTCTACATCGCTCTTATAATTTAATCTCTTGTCAGGTGGTACATCAATAATGTGAAGCATTTCAAGAGTATATCTCTTTTTGTAGTTGTTTTCTGTTGTTAACACTTTAATATTACCGAAATTTGGTTTGTGACCAGTTTCAGCACAGTGGGCCGCAAGTGCGGTTTTTTGGTTCAAAGGTTTGTGTTTAGATTTTAAGTCCGACTTATGTGAAGAAATTCTGGTTTTTAATTTTGTTTTTGTTGTGCCAACATATACTTTTGAACATATATTGGATCCGTCACCATCGCAGTTAAGTTGGTACACAATGTTCGACTTTTCATCGTTTGTCAATTTTGATTTTGTTTTATTATTATTATTTAGTAAAACAAAATCAAAATTGACAAACGATAAAAGTCGAACATTGTGTGTGTACCAAATTAACTGCGATAGTGACGGATCCAATATATGCTCAAAAGTATATGTTGGCACAACAAAAACAAAATTAAAAACCAGAATTTCTTCACATAAGTCGGACTTAAAATCTAAACACAAACCTTTGAACCAAAAAACCGCACTTGCGGCCCACGGTGCTGAAACTGGTCACAAACCAAATTTCGGTAATATTAAAGTGTTAACAACAGAAAACAACTACAAAAAGAGATATACTCTTGAAATGCTTCACATTATTGATGTACCACCTGACAAGAGATTAAATTATAAGAGCGATGTAGAAAAATGTGCGCAGATTTATAGAAACACAATACAAAAACACAGGCCAAAACATCATTAAAGTTCTGTTTACAAAAGAGACGAGACGTTCGAAGTAAAGCTTTTAAAACTTTAAAATTAATAAATTTCACCATTTGTTTTTGAAAATGTAATTATAGCTTAATTTGTGCAATAATATTAATTAATGTTGTTATTATAATATTTCTATTTGTGTTTTTATGTACATATATTTTAGATCCCCTGAAGATGATCAATGGCGTTGATCGAAATATTGGGAAAAATAAGAAACAAAAATGAAATTATAATTAAAATATAACTAAAACCTGTTTTTAATTTTATAACCAGACCTCAAGCTGAACAAACTTAATTAATAATTAATGTTTAATATTTTCTAATGAACTACGTCAGACGAAAAAGGTATGCTTTACACTGAAATATAAATACATCAAGTTTTAAGTTAAAATTAGAACTTAGTGCTTTTTCCTTGTTTGGCACTAATGTTCAAAATTTGGCAATTGGAGTCTTTAAAAAGCACTCAAAATAGTTGAAAAACCGCCATGTTGGCATCACTGGGTAGACGTTCGTTCACACAAGCTCACACATATTTAGTTACGAGTACACAATGCAGCAGCAATGAAAACATGTTGTAAAGTTAGCAGGAATAAACTTTTAACTTGACTAAATATTTTTTATAACACTTTTATGCATGTCCTAAGCAAATAACTTTTTTTATTAAAATAAGTACATACGTAAATCCCTTAGCACTCTTGTTATAAATTTTTGATGTGTAAACATCTATACGCTAGGGGGCAAAAATCTTTTGAATTTGATTTCTTTGCTGAGATTTCTTTGCTGAGATTTCTTTGCATTGTCAAATCGGTGTGAGCTATGTATGAGTGTATTAGTGTTTGAAAGAAGCAATACCAAGCAGAGAAACAAGTCGACCGGCTCGAAGCCGACGGTGCGCCGCCGCCGGTTATTTTTCTGTATATTTCCTTACACCAAAGGTGAAAATGAAACGTAAGAGCTACGGACTTGAAATTTGGACACAATATGTAGACATTTGGCCACTACAACAACAAATACATGAGAGTTAAAAACTAAAGGGTGTTCCAAGACGAGCAACGAAAAATGTTAAAATCCCATGTAATATACACATTTTTGGTTGAATGGCTACGTCAACAAGCAAAATTGCCGCATTTGGAGTGAAGAGAATCCACATGAGACCCTTGAGACGCCATTACATCCACAAAAACTGACTGTTTGGTGTGCTCTATGGGCTGGTGGAGTCATTGGGCCATACTTCTTCCGAAATAATGCTGGAGAGTCAGTTACCGTTAATGGAGACCGGTATAGAGCCATGATAACCGACTATTTTGTTCCCGAATTGGATGGCATGAATGTGGATGAGTTGTGGTTCCAACAAGACGGCGCTACATGCCACACAGCGCACGTCACAATCGATTTATTGAAGGAAACATTCGATGAGCGCATAATTTCGCGGAATGGACCTGTCAATTGGCCACCAAGATCGCGTGATTTGACACCATTGGATTATTTTCTTTGGGGATATGTGAAGTCGCTCGTCTACGCCAACAAACCAGAAACGTTAGGGGACTTGGAAGCCAACATTCGTGGCGTTATTGCCTACATACGGCCCCATATGCTCGAAAAAGTGGTTGAAAATTGGACCTGTATAATTGGCTTTATTCGAGCCAGCCGCGGCGGCCACATGCCCAAAATCATATTTAAACATTAATAGCATAAAATTATCCTTCCAATAAAGCCAAATTGTCGGACATTAAAACGATTTTCTTGTGTTTTATTTCAACTCAAAGTTCTATACCTCTAAAAAAAAACACCAAATATAAAAAAATCGCCAAAAACAAAAAAAATCGCTAAAACGAAAAAAGCACCATATTAAAAGTCTCTAGGACTAAAATAAATCGCGAAAAACCGGAAAAATCGCCAAAATGAAAAAATCCTTAAACAAAAAAATCGCCAATATGAAAAAATCGCCAAAATGAAAATATCTCCTTAATAAAAAAACCCATAAAACAGAAAAAAATCGCCAAAACGAAAAAACCCCAAGAAACATGAAAAAATCGCCAAAATGAAAAAAACGCCAAAATGAAAAAAATTGCGAAAATTAAAAAAAACCCAAAAACAGAAAAAAACGCCAAAACGAGAAAAAAGCGATAAAACTGAAACAATCGTTTAAACTGAAAAAACTTACAAAAGGAAGAAAGCTAAACAAAAAAAAAAAAATTATCCAAACCGAATGTGTGCGAGTCAAATTTGCACTTTACTGAATTTATTTTAATTGCAATGCGTACACAACAACAAGAAGAGCAACAACCAAACAATGAACAACAGGAAATAAAAATTAAAAAGTAAAAGTCAAGGCATTTACCATATATGAGCACTGCAATACCACTAAAGTTTCTGTAAAAACAATAAAAAATGTTTAACAAGTAAATTTTTACTGATTACTAAAATATTTTTCTACAATTTTTATAAATTGCCTAAATGATTTGTTATATGATCAGGTGCATTGAATTTTCAGTAATCAGTAATGCCCGTATTTATAATGAAATTCTACCAAGTGGTTAAATGTTTTTCATACAAAAGTTTCAAGATTTGAATGAAAAAACTTTGCCACTTGCTACAATTTTATTATAATTACGGCCCTACGATTTTACTGGTAATGAAAATTAGATTTCATTAGCAGTAAAAATATACTGAAATTTTTAGTAATCAGTAAATTTACTGCTTACTGCAATTTTGAATGCAGTACAAACCAACAAATTCATATGTATTTACAATATTGAAAGTTTTGATACTTTTAATTAATTAATTTAAAACAAGATACTAAAAGCATAAGTACTTCCAACTTAAAAACAAATTTTCATTACTAGATGTTTACACATCTCGTCTGTGATCGGAGTCACATTGCTTTTTTTTTAAATAAATGAGCTTCAGGCATCAGCCGAGAAGATCAAATCAAATTTAGTTTGAAACCTTAAAATCCAAACGGCAAATAAATTCCGAAAGTTTGCCAGAAAAAAGGCAATTACCTAGTTTCGCTTAGTAAATTTTAAGATTTTATTTTAGGCTGTACGATTTATCGCCCAAGTGCAAGTCGCTCAAAAACAAAAATTTAGAATTGCCAAAAAAATATTGTAAAAAAAATGGATAATTGTTAATCTTTGAGTATTTGTTCTTAATGAATAATTGCCAAATTTTTAAAAACCCAAAAAATTATTTGGGTGATTATTTCGAATTCGGGTGATTGTACGTAATAAACAAAACCCAATGATTTCGGGCGATTATTAATTTTACAGTTTTGGGTTGTTCTTCACTTTTTTTGGGCCATCGGGCGGACACAGCTTTTGGGGATTTCTTCACAATGACTAATCCCCTAACAATCTTGGGCATTCCCTCATTTCGCTGTTTCGTGCGATTTTTACTTGGGCGATAATTCGTAACAGCCTCCTATCAAATACATTGTCGGCAAGACTTAGTTTACGGTATATACGGTATAATTTCCGACGAGCACAGCTTTCACGAAATGGAAAAATGCAGGATTGGGCAGCCTAGAAGGAAAACCTTGAGGCAGAAAATCTTTATTAGGCTGCGCCGCATCGGGAAACACCATGTGGAGAAAATCCTTAAGCCCGGCAGTGCAAAAAAACATTATTAAGCAGTACAACTTAAAAGCCAGAATTCGGAAATACCATGGTGGATAAAATCCTTAACTCCGGTTGAAGGCCGACTATGTTGAAATATTTGTTCAGCGAAGCTGCTTTTCTATATACCGATAGGAAGGGACCATCAAGACCGACGGAAGGCCTGTTATGCAGAAATCCTTGATTGTGTGCATATTTTAATACCTAATAAAGTTTTCCTGTACTGCCGGCATCTGGCCGGACTTTAGGATTTTCTCAACCATGGTGATTCCCGATACGGCGCAGCCTAATAGAGATTTTCTGACTTGCAAAGTTTTCCTGCCTAATAACGTCTTGCACTATCAGCCTTAAGGATTTCTCCACCACGGTGGCCCGACACAGAGCAGCGTAATAAAAATTTTCTGCCTCCAAAAGTTTTCCTGTTTAATAATCTTGTCTTTCACAATTTCACCACAGTACACGCAAAGAAAAGATATGGTTGTAGAATGGTTGAATATTATGTTCTCTGCGTGGTCGTTGAAAACTAGTTATTGTTATTTTAAACATTTATTTCGTTACGATAAACAGAGTAATATTTGAATTTAATAATTACATTATCACATCCATAAAAAAGTGTAATATGGTTAGAGTTTAACAATACAATTTTGTTAAAAATTTATGAATACAACATAATTTGTATTATTATTTAAAAATAATATGATGTAAATAACAATATAATGTTATCCAAAACCATACTATTTTAAGTTAAAAAAAAAAATCTTTTTCAGAAACATCTGTCAGTTCTGTATTTCGTTTGTAAGCTGTCGGTAGTGCACGGATGGTGTTAAATAAATTAATAGATAAATAAAGTATAAACAAAAGGGTTGACCAAAAAAAATATATAAACATTTGTGTATCTCTTTATACAGACATGTCTGTATGTCGTGTAAGTATACATTTCTATATATACATTTTATGTCAATAATATTAATTTATTTTTATTTCGAATTTAACGCACAGCTGTTTCTGCAATAAAAATGTGATTAAAAAATAAAATAGTATTATTACATTAAATAATACTGTGGTCGTATTTAAAAATATTAATATAATATTAAATCATGGTATGGTGAGTCTCAATTATATTTTAGTCACATCTTACAATAGTGTTGTCATATTAACAATAACAAGACTAGGTACAACAAAGTCAATTGTTCTTGTAGATAATATTATTATTAACTCAGATAATAATATAATTAAAGTTTGCTCTTCTATTAACAATAATATGATTTGACTGCAACCATATAATTCAATCATAGTATGTTGCTGTTTGATTATGGTTGCCTCAACCATATTTTTTCCTTGCGTGTTGAGTATACGAGTACATAATATATATCTGTGGCAAAAAGGAAAAAGTGATTAAGTCATAATTTACTATTTTGCAGGAGAGCACTTTTGAACTTTCACGTCGATTTTCAGAAATTTCTTTCTTTTACAGTTCCAATAAGCACTCAAAAAATTTAAATTCAAGCACTTGAAATTTAACTGGAAACAAAGTTGAATTCAAGCATTTTTTTCAAGTAATTTTCAAGTTTGAAAATATTTTTAAATAAAAAATCAAACAACATACATATATGCTCAAACCTTTTCAAATACGTAATTTATTTATTATTAAAACTGAAATTGTGGTGAATATATCAAAAACAAAAAAATAAAAGTGAATTTGAAAAACAAAGGTGAGTAAAACGTGAAAACAATGGCGAAGGCAGATGTGCAGAAAATAATTTTTAGAAAACAAAGGAATTGCATTTTACTTTCCATTTTAAAAGCCTTGTTTTTGCAGCTTGAATTACACTTGAATTCAATTGCAATACAAGGTTGAATTACAGTATAATTCAAGGCTTGAATTAAACTGTACTGCAACTAAATTGTTCGCATTGAGTTCAAGTTCCCTTTTCATTGGAAAATGCTATTGAATTAAAGTGTGAATCAAGCATAATTCAACCCTTGACAATTGATTGTGTGGCTTGAATAACACTTGTTTTACACTTGATTTCAAGCAAAAATGCTTATTGGGAGTTAAATCGAGAAATTCTCTGTTAATCGTTAGTTTTTAAGCCAATATCGTTCTATATTTAAGTTGAAATATACTAAATTGTTTCAAGTGAGATTAAAAATCTAAGAGATAAGTCGCAAGTTATAGCGCTATAACTTCCTGAAAAATCACACAAATTGATTAAGATTTTAACTAGGAATACTTTCGAATATGCAAATTACGGATGTACCATTGACTCAAGATCAGCTTATCTCCACTTAAGCACCTTTCCTTTTTGCCACAGAAAAGAAAACGCCATCTTTGATAGGAAAAAATATTACACGAAATGAAAATTTGCAATAAATTGGTTTTTGAAATAGAGAGTTTATTAGAAATTATTGTATCACACGAACGCCAAATAAAAATATTATTTTTAATATAAAAACGCACATATGTTCACAATTTTTTCGGGATTTTTTTAGTCCCGAAAATCCCGAGATCCCGGTTCGGGATTTCGAGACTCCATCACTAAATCCCGAGGCACGGGATTTCTAAAAACCTGTCCCGATTAGCATCTCTAGTCACAAAATAACTCTTATTTTGTGAGTAATAAATAAAAATCAAAAAAATAAAAAGCATTGCATGGAGTACCTTTGTATATTCCTTGTGTACGTAGAACTTCTCTATTAGTGTAATTTTTTCAGTTTAAATTTGGAAAATAATCGTTATTTGCGATCCCTGGTTATGAGGATTAATTCTGCATTATTAACTAAACAACTCCATTTTTGGAGTTATGACGTTATAAATATTAGTAAAAGAGCGATATGTGAGCACAAGCGCCTTTCTTTGTCACAAGTGTTTATGTAGACCTCTCAACCGAATAACCAGAAACACAAAAAATATATAAAATTAAGTAATACAAAAATGAAATAAAGGAGAAGAATAAGAATACGTCAAACAAATGTGTTTTTATTCAACATTCAACATAAACCAAAAAAATGCCCATATTCTTGAATTACATACATTCTCATGCACAGTGAGATTTTCCGTCGTCGCAATACTTTATCACACACTTTGTTTAGCATACTTTCAGGCTGGATATTTATCTTCACATCGTCAATGTTTTTGCTTCTGTTTCTTTTCCGCAGACAAAAACTAAGTTAAGTATAAAGAGCAAACACCAACGACACTCGAAACCATCAAACATATCCATCCCTAAAGGTGTCTTTACATGGTACACGGAAATTCTCTCCGTGTTAAAAAAAAGAGAACAAGAGCCTGTTGTAGGTATTTTTCATGTTTATGCTGATATTATAAGTAAAATGCAAGCAAAGATATTAAACTGTTAAGCTAAAAATAAAAATTGGATAATTGAAAAAAATTTATACTTATAAATATAATTAAATATTGAAGAAAACATATTATTATTTTACTACAAAATTTTGATAGGTTTGTTTATTGTTTGTTTGTTTTGTGGTACGGGTTAAGTAGCTGATGGTTGCAGTAGTACAATGATTACAAAAACAACATGAAAATTTCCTGTGTTGATTTTGGTAGTTTTTGTAAAAGTGCTAACAACGTGCTGGCAACGTTTACTTTGAAATACATCTCTGGTGTGATGAAAACACTTAAGTTTCTAAAATGGTTTAGAAAATAAACATTTACCGACCGCTTGTCAAATTTTCTATCCGTATTCTCTCCTACTCGATACATTTTGCTTTTACATGATAAGATTTTGTATGTTCTACATCATATTTTGACATGTCGTAATACATTGTATTACCATGTAAAGACAGCCTAAGGATATTGTTTTATGTTGCATGCCTTAGAGAAACTAAGGTTTGATATAAGAACATAAGCATGTAACAAACAAATTTAATAAAAAAATATAAAAAAGTACGAATATGCTGTTGAGTGTTTTTTGTTCATTTGCCCCCTTTTTGGGTTGTAAAGGCTTAATTCCCAAGAGACGTTACATGAACACAGAGAAGCAAATTGGATAATACGAGTATCGACCCATGTGCGCGAAATTATCCTATGTTACAAAAACTAAATTTTACAGGAGAACGTTTTTATTACTTTTATTTATTGGATAGAAGCACCAGTATAAAATTGAAATTGTGTATAAATATTCGGTTTCTTCAAATAAATACATAGTAGTTTTTGTGAAAATTATTGTATTTTTCAAAATAACACACACTTTTTGCACATACGATATATTTTCCAATATATTTACTACTTACGATAAGTTTTTTATCAATATAAATTACATGCAGTATGGATAAAGCTTAGAAACATTAGGTTTATTAATTTTCTTCACATTATATCAAATAAAATATACAGTTACATATGTATATCGAGGCTTATTTCCGTTTTTATCGTAAGCGACAAAAATTAAATTTTTCAGGAGAAGGTTTTTTTAAAGTATGTATTAAAATTTTTGATGTGTAAACATCTATATGCTAGGGGGTAAAAATCTTTTGACTTTGATTTCTTTGCTGAGATTTCTTTGCTTTTTGCTTTTGCTTTGCATTGTCAAATCGGTGTGAGCTATGTATGAGTGTATTAGTGTTTGAAAGAAGCAATACCAAGCAGAGAAAAGAGTCGCCCGGCTCGAAGCCGACGGTGCGCCGCCGCCGGTTATTTTTCTGTATATTTCCGTACACCAAAGGTGAAAATGGACCGTAAGAGCTACGGACTTGAAATTTGGACACAATATCACAAAACATACAGAAGTGTCACGAGACGGAAGATACGGGTATTTTTCTGTTTGTCTCGTTTTCCCTCAAATTTTGTCGTCGTTTTTGTTTTGCTACGTCTTTCTAGTGCAATCAATTTTTATTAGCTGTGTTAATTAGTAAGTAGTAATACACTACTGTATCAAATACACTATGCTTTTCTCTTTTTCCACGAATTTTAACAAAAACCTGATTGGAGCTTTTTTTACCTGTCACTTTCTTCACTTCTGTGTATTCTGTGACAATATATAGATATTTGGCCACTACAACAGCAAATACATGAGAGTTAAAAACTAAAGGGTGTTCCAAAACGAGCAACGAAAAATTTTAAAATCCCATGTAATACACATACATTTGTATGTACATATGTACACTTGAAATCTTAAAAGTTAGTGTATTTTTATACAGACTACAACAATTAACACTAAATTAAAAAAAATTTAAATCAATGAATGGGTGTTCTATCAGTTAATGCAATTTTGACTTTGTAATTTTGACAACTTGCTGTATCTTGGAAACCGTAAGAGTAAAAAAAAAATTCAAAACGGTAAAACTAAAAAATCATAAATATATAAAATCGTCAAATATAAAAAAATCGCCAAAACGAAAAAAAGCACCAAATTAAAAAAATCTCTAGGACTAAAATAAATCGAGAAAACCCGCAAAAATCGTCAAAATCAAAAAAATCCTTAAACAAAAAAATCGCCAATATGAAAAAATCGCTAAAATGAAAAAATCGCCTAAATAAAAAAACCCCAAAAACAGAAAAAAATCGCCAAAATGAAAAACCCCCTAAAAAACAGAAAAAAATCGCAAAAATGAAAAAATCGCCAAAATGAAAAAAAATTGCGAAAATTAAAAAAACCCAAAAAGAAAAAAAAACGCCAAAACGAGAAAAAAGCTATAAAACTGAAAAAAATCGTTTAAACTGAAAAAACTTAAAAAATTAAGAAAGCTAAATCAAAAAAAATTATCCAAACCGAATGTGCGCGAGTCAAAGTCGCACTTTCCTGAATTTATTTTATTTGCAATGCGTACACAACAACAAGAACAGCAACAACTAAATGATGAACAACAGGAATTAAAAATTAAAAAGTAAAAGTAAAGGCATTTACCATATAATTATATATAAAAACTGCAGTACCACTAAAGTTTCAGTAAAAATAACAAAAAATTTTTAACAAGTAAATTTTTACTGATTACTAAAATTTTTTTCTACAATTTTTATAAATTGCCTAAATGATTTGTTATATGATGAGGTGCATTGAATTTTCAGTAATCAGCAGTATTACCATATGTGAAGATTTATCTTAATTTTGAAGTTTTTAGACATGCTAAAAAAAAATTTTAATTTTCAAAATTTTAATTTTGGTACTTTCAATATATTATTGAGGAATTTTTTGACTAAATTACTTACAAATTTTCTAATTTGCTTCATAATGATCTAAATAGTTCACAGGAAACAAAAAAATTTTAACTCAATAAAATAACAAAAAAGATTTTTGGTAATAAATAAAGATTTTTATTGCTCGACTTGAAGATTTTTGAAAAATAAATATTGCAACACTGGTAATCAGTAATGCCCGTATTCATAATGAAATTCTACCAACTGGCTAAATATTTTTCATACAAAAGTTTCAAAATTTGAATGAAAAAACTTTGCCACTTGCTACGGCCCTATGATTTTACTAGTAATGCAAATTAAATTTCATTATCAGTAAAAATTTACTGAATTTTTTCAGTAGTAAGTAAATTAACTGCTTACTGCAATTTTTAATGCAGTACATATACATATGCTGCAGTGTGCCCATTTACTAACCAAATATGTATAATAAAACAAACAAAAACCAACAAATTCATATGTATTTACAATATTGAAAGTTTTGATACTTTTAATTAATTAATTTAAAAAAAGATACTAAAAGCATAAGTACTTCCAACTTAAAAAAAAAAATTCATTACTACATGTTTACACATCTCCTCTGTGATCGGACTCACCTTGCTTTTTTTTTGTACATTTCGCTTACGATAAAATCGAAAAAATGGCTCGATATGTATTTAAGATATATTGTAGGGAATTAATTTTCGTCGTCAGGTTAATTTTTTAATATAGGTTTGTTCATTTACTGAAAAGTGTTACAAATATGTAACAATTATTACTGGAAAGTGTTCATTAACTCAAAAAGTTTGCAAGGAGAAAGCGGCAAAAGAGAGAAAAAAATTGATTGACAAAAAAATGCCTAAAAATTATTACTAGTAAAATTTTTACTTGCAAGACTTTTCCAACCACCTGTTGTGTATTTTATTGTCAAATTAATTATTTGAAAAATATCTGAAAAAGAAAAACTGAAAAATTTGCATTTATTTGTTCAAAAAACATGTATACGTATTAGAATTTTACTTTTTCCGAAATTTTTCATTTCCCCGGAAAGCGGGAAGGACTTTTCCATTTTAAGGAATTCCCACCCAGTGCAAAATAATACAAAATAATTTTTAATTTAATTTATTTCATGAGATCGGTTAAATAATAACGTTTTATAAACACGTTAGTCAAAAAAAAATAATAATACCATTTCAGTTCTTTATATAATAGTAATGCATAAATACCAATATTATATGTAAATGCAAAGCCAAATGCATTGATGTAACGCAAAAAAAACAAACAAACTATATTATAAAAACTATATTATAAAATATTTCTTTCGAAATAGGACTTTAGTACAGAATAAGCATTAAGTAAGAGAATCTGTAATTATTTTGTAAATTCTCTTTTTATTTGCTTGTGCATTTCTGTTTTTACATTTATGAAGTGAAGTGAAGTGAAGTAAAGTGAAGACTTAAATTTTAAACGTCGCGTTCCGATTTTTGCAAACAAAGGTCTCTCAGAGTATATGTGTGCCAAATGTAAACTCGGCCTAAGTTTTTGTAAAGTTTTATCTATTGTGCTAGTTGTTGGATATCAACAGAATATACATATTGTTACGTAAAAATATTCCTACAGGGTTTAAGCAAAGAACTATCTGGGAGTATTTAACTAAAGCACTAAACGTACACACATATTTACGTGCAAACACTATAGCAACAACAATAATTGTGTACATAGCTACAAACATACGCACATACAAATAAAAATGCGAGCACTTATGGTAACCACCCTGTACTACCAGTAGCACACCGCATTGCCAACATAAGAGTCGTTACTTTGAAATTCAAAAATAACGGCCAATCGAATTATCTACAAACGCCTAGAAGCAGCAACATGAATTTTCCCGATTGTGCTAGAGGACTGTTTGAACATCTGGCTACCAATACTAAATGACAATACAGATGTCATCATGCATATATGCCATTACTAAGTACAGACATGTTATTACGCCACCTATCGGGCGAGCATTCGAGAACCGATTCATGTACTATAAAAAAAGGCAGCATGTGCGAGAATAGAGCAGTACTAATCAGAAAGTAGTCAAGTTAAGACCTCGTTGAAATTGGATAATAACGATAAGAAGTAGTTAAGTAAGGACAAGTTGTAATTTCCTTCGTTAAGAATAAAAGGAAAAACAGTAGCAAATAAAAATTGTGTGTTATTTATTTTTATTTTTGAGCAATCAAAAGAACTCACACGTTTAATAAAATTTAAACGTAACATTTGGTGTCAGAAGTGGGATTGCCAAATTAAAATAAAAATAATAAATTAATTAGAAAATAATTAATTTGTAATACGAGGAAGAATGAAATTTCAAGAGCTTAAGGTGGAGCAACTCAAAAAAGAGTTGAACAATCTGGACTTACCAACAACTGGTAATAAGGTCGAACTACAATAAAGATTGTTGGAAGAGTTCCAGCGGCGCAACATCGATATAGAAAGCTATGAGTTCGATGAAAAATAAGAAATTGAGGTATGTACTCGTGCAGCAGCAACCAGTACAGACATCGGTGCAATGTTTGCTGCTATGATGAGTAAAATGGAGGCAAACAATGAGAAAATGGAAACAATGCTTCAAGAAACTTCTAGAGCAAACAATGAAATGAAGGCTGAAATTCAGGAATCTTCTAGAGCTATGAAGTTAAGGCCACAAATGAGAAACTTCAAGAAATTTCTGAGGCCTTATATAGAAGAGTAGATGGCATTGAAGTACAAGTCAGCAAGTTTGAAGAGAAAATATCAGAGCCAGAGAATAAAGTCCATACCTTAGAAATTGGTGGCGTGGCAGTACAAGTGAAAGATGTAGACGAGAAATTGCACGAGCTGGAAGCAAAAATCGTCAATCTCCAGGGCCAAGGCGGACCAGTGCGATTTGTTCCAGAGGTTTCCAGCAGAATAAAGACGCTTTGTTTCGATGGCAGTGCACCACTGCACATCTTCCAATTTCAGTTCGACACAGTGGCTAACAGAAATGGATGGTACAGTGAGGAAAAGGCCATAGAGCTAGTTTTGGCCTTAAAAGGTGCGGCAGTAGAAGTACTCGAAACTGTACCAGTAGGCTGCAGAAACAGTTTTGATGACATAATGGCGGCACTGCAACGCAAATATGGCGGTGAGCATAAGCGTGACATATACCGCATGGAATTGCGATGTAGAGGACAAAAGCCCAATGAGTCTCTGCAAGATTTCGCAATGGAAATCGAGCAGTTGGTGCAGCTTACGTATCCAGGCGAAAACCATCCATTCCTGGATCATGTCAAAACGGAGGCGTTTGTTAATGGCATCCGCGGCCATGATATCAAACTTACAGTGTGTGCTACGCAAAAGGCCACCTTCGCAGAAATGGTTTCATTTGCACTAACTCAGGAGACTGCTAGGCTGATTTTGAAGCCACATGTGTGCAAGGTGCGGAACATTGAAATCCTTGCCGAGAATGATAATAGTCTAGTCTCTAACATTATTTAGGCCGTGAGACAAGCATTGGCGGAGAAAGAGCACAAAGTTAATAATAAGTGCTATAACTGCGGCAAAGTTGGTCATTACCAGCGCAACTGCAAGGCGCCAAGAAAAAGAGCCAGATCTGTTTCGCCATCAAGGAACAGTAAACGGGTGTACCAACAAACAACACAAGAGTCCCCGTTAAACTAAAACAAGCTAGCACTAAGGGGCAAGAGCTAGCTCCCACAAACGACGGCCCCACAATCCCATATCACTGATGCAACAGAAAAATAGCAACCTTACTGCATGCGGATACATCAACGGTGAAAAGCACATCCTTACCATAGACACAGGAGCGTCACAGTCAATAATCAGGCCCAATATAGTGAAGGGGAAATGTGAAACTATAAGTAATATACGACTACGTACAGCTACTGGGGAGCCTGCCACTGTCTATGGTAAAACTGAGGCGAAGGTGACTATTGCCAATATCAGTGTGAAACACGTATTTATTGTTGCCGATATTGTAGACGAGGTTATTATTGGAGCCGATTTTATGATAAACCACGGAATCAACTTGCATATGGGGCAACAAGTGATGATTTGGCGCAATGTTGAAATACCGCTTGATGTTGGATATGACAATCAGATGCACGTCAAGAAACTGCTTGCTATTAAAAATCAGACATTACCACCACGGTCTGAATCAGTAATATGAGCACAAATAGAGGGAGATTGTGAGGACAATCGGTTGTGGGTAGTAGAACCAGCAGAAATTAAGAGCGAGCTAATAACAGCAAAAGTCCTCGTAAAAACTTGCAATGGAAGAAAGGTTCCCATACGGGTACTAAATTCTTCAGGCCAAGAAAAAGTCATCAACAAGAATTCCGAAATAGGTCAATGTGCTCAAGCAGAGGCCATAATAAACTGTGATAAAAAGCCAGAACCTGCCAATTTGTCTGCAAAGGAGCGTGAAAAATTTCAGAAACATGTGGAGTGATGGGTAGCAGGGCTATCACCTCCTGACAGAAATAAAGCCAAGCAACTGCTAAAAAGGCACGTCTGCATTTTTGCCGGGCAGAATAAAAGCCATGGGAGAACGGCAATAGTGAAACACGAAATAAATACTGGCGAAGCAAGGCCAATAAAACTGGCACCCAGAAGTATACCACTGGCTAAGCGAACTGAGGTAAAAGAGCTTGTCAATCAAATGGAGCGGTGTGGTATAATCGAACCATCTTCAAGTCCCTGGAGCTCACCGATAGTGTTAGTAAAGCAAAAGGACGGCAGTACTCGATTTTGCGTTGATTATAGGAAACTTAACGACGTGACCAAAAAGGACAGTTACCCGCTACCAAGAATTGACGACACCTTAGACACGCTTGCTGGAACGAAATGGTTCTCCACATTGGATCTACAAAGCGGCTATTGGCAGGTGGAGATTGCAGAGAAAGACAAGGAGAAAACTGCTTGAGCTAACAAAGAAGTCGCAACCATACGATTTAGGTGAATTGCAGGAGAATGCTTTCCAGACACTAAAAGATTTTTTGTGCACATCACCAGTCTTAGCATATCCAGTTGCTGGGGAAAAATTTGTGCTAGATACCGATGCAAGTGGATATGGAATAGGAGGTGTGTTATCACAGGTGATTAATGGAACAGAAAAAGTAGTGGGCTATTACAGCCGAATACTTTCGAAACCTGAGAGGAACTACTACTGCTACTGCAGTTTAAAAATCCTGAAGGGCAGCTAGCACGCTGGATTGGACGTCTTCAGAGCTACGACTTCAGCATTGAGCACAGAAAGAGCGCAAGGCATAATAATGCTGATGCTCTGTCACGACGGCCCTGTAGCTTAGAGTACAGACATTGTTCAAAAGTCGAGGCGAAGGAATGTGTCACTAATGTCAGGCTTACAAAAATTGGTACGGAAGAAGACTGGTCAGAGGCGCAAAGGGCATATCCAGCACTGGGAAAAGTTATAGCGGCTAAAGAGGAGGATAGAATACCCACCCGTAATGAGATATCAGCTGAAAGTCCACTGGTAAATCATATTGGGCCCAGTGGGACAGCCTGAATTCGATAAATGGTTGGTGGTATCGTGTCTGGGAAAGTGTAGACGGTAAGACGGTTTCCAATCTGATCGTGGTCCAAACATCCAAGAGGAGCGAGGTGTTGAAGGAGTTCCATAATGGACCCAGCGGTGATCACCTGGGCGTAACAAAAACGCTCGAAAAGTTAAAACAGCGTTTTTATTGGATTGGATGTCAACAAGCCGTAGCCGAATGGATAGCGAATTGCACACAGTATATGAGGGCTAAAGGTCCAGCAAAACGAAGTCGGGGTCTGCTGCAAAAATATAACTCGGGAGCACCCTTTGAGAGGATAGCAGTGGATGTAGCAGGACCTTTTCCGGTCAGCAACGCTGGGAATCGTTATATTCTTGTAGTGATGGACTATTTCAGCAAATGGCCAGAAGTTTATGCCATACCCAACCATTAAGCCAGAACGGTTGTGGACGCGTTTGTAAACAACTGAGTATGTCGCTATGGAGTTCCTATTGAACTGCACTCTGACCAAGGTGGAAATTTTGAGTCTGCCATATTTAAAGACATGTGCGAGCGATATGGGATAAAGAAAACCAGAACCACACCACTTCACCCACAGTCTGATGGCATGGTAGAGAGGTTCAACCGTACATTAGAAGAATATTTGCGAAAAGTGGTGAGCACGCATCAAAAGGACTGGGACGAGCACATTCCGGAGTTTCTATTAGCATACAGGTCAGCTGTGCATGACACAACATCGCGAACACCTGCAAAAATTATTTTTGGAGCTGAGTTAAAGTTGCCTGGAGATTTAGAGTTTTGCGTCAAGCCTACACTAACAAATGAAGCAGATACTGGCCCTTTCCAAAGGCAAGAAAATTTAAATGAGCTACATGAATTTATCCGTAGCCGAATTAAAATGGTCAGTAATAAGATGAAAGTTAAATACGACCGTGCTGCAAATTCTAAAGGCGTTAATGAAGGTCAATTGGTTCTACTTTTCAACCCACAGCGGAAAATAGGATTGTCTCCCAAACTACAGACTCACTGGGAAGGACCATATACGGTTGTAAAAAGGTTAAACGATGTCGTCTACAGAATACAAAAACACAATAGCCCAAGGTCAAAAATGAAAGTTGTACATTTAGAACGACTCGCAAACTATGGAAAGCCGGATAATGTGCCTATACGGGACGAATAGGTTTAAGTGGGCGGCAGTGTTACGTAAAAATATTCCTACAGGGTTAAAGCAAAGAACTATCTGGAAGTATTTAACTAAAGCACTAAACGTACACACATATTTACGTGCAAACACTATAGCAACAACAATTATTGTGTACATAGCTACAGACATACGCAAATACAAATAAAAATGCGAGCACTTATGGTAACCGCCCTGTACTACCAGTAGCACACCGCATTGCCAACATAAGAGTCGTTGCTTTGAAATTCAAAAATAACGGCCAATCGAATTATCTACAAACGCCTAGAAGCAGCAACATGAATTTTCCCGATTGTGCTAGAGGACTGTTTGAACATCTGGCTACCAATACTAAATGACAATACAGAATCCATCATCAAGCATATATGCCATTACTAAGTACAGACATGTTATTACGCCACCTATCGGGCGAGCATTCGAGAACCGATTCATGTACTATAAAAAGTGGCAGCATGTGCGAGAATAGAGCAGTACTAATCAGAAAGTAGTCAAGTTAAGACCTCGTTGAAATTGGATAATAACGATAAGAAGTAGTTAAGTAAGGACAAGTTGTAATTTCCTTCGTTAAGAATAAAAGGAAAAACAGTAGCAAATAAAAATTGTGTGTTATTTATTTTTATTTTTGAGCAATCAAAAGAACTCACACGTTTAATAAAATTTAAACGTAACAATATATATTGTACTTGTAATTTAAATACTTTAAATTGTAACATCAATTATACATTGAAACATTTATAATTTCCTGAAGGAAATTTTTTAAATAAATTATTATTACATTCTGAGTAGAGATGCTAAACGGCAAATCCCGAGCCCGGAAATCCCGGAATTTTTGGACTATGCAAATCCCGGCGCCCGGGATTTTATAATTTTAAATTTCGGAATCTTCGGGATTTTTTTAATCGCGTTTTTGCATGAATAATGTTTTTGACTGTCATCTTCTATATTAAAAATTATTACAAACTCCCTGTTATAAAAAGTTAAAATAAAAACTTTGCTTTCAATAAATATTTTATAAATAACACTGCACAATAAAATAGAGGTTTTTTTATGATGTTTAAATAAAAATGACTGATCCTTATGTATTTTTGTCTCCTGATTACGATGGCGTCATTAGTTTTTCTCTATCAGCTCTAATTTTGATGATATAGTGTCATTTAGGATTTGCATAATTTGCATCTCTTTTCGTATTATACCGTTAATATATTACGAATGGTACTCCAAACTTAAAAATACTTTCTGGATTATTTATCTACACAAAAATCCCTTTCATTCAAATAGATTCACATTGATGAGTATATCAGGGTATCTGACTATTATTGCAAGGATGTTAAAAATCGTGTGTTTTTGTTCAGTCCTTTTAACATTTTTTTATTTTAATTTTTTTTGACCAAGTATAACTAATTCTTATGTATTTTTGTTCGCTGATTACAAAAACAGGTTTATTTATTTTCTAGCACCTCTAGTTTAAGAGATATTTTGTGTTACATAAAAAAAATTCTTGAAATTTTTCTTTTCGAAAGCCATCCAAAAATTTTTTTTTATATTGCATTTGTCCATTTACAAGTTATTACTGCAATTATTACGCAAAAAAAATGTTACCAGTCCAGAAAATATTTATGCTATTTGTAGAGATATTTCACAATGCGCTCTAAAATGGAAATTATTTTTTATTTTGTAAATAAAATTTTTTTAAATTATGGAACTTATTATACAGAATGAAGATGTGCTTGGAAATAAAGTTATTATATATAAAAATGCACAAATACATTATAAGATAAACCTTTTTTATAGGCAGATGAATGTCAGTCATATTGTCTATTTTCACTTTCCACAGTTGAATTTAAAATATTCTCGTTGTTTTCCTTCCAAAAAACTTCTTTTCCCATAATTTTTTGATTATTGTTGCTGCTGCAACCAAATTTTTCAAGCGCCATCTATTGTTATTCACTGGTATAACATTATCAGCTGCTGTCGGTCATTTTAACTTGGCAGCACTGAATTTATCACAGAGAAAACAAGGTTGCATTTCATAAAACCAACTTAAAACCAATTCAAAAATGGTTTTAATTTGGTTTTAACAAAAACAATTTGTATGGTAAAACCAGGTTTTAACAGTTGGTTTTAACGTTAAAACCAACTTTTATTAAAACCATGTCAGTGTGAAAACACTATAAGACGTATGTAAAAAGAAGGCATGTTTTCTTAATTTATTGTTTTTCCTTCATTAAGCCAGATAAATTCAATTTTAATGTTAAAGAATTTTTTTTGTTTCTCATATATGTAAAGTGGAAATTTGTTAATGAAAAAAATTAAAGAATTATGAAAAATTCGTAAAAATCTAGGCGCACAGTAGTGCGCCAGGCCAAGTTCTGGCAAATGCACGCAGTGTGTATATTTACACGAAGCCATTCGAGCTATTTTACCCCCCTCATAACTTTGTTCTCGCGACCGTAAAATTATGAAATTTAAATCATAATTAAAATAAATTCATATAACCTCATACGCGAAGTTTGAAAGTTTTACAATGAAAGCTTCCGGAGATATAGAGGTGCAAAAAGTGCATATTTTAAGGCATACTCACTGACCACTGACACACTCTTCAAATTGATGAAGCACTTCCGCTATAGCTAGAGAGCTAGAATTTGGTACACGAGAAGATCTAGATGAGAATTGAACCAGAAAAATCTGAAAACCCAAAAATTTTAACCAGGAGGGCGGGGCTACGCCCATAAAAATTAAAATTTGTGCTATTGAGCTGAAGTTCGATACAGGGCTAGGTCTAGGTGAGAAATAAAATAAAAAAATCTGAAAACCCAGAAATTTTAGCCAGGAGGGCGGGGCTACGCCCATAAAGGTCAGAATTAAATATGCTATTCTAAGGCGCTTCAAGGAAACTATTTTATTGAAATGCGGCATATATACTGCGGTAATGCAAGGCTATAAATTTTGCATTGAAAAACTGGACGTTGACACGCCCATACAATTTAAACCTCATTTTAATGCCCTGCGGCTCAGCATATTTAGATATACTATTTATCTAGCTATTTTTATCCGTTTGTAACGAAACTAGACACGAATAATAAGCACTGAACCAGAAAAATTTTGACTTTGAAAAAGTGGGCGGCATTACGCCCATAAAAATTTAAAACTAAAAGTTGCGCTAAGGAGCTGAAATTTGATATACAAGTAGGTCTAAGTGAGAAACAAACTAGAAAAATTTGAAAATCCAAAAAATTTTACCAGGATGGGCGGGGCCACGCTAATATTGTTTTTAACTAAATACTTAATATACAGCTTTTAATTCAAGCCAATTTAGTGAAATCTTGCATCACCTTCAAAATTGGGCGTGATCACTCCCATAAAATGTTAGCCTTGTGTTTAATCTACATCGGTCTAGCATATTTTAGAAGAAAATTAGAATGAATTATAGCGCTGCTCACAACAAAATTTTGAGTTAGGAATAGTGAGGAGAGGTAATGCTGATAAAATCTAAAGATATATGTAATTTTCGCTAGAGAGTTGACATTTTATACACTAGTAAGTGTAGCTGCTTAAACCAATGGGAAAATCTTAAAACCAAAGAGTTTTACCCGGTATGCGAGGCCACGACGTTAAAACTTCAATTAGCACTAGCGATCTTAAATTTGATACACAAATAAATCTAGATAAGAGATCACTAAGAAAAATCTGGAAAACAGAAGTTGCTATCAGGAATTCAAGTTCAAAATTAACATACATTTTATTAAAACTTTTCATACACATTGCACTTATCCAAAAAAAATTCCCTATTTTGAAAAGTAGCCGTGACTTCACCCATAAATATTAGCTTTTTCGTTCGCATACCTCGGCTTAGCAGTTTTTAATTTAATACTCAGGTATTTGTTATTAACTTTTTAATACCAAACTTTGCATGAACCGTAAGCACTAGCAGATATAAACGTCAGCGGGGCCAGGCTCATGAAAATTTTACGTAATATTATACTGTAGATAGCTGACATTTTGTAGACAAATAGTCCTAATTGATTTACTGAATCGGAAAATCCAAAAATTAAATTAAAATCCAATTTCTAGATAATCTGCTAACTTGGCAATATTTTGTCCTTTCTAAAAAAGGATAGAATAATGTATAAATGTTTATTTTTTTATATTGATAAAAATGTTGTCAAGATGGCAGATTATCTAGAAATTATATGACACACTTACGATTACAAATTTTTATCATACATAATATATTTCTGTGTTAGATATTGTGGCAAAGAAGAACTTGGTCAAAATTTATATCTCACCACTTTTAAGGCCGAAATTTTGGATAGGAACTTGGCCGTTTTTCACATTTGTGTTTTTGTGAGGATAGTAATAATACATAAAACTGAATTTCATATTAAATGTCAATTTCTAAAAAAAATTTGCAGTTTAAAATATTTTCAAACAAAATACATCAGAAAAAATACCTTTATATCATGATTTCCGTCCATGGTTCTGATATGAATAACATTTTCTTGCAAGTTTTTACAAGTAAAGCGTTCATTCACTTTTTCATATTTAGGTGAATAATTTTCTAAAGTGTCTACCTTACTCTCCCGTTGCTCCTTTTTACTGGGAGAGTATATGAACAGACCTTATGTAAATATTTAACTAATTTTTTCAAACAAGAAAAATATCATAATTATAAAATTCGAATAGACTTTCTAAAAGAAAATGAAATTAAACTGTAACACGTATTGCGTGTGAATTGGTCATTGCGAAATAGTTCATGGAACTGGCCAAGTAATCCTCCAAACGATTTTAAGGCTTATGGAGTAACTGAATAATATAAAAAAAAACAATGTGAGTCCGATCACAGGGGAGATGTGCAAACATTTTATAATATAAAAGCAAAAAAAGTGAGAAAAAGAAGTAGAAAAAATACCAATCTACTGAATCGAACTACTTCAAATTTAGGTAAAAAGAAATGAATTTTACATTGACGTGTCATTGGAAGGAAGTGGTTTGTTTTTGACATTTTTTAAACTCAATAGAAATCATGTTTTTGATGCTATAAAAATCCAAAATTCGGGAGTGAAAATAATTCACTTCTAAAAAGTAGTTAAAAATTGCTGTTTATTCAATTGTATATGGTTTGAAAAGAAAAAAAGGTTAAATTTTTTAATTTTTTGTTATTTTATTCCATTGTTATTTTTAAAAATGCAAATTTTTTGATTTGAAAAGCCGAAAATGTAATAAAAAACATTTGTATTTGGCTTGAGCCAAAAAGAAATGACTTTGCTGAAAACAAATTAGTGATTTAAAATTCTATTTGATATGTGGTTAAAAATAACTTTCTTAACATCTAAAAATGTGCATTAGATACTTTCGAAGTAATTTAAAAGAGGTTCGTAAGGAAGTACTCCTTTTATTTTGTGCTGGGTAGTAATGAAATTTTTTTTTTTTAAGTTGGAAGTACTTATGCTTTTAGTATATTTTTTTTTAAATAATTAATTAAAAGTATCAAAACTTTCAATATTGTAAATACATATGAATTTGTTGGTTTTTGTTTGTTTTATTAAACTTATTTGGTTAGTAAATGGGCACACTGCAGTATATGTATATGTACTGCATTAAAAATTGCAGTAAGCAGTTAATTTACTTACTACTGAAAAAATTCAGTAAATTTTTACTGATAATGAAATTTAATTTGCATTACTAGTAAAATCGTAGGGCCGTACTCGTAATAAAATTGTAGCAAATGGCAAAGTTTTTTCATTCAAATTTTGAAGTTTATGTATAAAAAAATTTAGCCACTTGGTAGAATTTCATTATGAATACAAGCTTTACTGATTACTGAAAATTCAATGCACCTCATCATATAATAAATCATTGAGCACTTTATAAAAATTGCAGAAACAATTTTTAGTAATCAGTAAAAATTTACTGGTTAAAAAATTATTTTTACTGAAATTTTAGTAGTACTGCAAATTGCCCATCTATGGAAATGCCTTTAGTACAAATAATTAATATTGGCTCATGGTAACTAAAATAAGATATATAAATTTTTGACTCTACTGTGTTTAAAGATCTATGGAAAACTGCATCTATAGTAGTAGAATTATTAGTTATGGGGGTTTGTGGAGAATTGCTCATATGCAAGTGGAAAACGTCAAATAAAAAGTTTGATAAAGCTTGCGACTGTGGGTTTGCAAAATTTGTATTAAAATCTCCACCGATAATAATTGGCATGAGATGGAGATTGATGCCCAATTGTTGTGCACCAGCTTCAGTATAAGGCAACATTACGTAATGAAGATATGTTATAATATAATATTATAAATTCTTTATAAAGACTGCTATATATCTTTTAAACAAATATTTGACATTTAAAACGCTCTTTTATTTAAAAGTTTATATGTATATATTTTATTTATTTTATATATTTCAAATTTTTAACAAAATTATTCCCACTGGCAACACTATTATACTTCACAAGCAATTTCTATTAAAATTAACTAGTGAAGGTATGATTTAAAATTCGGATGAGTTATTTCTATGCAGCTGTTAAGTTTCTTTGTACTTCTTGTTCGTACCCTGCAAATAATGCGACTAGTCCATACATGTATGTAAAGACAAGTCCAGAGAGGAGTAGGAGTACCACAAAACTACTCCAAATATATGAAAAAAGGTGGTTGATTTAACATTGCGATGTCCTAGGGTTGGACCACATGGTCCAACTTTGCATTACATCGGACTAACCCCAAAACTATTCCATATGGAATAGTTATAGACTACTCGCATACAAGTTGTGAGTGCCTAAGAAGAACGATCATATTCGTTTAAACACGAACACTTATCGTACAGCATTGAATGCTTGTATGAAAACGACATGATCCATGACTGCATTACATGGGACCATGATGTAACTAGTCTGTTTCATCTAGATTGGACCACGTACTCCAATATTATTTGCACGGCATGATTACACTAATACAATCATACATAGCTCATTTTTTGTGAAAAAGATTTTTACCCCCTAGCGTATAGATGTTTACACATCAAAAAATATGTAAATTTCTTTGTTGAGATAAATAATCTCTTATCATATAATATCTCAATCTTATAATTTAAATTGAAATAAGATTTTTCTTAGAATTATCAAAATATCTAGAAACTAGTTTCATTGAAGTTGGAATTTGTTTAAATCTCGCGTAACGCGGCTTATTGAAATCAAATTTAATTTTGTTGGTTAGTAACGAGTTAGCAAATGACTTGCAATTTTTGAAGACGGTGTGGTTCATTTCAATACAGTCATAGCCTGATGGTTTAGTTCGCGCATTACGGATAATAGTAGGGCATTCACTCACCCTTATCGGGGATAAAAGGCGAACATTTTGTGCACGTGAAATATTTCCCGTGAACAAAAAATGGTGAACAAAATTATAGAATAGCATACTGACACAACAACAAAACAAACATTAGCGATCACAATTTAGGGTAAAGGGAACACATTTGATGTGAACTTTTATTCCCAATAAGGGTGACCATGTGCCCAAATATTTCGATTTGGCGTGAAAGATTCAATGGTGCTATGTCAGGAATCTACTGGCATCATAGTACGGCCCAAAAGTAAATTCGTAAACTTAATTTTATGGACAAGGGTGGAATAATTATAAAAACACGCCAGCATAGATATTTCGGCACTTTTGCGGTCCTAACCAGCGCAACTGTCGCAATACAGACTTAATTCATTGACTAAATTCATTAAATGTTTTTCTAAAAATCAATAATAAGCAAATAAAAAATATAACTTTATTTCTTGAAAATGCTATAAAAAAAACTACTGAAGCTTCGGCTATGTGGCACGTAGCGCCGTCCTGTTGAAACCAATTGTTGCCAATATCCTCCTCTTCAATCTTCAATTCATTCAACATGGCCCGATAACGATTGCCATTGACTGTAACGGCCACTCCTTGCTTATATTCGAAAAAAAAATGGCCCAATTATGCCTCTGGACCAAAATACGCACCAAACAGTGACTCGTTTTGGGTGCGTCGGCTTTTCAATGTATGCGTGCGGGTTTTTTGTGCCCAAAATGCGACAATTTTGCTTGTTTACAAGATCGCCAAGATCAAAATTAGCTTTATCTGAAGAGATGATTTTTTTTTGCAAAATCGGCATCTTTGTAAGTCGATCGCAGGCGCACTTAGCGAAGTGAAAACGCATTGGATGGTCAGTTGGCTCGTTCAGCGGATGGATAAAACTAATTATCTGTCAAATCAGATATGAGCTAAGTGTTACCATTCACGAAATAATCACTAGTTGAAAAAACGTTAGATGGCCGACCCTTTATTTACAAAGAGCTGATCATATTTTTTTACAGCCGCGCTTACCATCATGCTCACCCCACAAGAAACAATATCAATTTCTTATGCCATTTTCTTAAACTTTCATCTTTCGATGCCGAATCCATTTCTGCTTCACTCTCTAAATTAGCTCCATTATCATCTTCATTTATTTCTTCTTGGTCTATAAACAAGTTTTTACTCAATCAATAAATTTCCGCCAGAATGGAGTCAGGCGACTTATTCCTCGATATCTGTAATTTGTTTCACTAAGATATGCCATCAATAGAATGGAATAATGTTACCTAATTTCAAATGGATTAAAAATTTGGTGGTAGCGTTTACCTTGTTCATCTGAATAAGTAGCTAACTGCCTAGTAAAGTAATCAAGATCCTGTTGCAAAAAGTGAATTTTCAAGGACATGTTGACACCAATTTTAGAGAACACATCAATCATTGTCAGTATAGATCTTTGATAGCTTTTAGATCTAGTTTTTCTTAGTAAGCCCTCTATAACTTCTTTCATTGAGGACTTCTTTTATCATTTAAAATGTCATCGAAATGCCTGAGTTTTTACAAATTTTCGTATATGTGGGCCATTTACAATGCTTGAAGGGAAAACGGAAATTTTTATTGCATATATCAGTTTGCTTTCACTGAGAGAGGGAAAAATTTGGACTAAACCTACCTTAACTTCTTCTGGCTTCTTAAGAAGCTTTTACAATACCGAGTTTGATGTGTAAAGGCAGTACTAAAGGCTTTGAAACGACCTTGCTATTTGCGTGTTTTCTTAATTCCCTTTCTTGCCATGTGTGATTTGAATACTGGTGCTTAGTCCCAATCACAAATGTATATTTGACGCAATTACAGTCCATTAAATATTTTTATATATTTATAGGTTTTTTTTTAAATTTTCTCTCATAGTGCAAAAAATGGTTAAAAAAATGGCTCAACTTCAAGAGGCCAAAAAAATTAAATTTGAGCTAAAACAGTGCGTAAAATAGAAAAATAGCATAAACTTGTCAACACGAGTCATTTTCTTACGACAACGGATACATAAGCCCCATTTTTTGGTGCTGTGGTAAAGTGACAGCGATGTTGACTACTGGAATAAGGATAAGTATAAGTATATCATATCGCACTTGTGCAACAATAGAGTATTAAATTAAAAATTTGAAAATTTTTAGTAAAAGCTTATTATAATCAGGGGTGTCACAGAAACCAATGTTGTCAGAATTGGTTTTGAAAACGACAAGAAAAAATACTTTAATGCCAGGAAACCATTGTTGTCGGTTTCACTTTCGAAATAGAATTGATGTCGGTTTTAGATGTCATAGAAAAAAATGTTAACGGGTTTGTTATTGGAAATAAACCAATCAGCTAACAGCTGTCAGTTTTCATATTGGCGTATTTTTGCTTTTACTTTTTTGTAAAAATTTAAGTAAATTTGGTTATTTTTTAAAATGAAAGAAATATTTTTCAATTATTGTATACTTACAATCATGGCATTTATACGATAATACTCCTTCGGAGTATAAATGCTCGTCAATGCAACTAATTTTAGAAGAAATCACATATTTGTGTATTGTAAAAATAGTCTGTTGGTCTTGGTGGGTCATTCGGACACACTGTGGATAAATGAACTAATCCGTAACGTTGAGCAAATTACCTAAAATTTTCAATATATTTCCACATATAATTATATGATTCCCGACTGATATTTGATGAGATCCTTCCGATAAAAGCCGCAACGAAACTAACTGTTTCAAAACCGGAATAAGTTTCGAATGCGATAAATGCCTTTAATACTGTCAGGTAGCTTTTCACAT
Organism: Tachina grossa; assembly: GCA_949987645.1. Classification (NCBI taxonomy): domain Eukaryota; kingdom Metazoa; phylum Arthropoda; class Insecta; order Diptera; family Tachinidae; genus Tachina; species Tachina grossa. Next base: position 62,065,121 of record OX465277.1, on the reverse strand, counting down.
AGGCTGCGTTCACATCTGGCACACATGCGCCCAACAAGCGTAACCACTAATTGTTAAAGGCAAACTGTATGATTCAGACATGTATTTATTGATTTAAACAGTTTCCAATCATGTTGTATTCTACAAAACTGCCTATTAATTATGTATGAAACTGTTTAACTTAATAAATACGTGTCTGAATCAGTTTTTCATTAGGAATTAATGGTTACGCTTCGTTGGGCACATGTGTGCCAGATGTAAACTCGTATTTACATAAGCGCACAATAAAATAAAAATACAGTAACACTATCTCCGGCAGCTCAAGTAAATTGATGCAATTTTTTTAAACACTCTTCTTCTAATATTTAACAAAAATACTACAACTGCATTTATTCCGTATTTTTTTTTATTACATAATAATATATAAATAATTTTATTGATATTTTAATGAAAACAGTTTGTCTTCCATTTTCTGCAAAAAAAAGTAAAATAAAAATTTGTAAACAATTAGCAAATGTGAGAAACAGCTGATTCGATCATTGCTTTTACTTACATTCGAAATTACTAAAACCAACTTGGTTTCATGATACCAAATGAAACCAACATTGGCTTGCAAAAATGAAAATCAGCAAAACTTATATGGTTTCTGAAAGAGTAAATTAATTCCTATATAAAGAAATTATCAAATATCCTCTCCTTTTTTAGAAAGGTAAAAATATTGCCAAGTTAAAAGATTATCTAGATTTCTGACGATTACAAATTTATATAATGTCAGTGAAAGGTATTGTACCAACCAAGAACTTGGTCAAAATTTTTATCTCACTACTTTTGATTTCCGAAATTTGGAAAAGAAACCTTGCCTTTTTTCATATTTATGGTTTATTAGGATCTGAATACTTTTTAAAAAGTTTTTTTAATAACGTAGAGAGAGGGCAGATTTACATAAAATAATGGATTAGAGCGTGATATGTACACTGTCACAAAGTATACAGAGGTGAAGAAAGTGAGTGATGAAAAAAGGTAAAATCAGCTATGACACGGGTTCGACGAGAAAGGGACAACTATAGTACATTTGTTATTAATTTGTTAACAATATAATCAAAACAAACAAGAGAAAATGTGTACTTTGTGAAATGAACAAAAGAAAATTTTTACAAATTTAAATGAAAAAGCTTGAAGTGTTGAACTAAAAAACACAATGTGTAAAAGGTATTAGTGGTAAAAAAGTGATTAAAATTAGTTTTCAAATAATTACAGACTTCATATTAAGCATTTTCATTAAAAAAATATTTATTTTTATCATTTACTTCCAAAAAGTACATAGCGAATGAGACCACAAAGAATAAAATGAAAATACATTTGAACAAGTGAACATTAGTACAAAATTAAATCAAGGAATTTGTTGTGTTGAATTAAAAAACAAAGTGTGAAAATGATTATTAGTCTTAAAAAGTGATTTAGATTTGTTTTCAGATAATTTCTGATATAACTTTAAGCTTTTTCAATCATAAATATTAATTTTAACATAATTGCAAAAATCTCATAGCGAATGAGGACACAAAGTATAAAATGCAAAAACGTTAACTACGAAAGAAGCATTAAAGAAGACACGGCTGCTGAGTGAGCGAGACGTCCAGAATTTGCAACTATGTTCCATCTCGTGACATCTCTGTGTATTTGTGGCACTGTTTTGTCATTACAAGGACCCACGTATGTTCATAATTTTGAAAAAATCATCTGAGTAGAAATGTGTAAAATATAGCGTAAATTTTATTGGGAGTGACCTCGCCTATTTTTCTAAACTCTGCTTAGACAAAAAACTTTTGAAAACGCAAAATTAAAGACTAAACGCAAAATTATTGCAACGTGCATGCAAAGTTTCAACAGAGTAGCTTGTGTTTTAATTTAATTCCGATTTTTCTAGTTGGTAACTTACCTAACCCTATTTGTTTGCAAACTTTCACTTCTCTACCGTATAATATTACGTTATCTTTTTACGAGCGTGGCCCTACCTCCACTTAACTTGAACTCTTAATTTCGAGTTTAAAGTGAGTTTCCTTGGTGATCTCTGATTTATTTGTGTACTGAGATTAAGCTCTCTGGTAATAATTTGAGTTTTAAGTGCATGTCTCCAACCCCTGTAAAAACTTCTGGGCCAGTGGCTCACACATCTGCACTTACTTGTGTATAAAATTGCAGCTCTCTTGTGCAAATTCTAGCTTTAAATGTTATGGGTGTTTATTTTTTTTTATTTTTATGGGCGAAATCCAGTCCACTTTAAACAAATTTTTCACCAGTGCTTATCATTCGTTTCAAGTTCCGTTGGAAACTGATAATAATAATATTATAAATAGTTTATTTAAATGTGCTGAGCCAAAGCCCATGAAATAGAAGCCTTATAATTTAAATTTTATATAAATTTATAAAACAAATTTTAGTTAATAAATTGTTTTGTTTCAAGTGTAATTGTGCGACAAGTTGAACGTTGTCTACATCGTGGGATAGAGCCTCAAAGTACGTAAAGTGAAGTAAAGTAAAAATTTATTGAGCCTTTTTTTGGACAATGAAAATTTTTAAAATTAATGATATAAAGATTACTTAAGACTATAAGGTATTATCTTAAAAACTATAAATTTTAACAGCACCAAGCTTTAACAATAATAAGATAAGTATAATAAAATTTTAATAAAATTAGATATAGGACGATATGCCCTTGCTCCCGGAGCTAACATAACATAAGAGGAGGACTCTTACAATATACTTACGTCTAAAAAACAAAACTTAAAAGAAAAATATAAAAAAGTAGAAAAAAAATAGAATTCTCAAAAAAGATACTAGCCTCTATGAGTACCAGGTGTACTTTTCGTAAAAAAGCGATGTCGTATGTTAGAATTTATATTAAATTCAATAGGTTCTTCATTACAAAAACCGATAGGTGAGAGATAATTGGTGTTACTCCAAGTGAAAGCTTTCTCTTCATTATAAATGTCCCTCATAAGATAATTATCATGCATTTCTAGTCTATTTATGAATTTCTTAATAATATCAGATAAATATAGACCGATTGGAGTTATTTTGAATTGCAGTAAATAAACGGGTTTGAAAAGCGTCTATTTAATGATTCGAAGTATTTCTGAATACAACACCGTAAAACTTTTCGTTCAAATATTTCCATTTCTTTAATAACAATAGGTGAGACACTAAAACATATTGCAAACTCGTATATGAAAATTGGTCTGATACTTGTCTTGTATAAAAGTAGCTTAGTTCTCTTCGAGGGGCTTTTATTATAAAAAATTCTTGAAAAAGCACCCAATATCTTGAATGCTTTCTTTAAAACTATTCTTGCATGTCCATTAAATTTGAAAAGATTATTAAAATTAATTCCAAGATATTTAAGATTATCTACGAAGGGTATCTCTATTCCATAAAGGAAAAGCGAAGTCTTTTACTTTCTGGAACAACAGTATATTTACATTCTTCCGAAGCATTCGGTATACAAATCGCTTTACATTTAGAAACATTAATTTTAACACCCCAATCATCATAAAACTTTTTAACTAGTTGAAGATGCAATGAAACTTGTCTCAAAGCAATCGGGATTCATTATGAGAGTAGATAAGAGAATCATCAGCATAAATTAAGCAATTTGAGTTGGGAAAAATTTGTGGAAAATCATACATAAAAGTACTGTAAAGATGAGAAGCCAAAATTGAACCTTTGGAAAGTCTAACAGTGGTTGCACTAAATCCAATTTCAATCAACTCAAAAAGAATACCATCATGAAATGCGTGATCGAAAGCCTTTTCCACATCTAGAGAAACCGCTACTGTGCAGCATCTTTTACGAAAATTAGAGACTACATTATTATGAAACTTTAATAAGGCATTTAGAGTAGAATGACATTTTTTGAAGCCGAACTGGGAGTTTGGTTTATATGAATCATTAAGTTCAATATCCATTTTCTCCCTAATTATTCTTTCGAAAAGTTTTCCCAAGTTTGAAAGTAAACGAATTGGCCGCAAATTATTTATATCAATATTATGTGTTTTTTTTATAGGAATAATCTTAGAAATTTTCCAAGCATCTGGAAAAAAACAGTTATTCAAACAATTATTGAAAATAATCAAAATATATTCTAAAGCTTTTAGAGGGAGTTGTTTTATAAGAAAGTTGGAAATACTGTTTAGGCCACAAGATTTTTTATTTGTAATTAATTTAGAATGAGAAAATACGTCGTTTACTGTTGAAAAACTTTCACAATTTTGTGTGTTCGTTGAAGGAAAATTGCCAGAAAAAACATGTATGTGAGAAACTTCGTCAACACCAGAATCAATATAATTTGAAACTGAAGAATTTCTTCTTAATGGCGCGGAACTAGAGTAGATGTATGCAAAGTGATCCTTTAGTTCATGTAATACTAGTGAATTATCTTCTAATATATCTCCATTAACGTTTAAAATTTTTATTCTTCTTAAATCCTATTATGTTATAAATTTGTCGATGAGCTGTTGGGCCCGGTTTGATTTGCTGCAATCTTCTACTAAATAAAAGGGATTGTTCAAACTCAACCTGTCTCTTAATGATTATGTTCAATAATTGTATTTGCTTAGATAAAAGTAAATAATCTGAATCAATCCAACAACGATTTCGCTGATTAATTCTTTTTAACTGTTTTTGCCAACCATATTTTATCCTGAACAATTTTTTAATTTTGTCGGAAATAATAAATTTTTTATTCTTGCATTCAATTATGTCCGAATGAACACCATCAATAACTTTTACAGTACTTGTAAATTTTTCTATATAGTGAGACATTTTTAGATTTCAATTGAACTATAGTGAATTTTCAATCAGATATAATTTTTAGTCAGGCTCAAGTTCAGTGCTTTTTACCGACGGTACATTGAAAAAAAAAGCAATGTGAGTCCGATCACAGGGGAGATGTGTAAACATCTAGTAATGAAAAATGTTCTTAACCCATTTTCCGCCGCACCAAGTTCCTGTTGACCGATTTGAATAAAATTTTATATAGAACATATTCTGATACTAAATTGGACTAAGTGGCTTTTCCCGTTTTCTAGAAAATAACTGGTAATTATAATCACCATCGGCGTAATATGTATACAGGTGTACGATTTTTCAAAGGTAACTAGAATACATTTTATTTAATGATAAAATGTTTTTATTATGGTAAGCAGGTGCTCCTCACATTTTTTACAAACAAATGGGGTGCGGATGTGGCATTTCTTGCACCGATAATTTCGCCTTCATCTTGCTTATAATAACGTATTGGGTCACTATCATGCGTTTTGGTCTTGGTACCTCTGTTTATTTACTGTTCGTCAGAATCATCGCAAACCAGACGAGTTCTAGTCATCTCCGACCGAAATGAGTGTTGGCTTTTCCCTCAATTTTTTCTAATGTTGCACAAAAAAAAAGGTTTAACTTGCAAGCATTCACAACAACCGAGTTCACTACTTTCGAAAAATGAGACCATCACAACTTCTCGCTGAGGGTGGAGTTGGCTGAAGTAGTTAGCACGTTTACTACAAAACCGAAGGTCCTGGGTTCGAGCCCGGTCACTGACGAAGTCACTCAATTATAACATCAGTCATTTTTCTGATGTGTGTTTTTGTCCCTTTGTGTCAGTTGTTGTAGGAAAGTTCGAGTGATGAAGGCAAAGACACTGGTTATTGAACTACATCGGGTTCAGCGGATACTAATCCGCCAACATCAGAACACTCTCCTTCGTCTGTATTGTGTAGCAGAATCATCGGTGAAGTAAAATAAAAATTAAAAATGGCAAGCTAATACACCTTCAAAATTTAATACGCCTCATTGACACCAGAGGCGCTTCAACACTGCATCATTAAAAACGTGCAAAAAGCAGAGCTGTAAAAGAATGCAGCTTTCCTCTATCTCTTCCTTTACCACCTGTATTTTCTGTCACTATCCCCCTCTCGCTCAAAGGTACCACACAGTGATCATTGTATTGGACCCAAGTGACCAAGTGGACTCTAAATTTCACAATTCCTTACCAGCAGTCTGCTAACCTCACCTAACCTAACCACTTCTTGCTTCTAACATTTGTGCGGCAGTTCGATGCAGTATTACCTTCGACATATTTCATTTCTAGATTAATTAGCTGGCAATCTGTTTTTGCGCACTGAGCAATATATATAATTTTTGGTAAATAGTACACAAAAGATAAAAGTAAACGTTCACTTTTATAAAAATAAGTGTAATTGATAGATATAATAAACTCTTGCTACTTTATCTCCATGTTTCTCAATTCACCTTAATTACTTATTTCTAAACTGACCAAAAATAAGAAATTTAAGTAGCGAAAGGAACTGAACTGAGTATTTAATAAACAAACTAGTCCCCAAATAACTTATTAAAAAAAGTCTATCGAATCAAAACTATTTTGTTTGTCGGCTATGGACAGTAGAACTTCTGGTAATTATAATCACCGGTCGGCGAAAAATGGGTTAAGTTGGAAGTATGTACTATGCTTTTAGTAATATTTTTTAATTAATCAATTAAAAGTATCAAATCTTTCAATATTGTAAATACATAGGAATTTGCTGGTTTTTGTTTGTTTTATTTAACTTACTTGGTTAGTAAATGGGCACACTGCTGTTTAATGAAATGTAATGCATGTAGTTATTTTACAGCAATGGTTTTCGAACTATACAGCGCTAGCACAATTATATGTTAGTGAAAATTAGTAGCTACTATTGCACACAAGATGGTGTTTATATGAAGCTGTTAAGTTTCTCTGTACTTCTTGTTGTCCGTATGAATGACAATCTCAAAAACGATGAAGACTTTTAGTTTGACAAGTTTAGGTTTTGTTTTCCTTATTTTGCTTTGTTTTAGTAAATTTCTTATTAAAAGTGCAAGAAATCTTTTTAAAAGCTAAGTTTAATTTTAAATGTTTTTGTATTCATTTGATTTATTTGTTTTTATTTGCCTATGATAACTTAATGTACGACAATTAGTAATAAATTCAGTAAAGCGTGACTTTAACTCGCGCACGAAAGGTTCCATGCGGACACTTTAGCCTATATGACAAATAGTTTTGGCTTTTTTCCGTTTATTGCGTTTTTTCGGTTTTTGGCGCTTTTTTTTATTATTTTTACTGAAAGTTTAGTGGTACTGCAGTGCTCATCTATGGTAAATGCCTTTACTTTTACTTTTTACTTTTTAATTCCTGTTGTTCATCGTTTAGTTGTTGCTATTCTTGTTGTTGTGTACGCATTGCAATTAAAATAAATTCAGTAAAGTGCGACTTTGACTCGCGCACGAAGGGATCCGTACATTCGGTTTTGGGCATTTTTTTGATGTGGCTTTTTTCCTTTTTAAGTTTTTCCAATTTAAACGATTTTTTTCAGCCTTGTCGCTTTTTTCTCTTTTTGGGTTCTTTTAATTTTCGAAATTTTTTTTATTTTGGCGACTTTTTTCTGTTTTTGGGTTTTTTTTTCATTTTGGCGTTTTTTGTTTGTTTCATGGGTTTTTTTATTTAGGCGATTTTTTAATTTTGGCGATTTTTTTGTTTAAGGCTTTTATTTTAATTTTTGCGATTTTTTTCATTTTGGCGATTATTTTTCTGTTTTTGGATTTTTTATCACTTTGGCGATTTTTTTCATTTTGACGAATTTTCAGGTTTTTCGCGATTTATTTTAGTCCTAGAATTTTTTTTTATATGGTGCTTTTTTCGGTTTTCGCGCTTTTTTTAGATTTGGCGATTTTATAAATTTTTGATTTTTTAGTTTTACCGTTTTTGAAAATTTTAAGAGTTTTGCTCTTACGGTTTTCAAGACACAGCAAGTTGTCAAAGTTACAAAGTCAAAATTGCATTAACTGATGGAACACCCTTTAATTTAAATTTTTTAAATTTATTGTTTATTGTTGTAGTCTGTATAAAAATACACTAACTTTACAAAATTCAAGTGTATGTATATTACATGGGATTTTAACATTTTTTGTTGCTCGTTTTGGAACACCCTTTAATTTGTAACTATCATGTTTTTGCTGTTGTAGCGGCCAAATGTCTACACACTGTGTCCGAATTTCAGGTCCGTAGCTCTTACGGTTTTCGAGGAAATACCCTGTAACAGAGGAACGGACAGCGTAGCGAAAACAAAATGGTTCATTTTCACCTTTGGTGTACGGAACCCTAATAAAGCCAAAAACCTAACGACCCTAACAAACCAAAACCAGCAAATTCGTATGTATTTACAATATTTTAAATAAGTTTGTATTGCTTCTTTCAAACACTAATACACTCATACATAGCTCATACCGATTTGACAACGCTGTGTGCATCTCTGCAAATAAATCTCAGCAAAGAAATCTCAGCAAAGAAATATCAGTGAAAAAGATTTTTACCCCATAGCGTATAGATGTTTACACATCAATAAGTAATAGTAATTAATGTGATGATCGTAGAAGATAAGCAAGAATAGTTCAACATACTTAGGTAGAGTGATATAACTTCGTGCTAACCAAATATAAAGTAAAAAATGGAAAAACAGAAAATGAATAGTGATACTTATAAATGTATTTACCAATGGTAAATCAATAATTGTATACACAATAAGCATTTCTCATTCCATTTCATACTAAATTTGCGTTAAATAGCTGATGTTAATAACAAAACTCTACCCCAGTAGATAGACGTGGGTGCTGATGAAGTGCATGGCTGCACAGAAAAATATCAGTATTTCCCCCAGCTATAAAGTCTAAGTTAAATTTTTCTTCTCTTCTTTAGAAACTCACATTAATTAATAAAAATATTTCATTCAATAAATAATTGAAAGCACTGAACTTGGGACTGACTAAAAATTATTTCTGATTTTTCTATATAATTATCAATTTCAATATTCGTAAGATTTTTGTTGATATCTGGATAAAGATTTAAAATTAAGTTTCTAATATCATTTCTGAAGTTTTTCCAATTGGTCCTATTATAAGATATGAACGTTGATGGTGGATTTAGAATAATTTCAAACACTGGCAATCTAATTTGAAGTTTAAGAGGAAAATGATCGGAAAATGTGGGTAAGCAAGATACTGTCAAATTTAGATTTGGTGACACATTAATATAATTTGTGCTAACTAAGATATGATCTAGAAATGAGGCACCATTTGGATAAGTTGGCTCTGTATGGCAAATTCGTTTAAAATATAAATAATTTTAAGTTTAAAACTTTTTTAAACGCACTAATAATCCCAAATTAATATTTTACTATTAAGTAAAATATTTTTTTATTAAAAATATATTGAAATTGATTATTGAGGGGCTTAGCTGGATCCTATGCGCATTTCACTGTGGCTAATGAAAATCATCAGGGAACCTTTACCCAAAGCTTCTTAGAACAACTAGAGTCCTGGAATCCATTTTTCCAAAAAGCAGCAACAAATTATTTGATTTCTATTTTTTTTAATTTTCTTTTAAAAAAATTATTTTTATTTAAAAGTTAAAAAAAAAAATCGTGTCTGTCATGACTTTCACATCCGTGTGAAAGTGAATCTTTACCGCATATTTTGGAGCCCTGACATTCACTTCCGAATAATTTTTTCGTTTTACTTTCGACTGCACCAAAAAATGTGAAAGTAAATAGAATCGCCTTTTTTCCACATTAAAATTAATTTAATTTAAACGAAACATTTTTTAAAATTAGGCTTTATATCTCATCTACCTAATTCGGAAATTTAAACCAATATATATTTGGTTTTAATACATAGAAAATAGGACATGAAAACATGCCCACATTAGCAACCAATTTTGCAAAAATATTCGGAAGTATGCAAACACCAAATCTTTTTTTTACCATTCGGAAATTTTCATTGTAATTTAAAACGTTTGAAAGTCGTAACAGACACGAATATTCTGTGAGTATATGTATTCGAAAAAAACAAAATACGTCCGACTTCAATGAAAACTCAAATAATCTCTCTCAAAGTATGTACATACATGTCAACTGTAAAATATTTAGAGTTATCAAAGGTCAACGAAAGGTTAATTAAGCTAATAACCGCTTTTGAATACAACTTTTAGGAATTTTCTGTAACATTCATTTATAAAGATTTGTTAGGTTGTTTTGCATATGACTCTAAATATTTTACAAAATATATAAAAAAATACAGGAAAAATTTGTTATGAATTTAAAAATAATTGCTTGTATTGACAGTAAAAGTTTGAAGGTCTCCGTGAACAATATAAAGGTGGGGTTCGTTTGTTAATTTACATGAGAGCACACAACTGGACTGTACTAACATAGGTGTATGCCTCCTCTTCTCAACCGAACAAAACCTAACCTAGGGTCACTGAAAATACTACTTTGTTTGTATGAAAAATAATTTCTTAAGAGATATATTTTGTATATCGAGCCTTAATTTTTGATTTGATCGTAAGTGACAAAAATTAAAGCTTTCAGGACTTTTTTTAATATTCAAATATGTTTTACATACATACCTATATTGTCACTTACGATAGAATTGTACAGCCGGTGTATTAAAACATTATCAACAATTTTAGCATTTGTATAATTCTAAACAATGCACAGAAAAAGGATTCACCAATTAATTTTTTTAATTAATAATTTCATTGATTCAATTAAATTTTATTATAGGTAAAAATTTAATTAATTTTTTAATTGATATTACAAATATTTTAATTGATATTACAAAATGGGTACTCCCATAAAATTTTAATTTCAATAAAAAAGTTAATTCCCCACTTGCCGCTTTTGATTAAATTGAAAATAGGGCTCTACATAAAACGAAATAATTTTTAAACAATAAAAAAACACACTCCACCGAAATAAACAATTTTTCCAATTCTTAAATTAATCCGCTACCCCCTTGTTTGAAAAAGGTAACAGTAATTTTTATAACAAAAAGTGAAAATATGTGAGCCTTTATTACGGTAGATTAGTAACATGAGTTTCGCATTTTTGATTGCCCCTTAAAAGTTTTCTTTTTAAATTTGTTTAACCTTTTTTCTCAAAAAAATTTAAACTATAAGCCTATTACATAAAGTCAAAATCCTTTTCTGTTTCATTTTAAGCAATCTCGTCATGAACATGAACAGTTAAAAACTTTAGTATTTTCGTTTTATTCTTATCCTTAAGCTTTAAATTTGTTATGCAACTTTTTTGCTTATGTAAGGCCAATGGAAAAGGAGAAAAAACATTCTTCTAGTTTGTAACGAAAAAAGTTTATTGACTAAATGTCGATTTGAATTTTATTAAATGTTTGCTTCAGCAATTTGTTCGAACATTTTATTTGAGCATAATAAATTTTCCCTGGCAATTGCGCTTAGCTTCCGAAAAAGTTTAAATATTTTTCATTTAAGTTGACACCTTAAGTGGCTTTTGTAATATAAAATGCTATATCTTGTTTTTTTATATATATTGATAGGGGAAAACTTTTTTAGTGATAAAGAAATGAAAATGTTCTTGTCAAACCATTAAAAAGATGTTAAAAGTTAATAACAAAATATAAAATTTATGTGCATGCTTCATGATTCATATAAAATTACATAAAATAGAATAGTTTGAGAGATTATAAAAACTATATGTATGTTAATTCAAATAATATAACCTTTATAAGTTATTTGAATTAATACTTTAAGATTTGTGTAGGATATTTTGTAAATCTAGTTTTTTTTTGTTAAATCCTGAATATAAATATATTTGCTAAGGTTTAGTTTGATTTCCGCAAATAGCTGGTGAAGCCGAGAAGCAAAGAGGTTTTTAAAGCTTGCAAACTTTGGGACATATTTTGTAAAATGATATATTATGTGACGCTAGAATTTGAACGGAAAACAAATAGGTCTCGCAGCTTCCCTTCAAACTAATGCCCTAATACGAATCGAACAAACTCGTAAGAATTAAAGAAATTGGGTTAGAGTTAAAACTAGATTCAATAAAAACACAACTTAGATTTAATTAAAAAATTAATTACTTTTCAATCAATCACGGAAATTATAGTATTTATTTAACAATTTGAATATAGTTTTTTTGATTTTTTCAATTAAAAAATATAATATCAATTTTGAGTAAAAAAACGAGAGTCATTCTGAAGGAAAAAAATCGATATATGTATTTAATTTGCTGATAATTAGCAAAAAAAGAGAGTAAAAGTTTATTAAAATTGTATAAAACCTTGTATTTTCTGTAAAACTACAAAATACTCGCCATAATTTTTAAATAATTGTTTTTTTTTTTTGAAGAAATTTATGAAAAATGTTAAAGTTATTTACTTAAATTTACATGAAAAACTGTTCCGCATTTGAATTCGTATAAAAAAGGAAATTTTTTTAAAATCACTTCCAGCTTGGTGACTACGCATCGAAAAAGAGAACTTCTTGCAATAAAAAGAATATGTAAAAATCATTAGAAATTTTCCAAATTTCAACTACTTCCGGATTGCAACATCTAAATTTTCATGAGTTCTTTGTGGTAACACAGAAAAAAATAGACAAGAATTATTTTCAATAAAACCATGTTATTAAATAAAATTTTAGTTTCAATAATATTTGTCATTAACTTGAATATTGTATTTAATAATTCCGCACATTTTAAAATATCATTTAATGCAAGGCGGGCAGCCTTGAGAAAACCGACAGAAATGTATAAGCGTATGTGTATTCATTTGTATAAAAAGCCGATTGATGTTCGGCACTCTGGTGCTTCTCTGGGCAGCCTGGATTTAATGTTATTTGTTTGTGTTGGTGTTTTCCTTGCTTGTTGATTGACTAAACCTGTTCATGTGCTGATGTTGTTGTTTATTTTTATTGTTGGTGTTGTATACGTGGGCATTCGGACAAGAAGCCGAAAAACTTCGTGGCTTGTTTTTTTTACTCAACAAAGTTATTTTTAGATTAGAATAAACAAAAGAAATCATTTTGCGTGTATTCATTATTTGCGTATCCAAAAAATATTTGCTCTTTAGCTGAGTGGTAAGTACGTTAGTTTATTAGTCAAGAGATTGCCGGTTCGACTCATCACAAACACATTTAGTTTTAATAGCAGCAAAGCAAAAGCAAACAAAAAGGGGCTGAAAAATGTGACATTCATCCACACACACAACACAATAACAATTATCACTGAAAATAAAATTTCAGTCAACAACTTTTTTCTTTGATTCATTAAATTGCTTTATTGACTGAAAAAAAAATATATTCAATATAAAAAAAATATATTCAGTAAACATACAATTTTATTTATCAATAATGCAAAAATCGTCATCACAGAAAATTCGAAAGATTTTTTTATTGAATCAACGATTTTCGTATCCAAATATCAAAATAATTTTTTCTATGAATGCTGGGATACTATCGATATTATGGATAGTTTTAAAATGTCGAAACTATTGAAAAAGTGTAATATGACAGTTTCTTGCTGCAAGTTTACTTGCTATTAATTCGTTCTAAATTACCGTAGGATTAACTTTTATTTTGAATATCAACAAATTCATGCTTAATGCACATACTACCACAACATCCACAATACGAGTATTTATTTCAAAATATTAGATTTGCGAGACACTTGATAGGTAAAAATATAATAACCCCGAAATATCAGCGTCAGGTCTCTGAATGGTATTTCTTTTTACATGCTGTTCGTCCTTCCACATCATAAATTTACCATTTCCAAAAATTTTAATAAACTTGTAAGATGATTGGTTGAAGCAATTACCGCCAGATTACAAACTTAAATATTTTAAGATAAATAAGAATAATTTTTGTAAAAAGTGCCAACTGGTGTCAAACAACAAAAAATACATTATCCCATTGCCTATCCAAATAGAGTATAATAGCGAAATTTTATCTAATATAGACCATGAATGGAGAATAATTCATTAATTTTTGCATTTAATGCAATGGAAATGGAATTTCGGGCAAAAGTAAAATCTTTTAAAAATTCAATTGATGTAAGCCCGATACAAGCATCAGAACCGTCCATATTCAAGGGTAACAATTGAACGATCTATGATTTATTTAAGTCTAAAATACGTAATAGAATTCCTTAAACGAGTAAATTCGTGTTATGAAACCCATAAAATATGTATTACGTTATTGTCATTTAATTTATATGAGTTTGTATCAAAAAAGAAGTAGTGAACGAGTTTGACCCAACTATGGGCCAGATGATAATAATGAAAATAGACTGCATATTTTAATATTTCCATATGATATACTCATACACACACATGTACATACATATGTATGTATGTCATAGCCGGCCAAAGTAGCACCAGCATGCCGAACTTCAATCGGTTTCTTACACAAATAAATACACTGTAGGAAATTTCACTAGTGAATCAGTACTGATTTACTACTGACTTTGTCGCCAGTACTAGTGACTAATTATATCCCACACAATGATTTTTGCTATACACATTAGCATGTGAGTATCATTGGAAGACAACTACTGACATTGGTACTACTCATTACATAGTTCTTTAGGGAACATATAAAGATATTGGAAACACAAAGTCACTAGTACATTTCAGTAATTTTAGTATACATTTTGGATAATGAAATTGAATATATTGTTCACATTTTGGTATTTTATTAAACGAATCTATACAAAATGGAACTTATGCATAAAAAAAAATACAATAACAGGAACTAATTTATTCATTTGTTCATTTCTATTATATAAATCTAAAATTGTATGTTTCGCTGAATTGGTAAAGTCAAACACTTACGTATATGGATCTTAAAGTGTGAAAAATATTTACCTTATGCCACTAAATCTTCCACAGGGTCAGACCAGATCTTCCACAATTATCACTTTTCACTTAAAATTGCTCAATTTTCACATTTTCTATTTTTAACCCCCGATCAAAAAAGGGGTGTTTTAAGTTTGTAGTGTGTGTCTGTGTATCTGTGCATCTGTGTATTTGTGTGTCTTGTGAGGACTGTTGAAAAAAAAAATAATAGAAATGAAAAGAAAATAAAATTTGCTTGTTTTTTTTATGAAAAAAATAAAAATATACATAAATAGATCGGCTTTGAATTTAATAGTAAAAAAAAAAAATAAGGAATAAGAAAATTTTGGAGACGTTTGAGTTGGAAAAAAAGTCGAATTGGAAGAAAACTTAAAAGAAAATAAAATAAAATAATAAAGAGAAAACATATACATATTCTTCTGGATACAGTCAACATTATTACGAAAGAAGAGAAGATATCTATCTAATCATAGCTCAGTTTTGATAATTGTTGACCTATTGAACAATTCCGCAATATTAAGTTTGCATATTTAAAGAAATTCAGTAAGCTGTTAATATCAATTTGGAACTCGGCTAAAACTGAAATCAAATCGCATATATTGGTGAAATTTGATGAAAGAAAATTCCTTAGAATACTATAAAATATAGTATCCAAAACATGGCTTCAAGCATTATAGAAATAGTCAGCTATCCAGCATCTTCAAAATAAGAAAATAAATAAAAAAATACATATATATAATAAATACAATAGAAGAATATAAATACGTATATACATACGTATATTGATAATACAAATACATGGTTATTTTAAAAAATACATATATATACATACATAAATATAAAAAATTAAAACTACATTAGTAATCTTACATTTATATCTACAGCAAATCTCACATACACTCTTGTAATATAACTAAAAAATAATTACATTAACTGTTAAAAATTTACATATATAATATTTCATGTTGTAAAAGCATTTAACATAAAGTAAACAAATTCAAAAATAATAAAAATCTCCGAGCTACAGGCCTGCAGACATCGTGGGATAAAATTTAGTGACTGAATATTTAATTTTGTTAGTAATAGAAAATTAAATACAAAACATTAAATATTAAACAGTTAATATTTTGACAGTTAAAGATAAAATATAAAAGAAATATATACATAATACATAAAAAAGAGCCATAACAAAATAAATCAAACTAATTTTTACAAGACTATTTCAACTTGCATTACTGTTATATTACATAGTTTTATTATTTTGATTTGTTTTAAACCAAGTACTCGTATTTAACATTTTTAATATTAAAATTTGTACGACACATTGAAAATAAAATGTTACCAACATTTTCATTTATTTTCTTATTCTAATGTTAAATTTTTTTTTTGTAATTTAACATTTTACTTGTTTTTTTTTATATGCTGAGATTTCTTTGTTGAGATGCACACAGCGTTGTCAAATCGGTGTGAGCTATGTATGAGTGTATTAGTGTTTGAAAGAAGCAATACAAACTTATTTAAATTTAGGAATTTGCTGGTTTTTGTTTGTTAGGGTCGTTAGGTTTTTTGCTTTATTAGGGTTCCGTACACCAAAGGTGAAAATGAACCCTATTGTTTTCGCTACGCTGTCCGTTCCTCTGTTACAGGGTATTTCCTCGAGAACCGTAAGAGCTACGGACCTGAAATTCGGACACAGTGTGTAGACATCTGGCCGCTACAACAGCAAATATATGAGAGTTAAAAATTAAAGGGAGTTCCAAAACGAGCAACGACTTGAATTTTGTAAAGTTAGTGTATTTTTATACAGACTACAACAATTAACAGTAAATTTAAAAAATTGAAATTAAAGGGTGTTCCATCAGTTAATGCAATTTTGACTTTGTAACTTTGACAACTTGCTGTATCTTGGAAACCGTAGGAGCAAAACTCTTAAAATTTTTAAAAACGGTAAAACTAAAAAATCAAAAAATTATAAAATCGCCAAATCAAAAAAAAAATGCCAAAATAATCGCCAAAACCGAAAAAAGCACCAAATTAAAAAAAATTCTAGAACTAAAATAAATCGCGAAAAACCGAAAAAATCGTCAAAATGAAAAAAATCGCCAAAGTGAAAAAAAAATCCAAAAACAGAAAAATAATCGCCAAAATGAAAAAAAATCGCCAAAATAAAACAATCGAAAAAATTAAAAAAAAAAACTTAAACAAATAAATCGACAAAATGAAAAATTCGCCTAAATAAAAAAACCCCAGAAACAAACAAAAAACGCCAAAATGAAAAAAAAACTCTAAAAACAGAAAAAGTCGCCAAAATGGAAAAAATCGCCAAAATAAAAAAATTTTCGAAAATTAAAAGAACCCAAAAAGAGAAAAAAACGCCAAAAAGAGAAAAAAGCGACAAAGCTGAAAAAATCTTTTAAACTGGAAAAACTTAAAAAGGAAAAAAGCCACATCAAAAAAATGCTCAAAACTGAATGTACGGAACCCTTCGTGTGCGAGTCAAAGTCGCACTTTACTAATGTTATTTTGATTGCAATGCGTACAAAACAACAAGAACAGCAACAACTAAACGATGAACAACAGAAATTAAAAACTAAAAGTAAAGGCATTTACTATAGATGAGCACTGCAGTACCACTAAAATTTCAGTAAAAATAATAAAAAAAAGCACCAAAAACCGAAAAAATGCCATAAACGAAAAAAAAAGCCAAAATAATTTTTTATATAGGCTAAAGTGTCCGCACGGAACCCTTCGTGCGCGAGTCAAAGTCGCACCTTACTGAATTTAATACTAATTGTCGTACATTAAGTTATCATAAGCAAATAAAAACAAATAAATAAAATGAATACAAAAACATTTAATTTTATAACTTTTAAAAAGATTTTTTGCACTTTTAATAAGAAATTTAGCAAAACAAAGCAAAATAAGGAAAACAAAAACCTAAACTTGTCAAACTAAAAGTCTTCATCGTTTTTGAGATTGTCATTCATACGGACAACAAGAAGTACAGAGAAACTTAACAGCTTCATATAAACACCATCTTGTGTGCAATAGTAGCTACTAATTTTCACTAACATATAATGTTGCTAGCGCTGTATAGTTCGAAAACCATTGCTGTAAAATAACTACTTGCATTGCATTTCATTAAACAGCATTGTGCCCATTTACTAACCAAATAAGTTAAATAAAACAAACAAAAACCAGCAAATTCCTATGTATTTACAATATTGAAAGCTTTGATACTTTTAATTGATTAATTAAAAAATATTACTAAAAGCATAGTACTTCCAACTTAAGAAAATTTTTCATTACTAGAAGTTTACACATCTCCCCTGTGATCGGACTCAAATTGCTTTTTTTTTATAAACACTTAAATTTTGCATTTTATTTGCAACAACCCAATAAAACAAGAAGAAGCATAGTTGTGTGTATCTGAAAAAATATTTTCTGCGCATTAAAAACAATATTAATATATACTCCGTTGACAATGTCACGACAAAAGTGGTGACTTGGGGACTCTTAGCCTGTTTCATTCAAGGTACACATAAATACATTTATACATATGTATCTCACGGTGGCCAACAGTGATGCATGTAAAGGGTGTTTTTTTGAGGGGTATAGAACTTCGAATTGAAATAAAACACGAAAATCGTTTTAATGTCGATCAATTTGGCTTTATTGGAAGGATAATTTTATGCCATTAATGCTTAAATATGATTTCGGGCATGTGGCCGCCGCGGCTAGCTCGAATAAAGCCAATTCTACAGGTCCAATTTTCAACCACTTTTTCGAGCATATGGGGCCGTATGTTGGCAATAACGCCACGAATGTTGGCTTCCAAGTCCCCTAACGTTTCTGGTTTGTTGGCGTAGACGAGCGACTTCACATATCCCCAAAGAAAATAATCCAATGGTGTCAAATCACACGATCTTGGTGGCCAATTGACAGGTCCATTCCCGAAATTATGCGCTCATCGAATGTTTCCTTCAATAAATCGATTGTGACGTGCGCTGTGTGGCATGTAGCGCCGTCTTGTTGGAAACACAACTCATCCACATTCATGCCATCCAATTCGGGAACAAAATAGTCGGTTAGTCGGCTCCAATTGCTGTGCACGGTGGCGAATCGATTCATTCGGGTCCTCTTCAACACTTTGCTCTACAGCGGCAGTTGTTTCTTCGGTGCGCACTGTTCGACGTCTCTGCGGATGCGTATTATCACATAGAGTAAACGTAGTGCGAAAACGATCCATGGTTAACCGAATTAATTGCTCTGATGGACGATTATGTCGACCATAAAATGGACGGAGCTTGCGGTAAACTTCGCGAACTGAACCATTATTTTCGAAATAAATTTGCACGATTTGCAAGCGTTGTTCTTTTGTCAACCTGTTCATGATGAAATGGCAAACCAAACTAAATATTAATCACTTGACAGCTGACAAAATGGCCGCCAGTTAAAAAAGTGTTGCCAACTTAAAGTTCTATACCTCAATAAAAAACACCCTTTATACAAAAAATATATATTTTTTACTTTTTATATGGGTTTGAATTCTACTTGCATAGTGCAACAGAATGCTTTAGAAATATTATAGAAAAATACTACATTATAGATGTATCAACGACTTATATTAAATAGAAGTTCCCCGATTCCATGGTTCACTAAATCTTGATAAATTAAAAATTTTACTATTGAGTATTGTAATTTCTTACTTTTTCTTAACGCACGCCAAAATTAATACGAATTTAAAGTAGTTTGTAGTTGGTTTGGCACAGCAATGGCTCCTCGCTGGCTGCTGGAATTATTGAAATACTTCCTTAGCAAAAATTGTATGATTCATTGGTACATTAGCCTGGTACTTTATATTCGGTGGTGTACGGCAAACCTTTTTCTTTTGAGACATATTTAAGATAGACGTATTTAATCTCTAGTGTGCCTTAAAATTATTTTGCAATTTAGCTATAAAATTGTTCTCATTAGCCTTCGTTCTAATAATATTTTATTAATATAATTGAAATATATATTGTAATATTTCACCCTTTTAATTTTCTGTCCTAAAAATTAAATGTTATTAAAAATGTTTCATCATCGTCAACCTCGTCAAACAATAAGCTTTATAAATGCTTCATAAGCGCAAGGAATGAGGTTTTTAATTCAATTAAGGGAAAAATGGAAAGAAAAAATTGTTTCCGTTCGTTGTTTCGTTCATTTTTCCCTGATTTCGTTTTATAAAAAGTACATTAAAATGCTTGCGGAGGATGGGGAAGAGAATTAGTTTTACTCACTTTTTTCCAACGATGTCATAATATTATAGAGAGGCATTACTGTCAGAATTGTGTGTTCACTAAATGCACCAGTTGTTACTCTTAGCTAGCGACGCACAAACTGTTTCACAATAAATCTGGCTAATAATTCAATAATTCTTATTATAATGCTGGCACTCATTATTGAAAGTAGCTAACTTAAAAAATATTATAAATGCCAGAGATTTAATAGACCCTTTATTTATGCAAGCGTCTATTAAATCTCTGGCATTTATAATATTTTTTAAGTTGGCTACTTGGCAGTGCATTTCATGTTGCAAATGATTTCTGGATTACTGAAACAAATGATAAAATTATTTAGGGTTTTTATTTAAAAGACGCGGTCAGTAAAATATGAACTTGTTATGGATTTTTGGTGGCTTTTTGTATATTAAAAAAAGTTATTTGTTATGACATAAGACGCAGTTTTATTGATAATTATTGAAATATTGAAATATATATTTGTATATAAAAACTTTAATCACTGTACGTTAGTTCAGCTGTAAACGTACATATGAATATATTCTTACGTTTTTATCTCTTTAAAAACGCTTCTCCGTGGACTGGAATATTTTCAAATTAATAAAAGACCCCCGTGTAGTAATTAGGGTTAAGAATGACACTTTATTTACCGTTACACTTATACTAATCCAATTCAAGAGCTTAAATACACTAATACCACTTCAACTACTGAATTATTCACAACTTGTTAACAGCGTTGCCGTTTTGGTTACTTGTAACCAAAATTGGTTACTTTTTTTTACCAATGTGTACTTGTGTACTTTTTTCCATTTCGGTTACTTTTTTTCAACACAAAAATAACCATTTTTTATACAAATACATATGTACATATGTGGTATGTTAAATTTGCACATAACTAATTATCTTGATAA
Organism: Tachina grossa; assembly: GCA_949987645.1. Taxonomy (NCBI): domain Eukaryota; kingdom Metazoa; phylum Arthropoda; class Insecta; order Diptera; family Tachinidae; genus Tachina; species Tachina grossa. Next base: position 62,044,195 of record OX465277.1, on the reverse strand, counting down.
AAGATCACAATTTAAGCGTTTTTAATGCGTTGTAAATACAGCGTTTAAAAGAAATACATGTCTGTCTCTGAACATAACAAGCCTGTTTTCAAAAATCGGATGCATTCATGGTTGCAAAATCTTTAAACGTCAAACACTATCAGCCCCATTATGAATATTCCCGGGGAGTTTTCTCCCTTCCTTACCATTTGTTTCCGGGGAATAATCCTCCTATTCAAAACAGCCGGGGAATAAGAAAATACGGGAGAGAGTAAAATCTGTATCAGCTGTTTAATGTTTACATATTTTTTGCAATAACGCAAGAGTTCAACAATAGAAGTTTAATAAAAATTTTATGTTTTCATTGCCAATAAGATTGTGTGTTAATATAAATATTTGTTTATGCTTAAATAAAAATTATATAAACCACTAACACATGCATGCGTAATAACTTTGTGCTGAGAAAGTGGAGTGAAAACTGAGCCAGGTGCAGATGCAAATTGTATAAATTCCGAAGGACTGTGTGTACAAAGGAAATTGTAAATTTTATAAAGTTTTTCTTATCGGTCTTGATAATATTAGAAGGAAACAAATCTTCCATTTACCTATTATGTGAACTTAAAGGAGGCCTGCAAAATTGAGTAGTTTAGTATTTCTTCTGAATACAGAAGTGGTTTATGTTTTTGAAGTGCATGTGCGCAGGGTTTAGATAAAAATGCAAAAATACAAAAGGGAAATATAATAATTCGGTATTTATTTAAACTTTTTGTTCTAAATAAATGCTTATACTATTGTTTTGCAACATTTATTAATATGATTTTTAAATTTTTGCATTAGTTCCCTTCAAAATTTTTGGGGAGAAAATTATCAACAAATTCTCCCTCTCCCTCATATTTAGAATACCTACTTTTTTCCCGGGGAGTTTTTTCCCGGGGAAATTTTAATTCATAATAGGAGGAATGGGAAAAGGGAAAAACTCCCGGGGAATTGCTATTCATAATTGGGCTATATGTAAAAAGTTAAAAGAATTTTTTTTTATATTTAAAAGCTTAGTTACCCGACTGTAATGTAATGTAACTGTAACGTAGAAAACAGCTAATTGATATTTTTATATGAAAAGTAGGTTACCTTCCATTACATCTCTATAACCATTTTCATTACTTTTCACATAACAAAATCGATCAGCTCTTTCTTACTGTTGTAATTACGTTACATTACAGTCGGCTAACTGAGCCTCAAGTTTGAGAGCGTAACAAGCAGGGAACGAAGCAGATCGGCTGTTAGTCGGCTAACAGCCGCTCCTGACAGATTTTATAAATTAGAAGTAAGTGCTGATATGGACATAGTTGAATTTTGTATATAATTTAATGTCACTGCCACACAGTTCGACTGCTGCTGAAAGGATATTTTCGCAGCTAAGTCTAGTCAAAACTAAATATAGGAATAATCTCGATTTTAAGGCTGTAAACTCAATGATGCAATCTAAAGAATTGTGCATCAATCGAATCAATTCTTATTATGTTTCGTCTGCCAAAGATTTGTTTTAATATTACACAGAGAAAACAGATTCGTTGTGACAACCAAATTTGTTGCCAATTGAATTTTGGCGGTTGCAGCAACTATCATAGAATTCTGCTATAGCGACTGAAATTTTCTTGTGGTACCACTATATTTTAATTATAACCCTCAACCCAATAGTTGCAGCAACAGAAAAAATTGGTTGACAGTATGGAATTTGAAATAAATGTTATTCAGTTCTCGTTGAACCTTCATAGTGAAGAGACATTATAGCGGATTTTTTTTTTACATACATACATACGAAACAAATATAAAAAACAACAAAATCAAAAATCATACAAAAAATATTCGTAATACATATTCACCTTGATAAATAAGCTTATTGGCTTTACTAATATTTTTTACATAGCAAGAAATAGCAAAAACAAAAAAAAAACCGTAAACACAAACAAAGTTCCCTTGAGGAATAATACTCTGTATGAGTACCTCAAAGGAAAAAAATTTTGAAGTGAGTTCTAACGGCAGAAATGCTTATTTTACTGTGAGTTCTGAAACTCTTAATGAAGAAAATATAAATAATAAATCTGATGAAAATCTTTTTTTAACGGCAAAGCCAATTTTTCGTCAGCGATCAACTTCGCTTTGTCCAATGCCAACTAGTGAATCGTTAACATTACCATTGCCTAGTACTTCTTCATTTAAGTCTGCGATATCATCCGCATCGGGCTCGCCTTCATCACTAAACCAAGTTATCACTACAGATAACAGTAGCTCAAAACCCAAGGTACAAGTGGGAATGGACAGATATATAACAGTGGTAAGGCGTGGGCGAAGCCCAAATTCTTCAAAAATTTCATCTGCCCCAAAGATGTCTAGGGATAACAGCGCATCATATACCAATCGTCAAAATCGTTTTTCATTATTGCAAGACACCGACGACAAGCCCTCTACATCATCGCAAAAGTCTTTTAAGCCACCACCTATTTATCTGAGAGAAAAAAATTCTAACGCGCTTATAAAAAAACTACTGTCGACCATTGGTGAAAATACTTTTCACATCATTCCAATTAAACGAGGTAATATTGATGAAACTAAAATCCAAATATATAATGAAAAAGATTTCCAAAAATTGTTAGTGAATTCGAAAATAATAAAACAAATTTTTACACATACCAACTTAAGAGTGCTAAAGGCCTACAGATAGTATTAAAGGGCATAGATTCATATGTTGAACCCGAAGAAGTAAAATGTGAACTTGTCGACCAAGAATTCAAGGTAAAAAATGTTACCAACATATTTAATAGAGAAAAGGTCCCCCAACCCCTATTTCGGGTTGAACTGGAGCCGAATGACATACAATTGAAAAAAAATGAAGCATGGATGCAGTTTATAACGTAAAGTATCTCTTACATCGAAAAATCACAGTTGGAGAGCCACGTAAGCGTTCAGGTTCCGTACAGTGCCATAATTGCCAAGAATATGGCCATACGAAAACTTACTGCAAGTTACCTACAGTGTGTGTTATCTGCGGTGAATTGCATGGTACTGCTAGCTGCACTAAGCCAAAAGATCAAGCAGAAAAAAAATGTAGTAATTGTGGAGGTAATCACACAGCTAACTATAGAGGGTGCCCTGTATTTTCTTTCGTTAAACAGGCTATGGGTCAAGGACCCAAGCTAACTCCAGCTCTACAAGTAAACGCGAACTCCGACACTTTTGCTCAAATCAGCCAACCAGTTACTTCACGTGTATCGTATGCTGATGCTGCTAAGACTAGTTCAATTCCCACGCAAAATGTTCCACCGCCAAATAATTCAACGAATTCAAACTCAAGCTTTAACTTTAGTCGCCTTGAAGCTACTATTGAGAATCTGGTGCTAACTATAAACAACTTTACTACAAATATGACAAGTATGATGCAAGAAATGCTGCGAATGCAGAATACACTGCTTCAAGCATTAGTTAATAAACCATGAACACGTTAAAAATATGTTTCTGGAACGCAAACGGCATTCGCCAACATAAAAATGAACTTGAGCACTTCCTCATGGAAAAAAATATTGATATAATGTTGGTTTCTGAGACTCATTTGACCTCAAGAAGCTTATTTAAAATAAATGGTTACACTTTATATGATACAAAGGACCCGAGAGAGAGAGCATGTGGTGGATCAGCAATTCTGATTAAGTCAAGACTCAAGCACTATGTCCTTGACAACGTTAGTGAAGAATATTTGCAAGCAACGTATATTTTCGTAGAAAATTTTTGTGCGAATTTCGTGATATCATCAATTTGCTCACCTCTCAGATTTTCAGTTAGCGAAGATCAGTATGAGAAGTTCTACAAATCGCTTGGATCTTGTTTCGTGGCAGCTGGTGACTACAATGCAAAACATACCTACTGGGGATCGCGTCTTGTTACACCTAGAGGTCAAGCCTTGTTCAATACAATTTCAAAAATGGGCTTAGAAGTCATTTCGAGTGGGAAGCCTACTTACTGGCCTACTGACGTAAGAAAAATTCCAGATGTTATAGATTTTGCCGTCACGAAAAATATTCATAGGGACTTAATTCATGTAGAGGCCTCTCTAGATCTGTCCTCCGATCACTCTCCAACAATAGTTACAATTTTCAACCCACTAAGGAGTGATTTAACTAACTCATATATGAAGTTGATTAATGGAATCAACTGGCTGGCATTCAAAAAATATCTTAGTAGTCACTGCGTAGAAAACATTCACCTTAGATCATGCGATGATATTGAATTTAACATTGCCAATCTTAACGAAAATATTAAACAGGCTGCTGAACACGCCACTACCTCCTATCCGCAGACCGGCTTTAACAGAATTTATTCTACGGAAATTGAACGTCTTGTATGTGAAAAAAGGAGAGCTAGAAGAGAATGGCAACAACACAGATCATCCCTAAATAAAATCAGACTTAAAGAATGTACTAAACGACTCAAAGAGCTGCTATCATCGGAAAAAACTGCACTACTGGAGAAGTATTTAGAAGGTCTTGATGTAACGTCCGCATCTAATTACTCTTTATGGCGCGCTACTAGAAATCTTAAAAGACCCGTTGATCTTAAATCACCATTGCGTACTGCGACCGGAGGCTGGGCAAGAAGCGATAGTGAGAAAAGTAACTTATTTTCTGAGCATTTAAAATCTGTATTCACTCCCAATTCATGTACGGGTGCTGCTGATTTACCGAGTGTAGTTTCTCTACCCCCTCGTCCCTTAAGGTTTAAGATGCGTGAAGTACAAAAAGTAATTGCTGAACTCAACCCGAAGAAAGCTCCAGGTATTGATGGCATTAGTAACAAAATGCTCATGAACTTGCCTCATATTGCAATAAGAATCCTGCTATTTACTTTTAATGCTATTTTAAGAATGCAGTATTTTCCACATAACTGGAAATTGGCCAAGATCAAAATGATTCCAAAGGCGGGCAAAGATCTTACCAAGACTGAGTCATATAGGCCTATAAGCTTACTATCTACAATCTCAAAGCTTTTCGAAAGCTGCTCATGACTAAATTGTCCAAAATTTTAACTGATAATGGGTGCATCCCGGACCATCAATTTGGCTTTAGAAGTCAGCACAGCACGATTGAACAAACGCATAGACTGGTCCAAGTTGTAAGAAGAACATTTGTAGAAAAGAAGTATTGTTCTGCTCTCTTTATTGATGTTTCTCAGGCATTTGATAAAGTATGGCACGAAGGCCTAGTTTTAAAATTGAAGACATATCTGCCAATAAACATTCAAAAGCTTTTGGAAAGTTATATTATTGAAAGGAAGTTCACTGTTGTGGAAGGAGAGTTCACGAGTGTGCCCGAATCTATATCTTCTGGTGTGCCCCAGGGTAGTATTCTGGGTCCTGTCTTGTATTTAATATATACTTGTGATATGCCTGTGAGCAATAATATCCATATTTCTACTTTTGCCGATGATACAGCCTGTATGAGTGTGCACGAAAACCCTTATGAGGCATCCCGCAATATCCAGGAACATATCACTTAGCTGGAAATATGGTTGAACTTATGGAGAATTAAAGTCAATGAACAAAAGTGTGTCCATATAACGTTCACCCTAAGAAGAGATACTTGCTCCCCCATTCGAATCAACAATCATAATATTCCTCAACATTCCCAAGTGAAATACCTTGGTATACACCTTGATCGAAGACTTACATGGAAACATCATATTGACTCTAAGTTAATTCAGATGAAACTTAAGTTAACTCAAATATATTGGTTGATTGGCAGAAACTCAACACTCAGCCTAGACTGCAAACTTTTATTATACAAGTCGCTTTTGAAACCAATATGGCGCTACGGAATTCAGTTATGGGGCACTGCTTCAGCTTCCAATGTCGACAGAATCCAACGAAGGCAAAACAAAATTTTACGGTTAATAACATCGGCTCCATGGTACATCCAAAATTCTATTATACATCGTGATTTAAATATGCCACTAGTGACTGAAGAAATTGCAAAATACGCAGGCAAATATTTAACAAAACTCGAATCACATCCTAATCCGCTTGCTCGTAATATTTTGAACTTTACTGGACACATCCGCTTAAAAAAGAGGGACACACAGGCTCTTATACCTAACACTCCAGATGGGACTACTTGAAAATACTTCCCCCCCTTTTTTTTTGATTATCACTACTAATGTATTATATATAGCTACCACTAAGTTTATGTCCGACACTGGTCGGGCCTAATAATTTTTTTTTATAGATTTAAGATTTGAATACTTATTGTTAGTTCACATATGAAGATACAATAATAAATACATGCATTAAAAAAAAAAAAAAAATTCTTGCTACCGAAAATTTAGTTAATATAATTAAAACAATATCATCATTGGTACCTGTAAAAGAAAAAATTGCCTTCCTTGCTGAAATAAAAATAAACAATAAACGCAAATAAAAATACACCATTTAAGAAATTTATTATTTGACATATTGTCATAAGTTTATTTTAATTGAAATTTATTTCCTAATGGTGAAACATGTCTATATACATTTCTTCAACCACACATTTTGAAAAGCCACAAACCTGTTATCTTATGCACAGACTTTCAAAAACCATTTGAGAATTCACAAATTATAATATCTTTGAAAGTCACAAAAGCTAATTTTTTAATTTGCTGCTATAAACTATGATAGTAAACTCAACCTCTAGTTAGTTGCAGCAACTGATTGAAAGTTTTTATTTTAATTTTAATACCAAAAGTTTGTCGTAAAATCCAATTTGTAATATTTTATTCGGTTGGCTTAGCCAATCAGTTAATTAGTGATGACAAAAGCATACGCTCGGTTGATGCAATCAATCTAAGTATTGTCACAATCATATCTTTGTTACAATTATGCCCTTATGGCAATGAACATGGATTGTTTTTTGGATTAACAGAAAATTGATAGCGTTAACTGAAATATGGTTAATGCAAATTATATTTTATTGGACTAACCGTTTTCCAACCAATCTTTTTTCTGGATGTAACAAATTTGATACTTTGTCTATACAGTCTTGTGTTTTGATAACGAATGTATGTAATTAAATTACATATTATTTTTTTGTTACTAAAAATATTTTTGGTTTGGAATTTCTAATAATATTACCTGAAGTATGTTTGTTACAAAATTGATTTTATTGATTTTTAACCCCCGACTAAAAAAGGGGTATTATAAGTTTGTAGTGTGTGTCTGTGTATCTGTGTGTCTGTCCGTGTCCACGTACAGTCCAAACGGCTGGATCGATTTTCATTTATTTGTTTCTGTTTGAAAGATGACTTGATCGAGAGGGTTCTTAGCTATGTTTGAAGAAAATCGGTCCAGCCGTTTATAAGATATAACATCTTTTCTGAAAAAAGTCGGGGGTTCTTAGCATTTTTAATTTTTGTTATTAATTATAATAAGATATACATACTTATAAAAATGAAGTAAAAATGTGAATGTAATGGTCCATTTATATTACCTATATATGATTTTGTAATAATACATATTAATATATGTATGTACATTTTTAAACTGAAGTACAAATAAAACAGTATTTTAAATATATAAAAATTTTGGTTACTTTTTTATGCATTTGGTTACTTTTTTTTGTATTTTGGTTACAAAATTTTTTTGGTCGTGGCAACACTGCTTGTTAATACTGTGGTTTACTCGCTGTTTATGCAAACGTCTCATACAACTGACTGCACTGGCGTTGTAGCAAAACTTCCTCTCTGCTATTTTTTGCACACAAGACTTAAGCTATGTACAGACGATTGTCAGATCTTACATTATTGTCAGTATTGTACTGGCAATCGAAAATTGCCAGCACAATATTCCTTGTCAGTTCACACGGTTGTCAGAAAATCTTACAATTTATTGCCAGACGGTTGTATGACAATAAAATCATCTGACAAAATCGTCAGTAGAAAAATTGTCAGTTCACACGGTTTTCATATGCACAAATTGTTAGATCTGTTGTTATGCGATGCCAGACTTAAAATCATTGTTAGAAATTGTTGAATATTTATCGTTTGTGTTTATGTTAAATGTTAAAACTTAAAGTATAAATTATTATGGACCATAAAGAAGCAATTGCAATGATTTTGTCTGCATATATTTTATTATCAATTTTTTCTTTAAAATCAAGCGTGTGCAGTGTTGCCCATGGAAAGAATTCTCTTACAATGACGCCATTGTCATACGCATAAACTTCGCACATCTGACAATATTAAAATATCTGACAAATGTCTGGCAATAATTTTACAATGTGTTCACATGATTGTAAGATGTCTGACAATTTTTTGTCAGCTGCTAGTCTTGCAATGGACTGAAAATGCTTTTTCTGGCAACGACGTCTGACAAAAATTGTCAGTTCACACGGTTGTAAGAAGTTTTGAGCACATTTTACTGGCAATATTGTAAGATCTGACAACCGTCTATACATAGCTTTATTCTGCTGATGCTCAACTGTTTATACAACACCCCAGACTGTACCTTTACTAAATTACTTCTTATCGTTATTATCTACCGCACGAAGTCTTTACTTTCAACGCAAATTATCATCTGTGTTGTTGTTAGCTATTGGTAGCCAGGTGATCAGACAGTATTCTAACACTATCTGGAAAATTAATGTCACTGTTTCTAGATGTTTTTAGATAATTCGTTTGGCCGTTATTTTGAATTTCAAAGTTACTATGTAAAGACTTTTATGTTGGCAATGTTACTGGTAATACCGTTACTGGTAATACTGGGTGGTTACCATAAGTGCTCGCACTTTTATGTGTATGTGGGTACGACTGTAGCTACCCTGCAGAAAGTGCGAATAGTGAAATTGTAGTGATTTACTGGTGACATTGTCAGTAGTACTACTGACCAGGTGTACCCAAGCCAATGTAATCATCTATTGACATTTAACATTAGCTTGTCATTGAAAATCCACCACTAAACTGTATCACTACTGACTAAGTAGTTCTTTTGGGACCACATGGAGACATTGGCACCAAAGATTCACTAGTAAATTTTAGGGGCTCTAGTCTACAATATCGATATTTCCTCGCTCGTTTTCAATTGTAAAATTATAGTGATTTTCTAGTGACATTGTCAATAGTGCTACTGACTAGGTGCACCCCAACCAATGTAATCGCCTATTGACACATAACATAGGGTTGTCATTGAAAATCTATCAGTAGACTTTAGCACTATTGAGAAGGTAGTTCTTTTACGACCATATGGAGATATTTGAACCGAAGATTCACTCGTAGATTTTAGTGACCCTCGTCTACATATATTTACTTAATATTATTGCACAACATAATAAGAAAAAAGAAAAACAAACTATTGACGCGTTCATTGACAATATTACCAGAAATACACAATGTCTCTAATGTATCTCTACTCGCGCACAAAACAAAATTTGTCGACATTTTAACTAGTGCAATTGTCACTGGAGAAAGAGTATTGACATAGAGACATATGGTTCTAGGTTGACTAGAGGGTATGTATACAATTATTGTTGTTGCTATAGTGCTTGTACGTGAACATGTGTGTACGTTTAGTTCTTTAGTTAAATAGTTCTAGATAGTTGGATAGATATAGGAATATTTTTGTGTAACTCTGCATTAACTTTGTAGGTGGCCATTTCCGTAACAATATATTAGTCGCAGAAACTACTGGGCAGATCTTTGCAACCGTTTTCTGCAAAAACACTTGTTATACTCTATAAAAGAAATAAGAAAGTTTGACCACTATGATTTAAGATTTGTGGCAGCATCCAGCCCTCGCAAGGACGATTTAGCATCATATTAATCATATATTCGCGAAGGAAACGTGAACATTGATACATGTTGCCTACTGTTCACAACGTGTTAATGTATGGCGATGGCATGATAAAATATGCAATTTTGCCCTTAGTTTTGTATTAAAAAATCTTTTATTATACTTCACACCACATTGTTTAGGAATTAAATAACAAGTGTAGTATCACTTGTTACTTAATTCCTCCATAAAGTATGCTAATCAGAAGAATCACAAGAGCATTGCAATAGGGATTTCAGAATATATATGTATTTAGAGGCCAGTACGCAAGAAGAAACATGCGATTTTCAAGTTTGAGTCATATCTTTAACAGACTTCTAGCAGCATCTTATCCATTAATAACTAAATTACGCGCTCCCAACAAAATGATGACTCATGAAATTCTAACTGAATTTATATATATAGGCTTATATAATTTTGTAAAAATCAGTAATAAGATTCTTAATTTGCATCAATATCCTTATGCTAGTAATGTAACTTTTAAAACGTCTTTCGATTCAAAAAGTTTAAAATTTGTATGAAAAATAACGAAAATTCGTTTCAAAAAATATTTTCTCCATACAAATTTAAAAACGAATAAAAGGTTTCTATTTACAAAATTTGCCTTTAAATATACCATCGCTTCTGTTATCTAAACGATTGGAATGGAACTCATACTCATGTTTTAGACTCGGTAGTTTTTCTTGAAGCAAGTCTGAGTTTATGGGAGAGAGAGGAAAGAAGAAAGAAGAGGGGTACTGACTTGCTTGTAAAGAAAAGTTACTTCAATTCTCTTTTGTTATTTCATTCGCAGCATTAAAACAATATTAAAATTGAACAAGAAACCGTCTGAGTGTAAACAAACGAGCAGTTTTAAAAGAGAATTGAAGATAACTGCTTCAAGAAAAATTGCCAAGTCTAAAACATGACTTAGTTTCTGTAGAGAAATATTAGGTAATCTGACGTAAATCAAAATCTCCAAAGATGAACATAAAGTATAAAGTATTGCTAAGACTTGTTATTGATGAGCTTACATATCTGTACCTGGATTCTATAACTTCTTGCGAACCGAAAATCGTAATATTTATTCGCTTGCGGTAACGATAATTGTTTTCGTAATTTCTTTTTTACGATAGTCTCCAGTTTTATCTTACTCACCATTTAATTCAATATTATGTGGTATCTCTGTATAGAAAATATGAAAGTGAAACTCAATGAATTTGATCTTGTCACTTGATTTTTTTTCTCCAACCGACAGCGAATATTGTTAAAAATATGTTGCTGTATAGCAAAGTCGATAAATTTTCGTCATATTTATTATAGCGATACGATTATCCTAATAAAAGTTGCTGAATCCAAGTACTGATTGAGGTGGCAAATAAGAACATGTAATAAAGACTTTAGTGATATTCAATTTCAGCTAGAAGGATATAGGAGACTGCTATTGAGACTCCCTCGCCAGTAGTAATTGTAATTCTATCTCCTACACTGCACAGTAGGTCAAATGATCACTTTTTCTGTGCAAAAGTAATAAAAACAAAAGTGACATTTTACCTTTTTTTCGTTGTTTATAAATGTCAATACTTTAAAATAAAGAATTGTTATTTTAATTTTCGGAAAATATTAAGCACTGTCGCATATTTTTGTATCTAAGTCAATAGATTTAAGTTCTTCGGAAAATAAAGTTGTGAGGTCAGTAGATCGGTCAACTTTAAATGCGATTTTCTCGACTTGCGTTGTTATTAACTCATTGCTGTGAAATCGAAAATAAAGCGACAAGTAATTATTCATGTTTTTTATAAAAAGTGTTTCATATTTATAACACTATGTTTTAAAATAACTCATTATAATGAGCTATAGCTTAAACGGTATAATCTATGATAAAGCATTGATCTTATGGAGGCCTTCAAAAATTTTTACTTCATTTGACCCCTTTTAAACTTAAAGTATAAATTAATTAATAATCAATGAGTTATTTGTAATTTATTTCAAAGTGCGATTTTTTGCGTTTTGCGAGTAATGCCTCTTTTTAGTAGGTAACATTTGTATGAAAACAACTGAACTCTTGATGAAATTAATGAAAAAGAAGAGGATTTTTGAATTTAAATCTACCAAATAAACTTGATTTAAGCATTTAGCTAATGTTTTGTTAAAATTAAAATATTTTAATGCATATATCGACTGTTGTTATGAAAGGATTAATTTCTGGTCTTTAATGGGTTAAATTTAATTTTGAAGACATTTTCTCAGAATTTGCATTGAATACCATGATTTGGCAGGCGGATTTAATTTCGCACAGAAAAAGTGGTGATTTGACCTATAGTGCAATGGAAGGAAAATCTTCGTGCCAGCTGTGAATTTTTTCATTGAATCAATGAATTCTGTCATTAATAACGAGCTAATGTAAGATTTCAATGCATTAATGAAAATGTTTCATAAAGTTTCGTGAAACTCTTTCATTCAAGAAATAAAATAATTCCATTATATATATATATGAAATTAAACCATTGATTGCACTTTTTGTAAATGTTGTGAAATACCAAAATTTTATTAATTATTTTGCCCGGTAAAGACACAATGCTACCACGTTTTTAATCGCTCAGTGTATCGAACTCAACCTCTTCATTTTCCTTGGATTCGTAGACAACGCCTTAACCACTTCAGCCAACCGCATTATAAATACAGCGTGCCCCTGTGGCTGGGTGGTAGCGATGCTAGCCTCTCAGTCCAGAGGTCGATTCCCATCATAAAGCCTGGGTGTTTTTCGCAGACAAGCCAATCGCTTTGCGAGTTGTGTTTGTGTTTGTTACTTGTTACTTAAGTAAAAAGCAATGCATAAAATTTAAATCTACAACTTCAAAGTCTATATAAGTATGAACCGGTGTTACGTGGGGTAGTCATCTTTTACCTATTTTGTTTTTGCTTTTTATCAACATTTTAAAATTAGATGATGTAAATATTTGTTATTGCTTTTAAATATAATCTGTGCCAATAAATAATAATAGCTTAAGTCATAATTTCATGTTTTGAGATATTAAGGGTTGCGTCTAAAATTCATTATGTTTGGTTTTTATATAAAATTTTTAGCCTCCGAAAAAGAATCACATTTATTTAGAACAAAACTGTTAATTTTATAAAAAAAAAGAAAACGTTTTATTAGTTAATATTCGCTGTATTTTAGTTAAGATGTTATGAAAAAATCCATGGTTAGAAAAATAAAAATTAAAGTTCACTTAAGCTATTATATTGAAAGGCAAAACAATTTTTATTGATGGTAAGTCGAGATAAGTGCTTTAGGTTAAATTAAAAAATGCGGAAAACCTGAGATAAGATAATTTATTAAAAGCTCAGTTAAATATAAGTTTTTTTTTTATGAAGAATAATTTGGATGTGATGTTAGTTATTGAACTTAAGTGTATACAAGTTTTTATGCTCAAATATTTTAAATTGATGTTTTTTTTTTTTAAATGCATGTTTATTATATATTGTATCTTCACATATGAACTAACAATAAGTATTCAAATCTTAAATCTATAAAAAAAATTATTAGGCCCGACCAATGTCGGACATAAGCTTAGTGATAGTTATTAATAATACATAAGTAGTGATAAGCAACAAAAAGAAAAAGGTGTTTTCAAGCAGCTTCATCATCTAGAGTGTTGAATATTAGAGCCCGTGTATCTCTCTTTTTTAAGCGGATGTGTCCAGTAAAGTTCAAAATATTACGAGCAAGCGGATTAGGATGTGACTCGAGTTTTGTTAGGTATTTGCCTGCGAATTTTGCAATTTCTTCAGTCACTAGTGGCATATTCAAATCGCGATGTATATTTGAATTTTTGATGTACCATGGAGCCGATGTTATCATGCGTAACATTTTATTTTGCCTTCGTTGAATTTTCTCTACATTTGAAGCTGAAGCAGTGCCCCATAGTTGAATTCCGTAACACCATATTGGCTTTAAAAGCGACTTGTATATTAAAAGTTTGCAGTCTAGGCTAAGTGTTGAATTTCTACCAATCAACCAATGTACCTGAGTTAATTTAAGTTTCATTTGAGTTAACTTAGAGTCAATGTGGTGTTTCCATGTAAGTCGTCGATCAAGGTGTATGCCAAGATATTTCACATGTGAATGTTGAGGAACAACTTGATTGTTAATCCGAATGGGGGAGCAAGTATCTCTTCTTAGGGTGAACGTTATATGGACACACTTTTGTTCATTGACTTTAATTCTCCATAAGTTTAACCAAAGCTCCATCTGGCTAATGTGTTCCTGGAGTTTGCGGGATGCCTCATCAGGGTTTTCGTGCATACTAAGGCAGGCTGTATCGTCGGCAAATGTGGAAGTATGGATACTACTGCTCACAGGCATATCACAAGTATAAATCAAATATAAAACTGGTTCCAGTATGCTGCCCTGTGGCACACCGGATGAAATAGTTTCAGGCCTACTCGTAAAGTCTCCTTCCACAACAGTGAACTTACGGGAAATAATGTAACTTTCCAAAAGATTTAAAATGTTTATTGGTAAGTAAGTCTTCAATTTTAAAATTAGGCCTTCATGCCACACTTTATCAAATGCCTGGGAAACGTCAATAAAGAGCGCAGAGCAATACTTTTTTTCCTCAAAAGTTCTTCTTATAAATTGAACCAGTCTGTGAGTTTGTTCAATGGTGCTATGCTGACTTCTAAAACCAAATTGATGGTCTGGTATGCACCCACTACTAATTAGAATTTGGGACAATTTTGTTTTGAGCAGTTTTTCGAAAAGCTTTGACATATTTGATAGTAGACTTATTGGCCTATATGACTCAGCCTTGGTTAGATCTTTGCCCGGCTTTGGAATCATTTTAACCTTGGCAAGCTTCCAGCTGTGTAGATAATACTCCAGTCGTAAAATGGCATTAAATATGAATAATAGGATTCTCATTGCAATACGAGGCAAGTTCATAAGCATCTGGTTACTAATTCCATCAATACCCGGAGCTTTCTTCGGGTTGAGTTCGGCAATTAATTTTTGTAAATCACGCGTCTTAAACTTTATGTGTTGAGGGGGTAAAGCGACTACATTCGGCAAATCAGCAACAACAGTATATATGTTTGGCGTAAAAACGGATTTTAAGTGCTCAGCAAATATTTTACCTTTCTCAGTATCGCTTCTTGCCCAACCTCCGGTAGATGTGCGTAGAGGTGGCTTATACTCAATGGGTGTTTTAAGCTTTCTAGCAGCGCGCCACAAGGAGTAATTAGACGCTGGTGTGACATCAAGACCTTCCAGATAATTTTTAAGAGATGCAGTTTTTTCAGATGCAAGCAACTCTTGGAGTCGTTTAGTGCACTCTTTAAATCTGATTTTATTTTGTGGTGATCTGTGCTGTTGCCATTCCCTTCTAGCTCTTCTTTTTTCACGTACGAGATGTTCAATGTCTGTAGAATAAATTTTATTAAACCCAGTCTGCGGATGTGAGTTAGTGGCACGTTCAGCAGCCTGTTTAATATTCTCGCTGAGATTGGCAATGTTAGATTCAATATCATCGGATGTTATAAGCGTAATGTTTTCCGTACAATGACTACTGAGATATTTTTTGAACCCCAGCCAATTAACACGATTGATCATCTTCACATATGGGTCAGGTAAGTTACTTCTTAATGGACTACAAATTGTAATGATCGTCGGAGAGTGATCGGACGAAAGATCAATAGAAGCTTGAACTTGAATTAAATCCCTAGAGATATTTTTTATGACGCCAAAATCTATAACATCCGGAATTTTTTGTATGTCAGTAGGCCAATAAGTGGGCTCCCCACTCGAAATGACATCCAAGCCCATTTTTGAAATAGTGTTGAACAATGCTCGACCTCTGGGTATAATAAGACGCGAACCCCAGAACGTATGTTTTGCATTGTAGTCCCTAGCAATGTAGAAATCCTCATATTGATTCTCAGTGATTGAAAATCTGGGAGGGGAGTAAATTGATGATATAACAAAATTTGTACAAAAACTTTCAATGCCAATATTTGTTGATTGTAGGTGTTCTTCACAAATGTTATCAAGAACATAGTGCTTGAGTCTTGACTTTATTAGAATTGCTGATCCACCGCAAGCCCTTCCTCTAGGGTCCTTTGTATCATATATAGTGTAGCCATAAATTTTAAAAAGACTTCTCGAAGTCAAATGAGTCTCAGATACTAACATTACATCAATATTTTTTTTCCATGAGGAAGTGCTCAAGTTCATTTTTATGTTGGCGAATGCCGTTTGCGTTCCAGAAACATATTGTTAACGTGTTCATGGCTTATTAATTAATGCTTGAAGCAGTGTATTCTGCATTCGCAGCATTTCTTGCATCATGCTAGTCATATTTGTTGTAAAATTGTTTATAGTTTGCACCAGATTTTCAATAGTAGCTTCAAGGCGATTAAAATTAAAGCTTGCGTCAGTATTTTTTGAATTATTTGGCGGGGAAACATTTTGTGTGGGAATTGAATTTGTCTTAGCAGCATCTGCATACGATACACGGGAAGTAACTGGTTGGCTCATTTGCGCAAAAGTGGCAGAGTAAGCGTTTGCTGATTGAGCTGGAGCTAATTTAGGTTTTTGCACTATAGTCTTCTTTACGAAAGAGTACACAGGACAACCTCTGTAGTTAGCGGTGTGATTACCTCCACAATTACTGCATTTTTTATCACTTTGATCTTTTGGCTTATTGCAACTAGCAGTGCCGTGTAATTCGCCGCACACAACACAAACAGAGGGTAAATTGCAGTATGTTTTTGTATGGCCATATTCTTGGCAATTATGGCACTGTACAGGACCTGAACGCTTATGTGGCTCTTCAACTGTGATTTTTCGGTACAAGAGGTATTTCAAATTATAAATTGGATGCGTTTCATTTTTTTTCAATTTTATATCATTAGGCTCAAGTTCAACACGAAATAGGGGTTGGGGAATCTTCTCTCTATTTATTATATTGGACACATTTTTTACCTTAAACCCCTGGAGGACGAGTGCATCTTTTATTTCTTCGGGAACAACATAAGAATCTATGCCCTTCAATACGATCTGCATGCCTTTAGCGCTCTTAAGCTGGTATGTGTAGAAGCTTGTTTTATTTTTTTCAAATTCAGCAACCATTTTGCGGAAATCTTTTTCGTCATAAATTTGGACTTTAGTTTCATCGATGTTGCCACGTTTTATTGGAACAATGTGAAATTTATTCTCACCAATGACCGAAATTAATTTTTTAATAAGGGCATTTGAATTTTTTTGTCTCAAATATATTGGTGGCGGCTTGGATATTTTATTCGAGGCTACCTCGGGTTTGTCGTTGTCATCTTGCAAAATTTCGAAGCGGTTTTGGCGATTAGTTGAGGCTGCGCTGTTATCCCTAGACATTTTTGGAGCAGATGAAATTTTTGAAGAATTCGGGCTTCGCCCACGCTTTACCACGGTTATATATCTGTCCATTCCGACTTGTACCTTGAGTTTCGAGCCGCTGTTATCTGTAGTGATAACTTTGTTAAGTGATGAACACGAGCCTGAAGGGGATGATATTACTGGCTTATATGAAGAAGTACTGGGCAACTGTAATGTTAATGCATCATTACTATTTGGCATTGGACAAAGCGAAGTTGATCGCTGACGAAAAATTGGCTTTGACGTTAAAAAAAGACTTTCATCAGATTTATTATTTATATTTTTTTCATTAAGAGTTTCAGAACTCACAGTAAAATAAGCATTTCTGCCGTTAGAACTCACTTCAATTTTTTTTGTATTTGAGGCACTCATACAAAGAATTCCTCAAGGGATATTTGTTTGTGTTTTTTTTTTATGTTTGCGGTCTTTTTTTGTTTTTGTTATTTATGACTGTTTATTTGTTTAGAGGTACACATATATATAGTATTCCTCAATATCAATTTGTTTAATTTTTTTTTGTTTGCGGTTTTTTTTGTTTTTGTTATTTTTACTATGTAAAAATATCAGCAAAGCATAAAGCTTATTTGTTAAAGACAGTATGTACCTATTACGAATAATATGTACTACGAATATTTTTTGTTTGTTTAATTTTTTGTAAGAAAAATTCCGCTAATCGACTGTTCGCTATGAAGGTACCACGAGAACTCTTAAATTGATGTAGCTACCAAAAAAAAAAATAAATTGAGGTCAGATGTTATGGCTTACGTATTATTTTCCAAGAATACTTAAGTTAAAATATAAATGCGTATAGTTTTATTAATAATGACTTTTTGTTGATTGAAATTTATTTGAGTGATAGATCTTGAAAAAGAGAATACGAATACTTAGCAAAAAATAAGACATTACCATCTGAACTACTTGCCATATAATGACTTACTTTTTAGACTGCCAAATTGAAGTACTCGCTTTCAAAACACATTACGCAATTTTTTAAAAATAGGAAGCAGAAGTTGGACATATTCTTTGGGTTTTAAAAGAAGACGTGAAAATATTGCCAAAATAAGCAGTTATTTTAAATAAATTATAAATATTTCTAAATTGCCTACTTATTTATTTTAAACTAAAAAATAAGTACTTACATTTTGGAAAATAATTATTTAAATATAAGTAGTTCTAAATAATTTTTTTTTCATTTTCGGTTTTAATAAAAGTTCATCAATGAAAGCAATTGAAATTTTTCTAAATATAGTATTTATAAGTAACAATAGAGTCACAGATACGAATAAAATGTAACCCACTTCAATTGAGTTTATAAAAGAAATTTTACAAAATGGTGTATTTCGTAGTAAAACAATAAGTTTTTTTAAATTTTTCTTAAAAGTTTTTATATGTATATTTAATCAAACTGAGTTTTTAACCAAGACCTTCCATTTACTCAAACAACGGCATATTTAAAAAAAGTAATTCAATAAAAAAAAAAAAAAAAATAACCATTTATCACAACGGAAAATATAATTAATTCCTACAATAAAAAAACATAACTACTTCTCAAGAATCGATTATTTTAGTCTCATGCCTTGTTAAAATCATTAAGTTGGTAATCCAGTAAGGAACAGCTTCCACCAATAATGCTTAATTCCAAACTCGATTACCTTTTTTGAAATTTTTTGCTGGATATGTAATAAAATGAAAAAGCACTTATGTCACTTTAAGCCATTATTATTTATTAGAGATGTGCAAATGTTGTGATTTTATCGTGTCACGCGTGATTCACGTGATTCGTGATCAAATATGATAACTAATCACGCGTGAGTGCGTGAGCGAGACTGAAAAAAATTTACTCGTGCGTGATCGTGCGTGAGCTTTATTAATAATCACGCACGAATTCTCACGCTCTCACGAGATAACATTCCTTCATTTATTATTATTTTATAATAATAAATGCATATATGTATAGTAATATGTATGGTAGTATGAGCTTACAAACATAATGAATACCCCCCAAACAAAATATTTCGAACTTTTCTGAAGTCAGACTTGTCGTACCGAATTTGTTAAGACATTTCGGTAGTTTCTCTGAACAATTTGTTTTAAACATTAAAACTTTGATTTTTGAGTACATAAGTAAAAGTCTGTGAACATTTTTTTAAATACATATGAATATGTGACGCGAAAAATCGAAAGGGACCTAAGGGTAAAAACCGAATTTGTTCAGGAGAGCCATTTTAAAGATTTAAATACATGTATCTTTGGTGTACCATCACATCATAAAACGCGCATATCTCTGGGAGGAACACTTTTGGGGCATGGGATCGGTCTCATTCGATGCTCAGATGTTGTCCTAATCCAAAAAAAAGTGAAAATTGATTTTTTTTTACCCTTAGGTCCCTTTCTCTATGCGCTGTCACATATGTTCATAAAAAAAGGATTGTAACAAATGTATGTGCAAATTATTTCGACAATAGCAGCAACACAACAGTGAAGCGGTACTCTGCTATAAAAGCAAAAAAAAAAATCGTACCTACATGTCGTTACGAATTCGTACCGGCTTATCGTAATGAATTCGTAACGACATATCGTTACGAAGTCGTGTCAAAGATTTCATGCAAAAATTGTTACGATTTCGGTAATATTTCGGTGCCGAAATCGGAAGATTTTGTCGACCAATCGTTACGAATTCTTCACAAATTACGACCATTTTTGCAGCTTTAATTGTAAGTATGTATGTATGTATGTTTCTTAGATACCCTGTAGGGAGTATCAATTGAGAAACACCACTGATTCAACAGTGCCTTTGTCAACAATACTACTAACGAATTGTACCGCAGAAAATGTATTTTGCTTTAGGGGCCGACCATATATGACGTAACGCTGTATGGGGTAGGGGTGGGGTTCGAGTTTTGTTATGATTTGTTATGGTGGGATGAGGGAGAGTCTTTGAAAATGTTACGTAACAGAAAAATTTTAGAAATTTGTATGGTTTCTCATATAATATGCTTTTCTCATTTATTTGATTATCATTTATTTAATTGATCATACGTCTTACCTTCACATTTATATTTGGGGTATTCAAACCGTAGTGTTAAAGTCATAACGTCATAATGTTCTAAAATTTTAAACTGGTTTAAAATACGAATGTTGTGAGCAACCCCTCATATTTTAGTGTGTTAGTTGAAACATAAACAATATGATACAAAACAAATGAGAAAAAATATTACAAAAATTAAATAATATTTGGTACGGATATGCAAAATTATAAGAAAATTATTTAACGGCTTCTATATGGTTCCGAAAATTATTTGCGAATTTTTGCAATATGTAAAACAAAATTTTTTCGAGCATTTGACCTCTTTGGAATTTATTTGCAAATTTTCTTAAGTTTTGCGATCAGGTAATTTTTGATAAAATTTATTGCTCTTGAGTGTAATTTTAACAAACTAGGATAGAATCAATTGTCTGATTGAATTATTTTTGTTGTTGCAGTTTTTGCCTTTTTTACACATTTGACGACTTTTATTTTATGTCACACTTTGCTATCATTTTGGTATTAGCAAGTTTTTGCATATTTTAATTTTCGCGAATTTTTCCGATTTTTTGGAATTTCTTATATCTTTAGGTATTTATGTGTTATTTTAGGGCTTGCCTTTTTACCATTTTACCGATTTTTAATACATCTATCTATTTGTGCGAATTTTCATAATTTTGTAAATTTTCTGCGATTTTTGGAATTTCTTAGATCTTTAGGTATTTGTAAGTAATTTTGGAGCTTGTTTGCAATTTTGCAATTTGTTGCAAATTTTTGCAATAAAAGTGATTGTTCCCAATTCTGTGTTTTTTTTTAACAGTTTTAAACTTCTTTAATAATTATCAGACTTTAATATATTTTTGATGTTACCAAGTTTTTGCGAATTTTCGTAATTGCGGATTTTAAAAAGTTTTTTGCATTCCTTACAATTTAATCATTTTTTTAAATAAATTTTTAGTTGTTTTCAATGAAAAAATTATTCGCGAATTTTCGCAAATTTTTTGCACGTGAGATAATTTTTGATTCATAAAATCTACTGAGTTTGCTCGTTTACAGTTTTTGAGGCTTTGGAAATTTTTTGAAGATATTCGCATTTTTGCAAGTTTTCGCGATTTATATGCTGTAAGTCCATACTCGAATTATTACTTTTTTGCGGTCTATATAATCAGCTTTGGGAGATTTTTTCCATTATTTGAATCCCTCGCAAATTTTTATATTTTTGCAATATATAATGATTTGAATAGAAATTTGCTAAAGAAAAATGCCACGTATTTAAACTTAAATGGACATTTTGTCGAAAAAGAAAAGTAAAAAGCAAAATAATTAGTTACGACAGTAACAAATACATAGAGTGAAGAATTGTATTATTATAGTACTCCATTTATATGAAAGAAAATAAAAATAATTTTAAACTGGTTTAAAATGTTACGACTCTATGACTTTATGACACTTATGACACCCTTGTGAATACCCCAATTATGTATGTATACATACATACATGTGCGGAATGTCAAATTTTGATATACGAGAATTCGAATTGGAATATTTAAAATGATTTCCGCGAATACGAATATTTAAAACGATATTAAATTAACTTTGCTTCATTTTAATTTACATTGTAAATTTTACAAAAACACGAGCATACATATATACATAGATATGTACATGTGTATATGTAAGAACCTATTTTTCAACCCAAAAAACATGCAAATTATATTATAAATATACTTTTTCGTGAGCGTGCGTGATCGTGACAAGTTGTAAACCACTCGTGCGTGATTAAAAATATTTTATTCGTGAGCGTGCGTGATCGTGAAAATGTTCAAAATCATTCGTGCGTGAAAGTGCGTGAGTAAAATATTTTTCTGCGTGAGCGTGCATGTCATGAGTCAGAAAACACTCACGTGCACATCTCTATTATTTATTGCCACAGATAAATAATATTAGCTGACCCGGGCAAACGTTGTTTTGCCTTCAAATTTTATTTTCACTGCAAGTCTGCGGTATCGGGCTAATTAACGCCACTACACGCTGATTAAGGACCCAACGCCTTCAGCGAAACACAGCACATAAGCTTATCGCGCTAATCTCTATCGGGCAAAACACGAAAAAACTAAATATTGCGCCATCTGTCGGACGAACTACACAGAAACACTACTCACGGCCCATAGTGCATGCATATAAAATTTGGTAAAAATCGGTCCAGTAGTTTTTGAGTTTAGCGATTACGAACATACACGTAATTTTTATACATGTAGAGATTAGTGTTGTTAATTATTCGTCTTTTGTATATCGAGCCATAACCGCACAAAAAGCTTAAGTAACAAAAACAAAACTTTACAGGAGAAGGTTTTTTTTAAATTGTCGTCGCTGTTATTTCAGTTAGTTCATTGAATTTTAGTATTTAAGTGTTATTATGTTAAATACAAGTAACGCAACGAATTTTAAATAAATATTAGCATAATAACGGTATTTTTTTGGCCCTTAAGCTTTTTTGCTGTCTCCGTGATAACCTCCTGTGTATATTTTTGTGTTGGTTAAGCTAAAAAATTAAAAAAAAGTAAATATCATTTTTTTTACCTAAACTAGCCTTTAAAATTGCTAAATTATTGTCTTCTTGATCGGCTCCATGTAGTGAATCTTCTACAGACTTATTAGTTCGCTTTTAAATTTGTTGTGTATATGTAGTTTTACCAACTGAAAGTTTTTTCAAGTCCATATACTTTTATGAAGAAATTTTCAATAAATTGGTACGTATCGGAACTGAACTATGGACTATCACAGTTTTTCGCCTGGACCAAGTAATGAAATTTAAATCATAACAAATTGTTGCAGGGCCTACATATTTAAGACTCATAGATAATTTTTTTTCAAGTTAGGAAACATAGCATTTAAAACAATGGTAACTCACTTCAATACAAGCATATTTTTTGGATTAGGTGTAGAGGTGAATAATGGGCTTATAGTGATTCGCGTATTTCGACTTCGACTACAAAAATTTGGCTCTAGATTAAAAAAAAGTATATTTGTTATTTTTTTGTTGGAAGAATTCTAATGATTTGTTCGTGAAGTTACATAATTTATACAAGTATGCTCCCAGATTTTTTTATACGAAAATATATTTTCCTCCATCGCCTATATTTGTGTGTAGTTTTGTTGATATATATTCAATAGGTCACGAGCTGTATGATAATTTCAAATACACAACAAAGCTTATAATAAACTGGTATGTGATGTTTCATTCTTATCTTATTAGATGATACATATTTGGTCCAAATGTGATGAGGCTTTATAGTATACAGATCATACCTTATAAAATAATAAAAACGAATTATAATTGTCACTATCCATTTGTTAGCGAGAGCCGTTGAAAAAAAGTATTTAAAATAAAAACTTGGTGTCATCCCATTAAAGGACCATAATAGGCTATATTTAGGGGCAAATTATGTAGAAGATAGATGTTGTGGTATTTTTTCTAAACAAACAATTTTCCAAAAAACGCCGCTTTTAAAACTTATGTTGCCAAAAGTCTTTATATCCAAGAAAGGTTATTTTTTAGGTGAAAAGTGCAATGCTCATGACCGGTATGCGCGCTATAAGTGCAATTTTTACACACATGTGATTTTTTATGGCCGGTCTATCAGAAACTGCCTGTGGAGCGAATAAAATAAATACTTTCGTCAATTTAGGTGGTCTAACGTGTATTCAAGAAAAACAAATAATTTTTGTAACAAACATAGAAATATTATTACAAACCGAAACGAAATAAATTGAATAATACACGTTTTTATACACATTTACAAACATTTTTGACATACTACATAGATTTATTTTTTTTTAAATAGTCCTTTAAAACAACAGATAATCTCACTTTTTAGCTTGAAGACGATTTTTGTTTTTACTTTCAACAAAAGAACAAGCAGAAAACTTTCTTCCGCAAATTGTTAATATTGGTATATTGGTGTTATAAATTAAAATTTATTAATATAGCATTCAAAAGAATATACAATTTGTGTAATCACTTCTTTGGTGTTTCCAAATAATTTAAATCGACCTCAATATTGTTAACCGTTTTTGTATTAGTACATACATATATAAAACCAATTTATAATTTACAATTTATATATTACAATTTGTAATTTAAATCAACACAGAAAAAAGTATTCACCAATTAATACTTTCAATTAAGAATTTAATTGATTCAATTACATTTTTAATTGTATTAATTAATTTGAGTGGAAAAACTTAATTGATATTATCAAATTGTTTATAGGTGAAAATTTAATTAATTGTTTAATTGATATTACAAATATTTTAATTAATATTACAAAAACATTCATAATACGTTATATATATAACGTATTTAATGTAGGTTTATTTAACTGATTTTATAGGACCCTGTTTTGTAAATATAAAAAATAACATTGGGAGCATGAATTTCATTATGTGATTGTAATAGACTTTAGTGTCTTGAATCCAAAACTATTTATAGATTGATTCCAACACGTAAATCTTTCGAAATTTTATTCATAAAATTTAAAATGAATTTGAAATGTTTTATTTTATTTCAAAATTTTCATACAAAATTTTCCTAAAATGAATTATCATAAAAGTAAAAATTCTTACATTAAAATCTTAAATGAATCTAAATACTAACATGTATGTATAACATAAAAAATTAACTACTTTTTAGTAGATTGCTTACTTTTAAAAGTTTTATTTGCTTTTTCACGGCAGATACCACCTCTTGCCGTAATATCTTTTTGGTATGTGCGCATTATCTTGGTAGAACCTTTCACATGCTCATCAGATACAGCACCACAAAAAAGTTTAAATAAAACGCAGGATTTTTATTGACATATTGCATCCGACTTTTTCCAGGGAAATTGTGACATACATTTTTGAAAGCTATCCATGCTCCTCTGTCTTTATTGGCCAGCCTATATTTAAACAAATCCTAAAATTCTCTTATTTGGGGAACAACAAATATGCGATTTGATCTCAATTACACGTTGAAATAAACTTTTCAGGTGTTTATATTTCTATCCATCTCTGTTTGTAGTTTATACCAAAGCCTTACTAAGCCTTATTTGGTGCACAGTGCTGGCAAAAATATTTTTGTCTGTCAAGTAAAGGCTCACTTGCAATTTTTTTGCTTCCCGGAATCGCATGTGATCTTAAGTAAATTTTGTTTACTTATTGCTTATTATCCTAGCATAGCTACTTCTTATAAATCGCACTTACATTTCATTTAATGTTTTCGAAGGTATCTTTTATAGCTACTGCATTAGATAATGTTACGGACGGATATTGATTTTCATTATGTGACAACTAGAGATGGGCGTGTGTGAATTCTCAAACAGTTCTGGAAAGTCTGTGCATAAGATAAGAGGTTTGTGACTATTCAAAATGTGTGGTTGAAGTCTACTGATGATTTGTTACAGCAACAATGAAATGCATATAGACAACTCTGAACCACCAGCAAATAAATTTCAAATTAAAATAAACTTCTGACAATATGTTGAATAATAAATTTCTTAAATATTATCAAATTAAATTTTTTATAGAAACTATATCAAATAGACTTAAAAAAAATATTTAAAAGAAAAGGAGCGATCCGCTTTCCATTCCCAGTCATTGTTTTTTCACTTTATGTGTTAACAAAAATAATAATATGAGTTTAAAATTTTTTAAACGCACTAATAATCCCAAATTAATATTTTAATTATTAAAGCCCCCGTAGACGACAGGTTTTTTACATCTGACTTTTCAAATTTCCCACTATGAAACATGTACATGTCGTGAAGTACCTTTAAAACTTTGGTTCTTTCAATTAAGCTGATGGTCCATACCATCCGTTCTATGCATATGCGTTGTATGCGTTTCTGCACGTTCTCTCCGATTCTGAATTGAAGTTACATGCAATACGACTTATGTGCCAAGTAGTTTTGTTGTTTAAAAAAAAGCAATAGATAACTAAAATGTAAATTTTGTTCGTCAAATAACTATATTAAAAACTGATTTTAATGTATTTTATTCTTGTAAGCTTTGTAAGGAGTTCTCGTGGTACCTTCATAGCGAACAGTCGATTAGCGGAATTTTTCTTACTTACAAAAAATTAAACAAACAAAAAATATTCTTAGTACATATTATTCGTAATAGGTACATACTGTCTTTAACAAATAAGCTTTATGCTTTGCTGATATTTTTACATAGTAAAAATAACAAAAACAAAAAAAAACCGCAAACAAAAAAAATTAAACAAATTGATATTGAGGAATACTATATATATGTGTACCTCTAAACAAATAAACAGTCATAAATAACAAAAACAAAAAAAGACCGCAAACATAAAAAAAAACACAAACAAATATCCCTTGAGGAATTCTTTGTATGAGTGCCTCAAATACAAAAAAAATTGAAGTGAGTTCTAACGGCAGAAATGCTTATTTTACTGTGAGTTCTGAAACTCTTAATGAAAAAAATATAAATAATAAATCTGATGAAAGTCTTTTTTTAACGTCAAAGCCAATTTTTCGTCAGCGATCAACTTCGCTTTGTCCAATGCCAAATAGTAATGATGCATTAACATTACAGTTGCCTAGTATATACTTCTTCATATAAGCCAGTAATATCATCCCCTTCAGGCTCGTGTTCATCACTTAACAAAGTTATCACTACAGATAACAGCGGCTCGAAACTCAAGGTACAAGTCGGAATGGACAGATATATAACCGTGGTAAAGCGTGGGCGAAGTCCGAATTCTTCAAAAATTTCATCTGCTCCAAAAATGTCTAGGGATAACAGCGCAGCCTCAACTAATCGCCAAAACCGCTTCGAAATTTTGCAAGATGACAACGACAAACCCGAGGTATCCTCGATTAAAATATCCAAGCCGCCACCAATCTATTTGAGACAAAAAAATTCAAATGCCCTTATTAAAAAATTAATTTCGGTCATTGGTGAGAATAAATTTCACATTGTTCCAATAAAACGTGGAAACATAGATGAAACTAAAGTCCAAATTTATGACGAAAAAGATTTCCGCAAAATGGTTGCTGAATTTGAAAAAAATAAAACAGGCTTCTACACATACCAGCTTAAGAGCGCTAAAGGCATGCAGATCGTATTGAAGGGCATAGATTCTTATGTTGTTCCCGAAGAAATAAAAGATGCACTCGTCCTCCAGGGGTTTAAGGTAAAAAATGTGTCCAATATAATAAACAGAGAGAAGATTCCCCAACCCCTATTTCGTGTTGAACTTGAGCCTAATGATATAAAATTGAAAAAAAATGAGACGCATCCAATTTATAATTTGAAATACCTCTTGTACCGAAAAATCACAGTTGAAGAGCCACAGAAGCGTTCAGGTCCTGTACAGTGCCATAATTGCCAAGAATATGGCCATACAAAAACATACTGCAATTTGCCCTCTGTTTGTGTTGTGTGCGGCGAATTACACGGCACTGCTAGTTGCAATAAGCCAAAAGATCAAAGTGATAAAAAAATGCAGTAATTGTGGAGGTAATCACACCGCTAACTACAGAGGTTGTCCTGTGTACTCTTTCGTAAAGAAGACTATGGTGCAAAAACCTAAATTAGCTCCAGCTCAATCAGCAAACGCTTACTCTGCCACTTTTGCGCAAATGAGCCAACCAGTTACTTCCCGTGTGTCGTATGCAGATGCTGCTAAGACAAATTCAATTCCCACACAAAATGTTTCCCCGCCAAATAATTCAAAAAATACTGACGCAAGCTTTAATTTTAATCGCCTTGAAGCTACTGTTGAAAATCTGGTGCAAACTATAAACAATTTTACAACAAATATGACTAGCATGATGCAAGAAATGCTGCGAATGCAGAATACTCAGCTTCAAGCATTAATTAATAAGCCATGAACACGTTAACAATATGTTTCTGGAACGCAAAACGGCATTCGCCAACATAAAAATGAACTTGAGCACTTCCTCACGGAAAAAAATATTGATGTAATGTTAGTATCTGAGACTAATTTGACTTCGAGAAGTCTTTTTAAAATTTATAGCTACACTATATATGATACAAAGGACCCTAGAGGAAGGGCTTGCGGTGGATCAGCAATTCTAATAAAGTCAAGACTCATGCACTATGTTCTTGATAACATTTGTGAAGAACACCTACAAGCAACAAATATTGGCATTGAAAGTTTTTGTACAAATTTTGTTATATCATCAATTTACTCCCCTCCCAGATTTTCAATCACTGAGAATCAATATAAGGATTTCTACAAATCTCTTGGACCTTGTTTTGTAGCAGCTGGCGACTACAATGCTGAGCATACGTTCTGGGGTTCGCGTCTTATTACCCACAGAGGTCGAGCATTGTTCAACACTATTTCAAAAATGGGCTTGGATGTCATTTCGAGTGGGGAGCCCACTTATTGGCCTACTGACATACAAAAAATTCCGGATGTTATAGATTTTGGCGTCATAAAAAATATCTCTAGGGATTTAATTCAAGTTCAAGCTTCTCTTGATCTTTCGTCCGATCACTCTCCGACGATCATTACAATTTGTAGTCCATTAAGAAGTAACTTACCTGACCCATATGTGAAGATGATCAATCGTGTTAATTGGCTGGGGTTCAAGAAATATCTCAGTAGTCATTGTACGGAAAACATTACGCTTAGAACATCCGATGATATTGAATCTAACATTGCCAATCTCAGCGAGAATATTAAACAGGCTGCTGAACATGCCATTATCTCCCATCCGCAGACTGGGTTTAATAAAATTTATTCTACAGACATTGAACGTCTCGTACGTGAAAAAAGAAGAGCTAGAAGGGAATGGCAACAGCACAGATCACCACAAAATAAAATCAGATTTAAAGAGTGCACTAAACGACTCCAAGAGTTGCTTGCGTCTGAAAAAACTGCATCTCTTAAAAATTATCTGGAAGGTCTTGATGTCACACCAGCGTCTAATTACTCTTTGTGGCGCGCTGCTAGAAAGCTTAAAACACCCATTGAGTATAAGCCACCTCTACGCACATCTACCGGAAGTTGGGCAAGAAGCGATACTTGAAAAGGTAAAATATTTGCTGAGCACTTAAAATCCGTTTTTACGCCAAACATATGTACTGGTGTTGCTGATTTGCCGAATGTAGTCGTTCTACCCCCTCAACACATAAAGTTTAAGACGCGTGATTTACAAAAATTAATTGCCGAACTCAACCCGAAGAAAGCTCCGGGTATTGATGGAATTAGTAACCAGATGCTTATGAACTTGCCTCGTATTGCAATGAGAATCCTATTATTCATATTTAATGCCATTTTACGACTGGAGTATTATCTACACAGCTGGAAGCTTGCCAAGGTTAAAATGATTCCAAAGCCGGGCAAAGATCTAACCAAGGCTGAGTCATATAGGCCAATAAGTCTACTATCAATTATGTCAAAGCTTTTCGAAAAACTGCTCAAAACAAAATTGTCCCCAATTCTAATTAGTAGTGGGTGCATACCAGACCATCAATTTGGTTTTAGAAGTCAACATAGCACCATTGAACAAACTCACAGACTGGTTCAATTTATAAGAAGAACTTTTGAGGAAAAAAAGTATTGTTCTGCGCTCTTTATTGACGTTTCCCAGGCATTTGATAAAGTGTGGCATGAAGGCCTAATTTTAGAATTGAAGACTTACTTACCAATAAACATTTTAAATATTTTGGAAAGTTACATTATTTCGCGTAAGTTCACTGTTGTGGAAGGAGACTTTACGAGTAGGCTTGAAACTATTTCATCCGGTGTGCCACAGGGGAGCATACTGGGACCAGTTTTATACTTGATTTATACTTGTGATATGCCTGTGAGCAGTAGTATACATACTTCCACATTTGCCGACGATACAGCCTGCCTTAGTATGCACGAAAACCCTGATGAGGCATCCCGCAAACTCCAGGAACACATTAGCCAGATGGAGCTTTGGTTAAACTTATGGAGAATTAAAGTCAATGAACAAAAGTGTGTCCATATAACGTTCACCCTAAGAAGAGATACTTGCTCCCCCATTCGGATTAACAATCAAGTTGTTCCTCAACATTCACATGTGAAATATCTTGGTTTACACCTTGATCGACGACTTACATGGAAACATCACATTGACTCTAAGTTAACTTAAATTAACTCAGGTACATTGGCTGATTGGTAGAAATTCAACACTTAGCCTAGACTGCAAACTTTTAATATACAAGTCGCTTTTAAAGCCAATATGGTGTTACGGATTTCAACTATGGGGCACTGCTTCAGCTTCAAATGTAGAGGAAATTCAACGAATTCAAAATTTTACGCATGATAACATCGGCTCCATGGTACATCAAAAATTCAAATATACATCGCGATTTGAGTATGCCACTAGTGACTGAAGAAATTGTAAAATACGCAGGCAAATATCTAACAAAACTCGAGTCACATCCTAATCCGCTTGCTCGTAATATTTTGAACTTTACTGGGCACATCCGCTTAAAAAAGAGAGATACACGGGCTCTAATATTCAACACTCTAGATGATGAAGCTGCTTGAAAACACCTTTTTCCTTTTGTTGCTTATCACTACTTATGTATTATTAATAACTATCACTAAGCTTATGTCCGACATTGGTCGGGCCTAATAATTTTTTTATAGATTTAAGATTTGAATACTTATGGTTAGTTCATATTTGAAGATACAATAAATAAAAAAACATGCATTAAAAAAATTCTTGTAAGCTTTATTACAAAAGCTTTTCTTTTATCAAAAGCTTTTTTTTTTGCAAAAAAAAAAAAAATTAAATTTACATCCACCATACGAAAATTTTTATCGATATCATCGAAAATATAATAAATGGTGTCCCAACAAGAACGCAAGATTTAAATTTGGCGCCATTCGAAGTGTCATTGTTTGACATTTGAACAATTGTTATTGTTTGTTAGTACAGGGTGGGCCAAAAGAAATCAAGGGGTGTAAAAGTTTAATAACTTTTTGTTTATTAACTTTTTTTTATTTTTTCTTTCAGATTATATAACATACAAAATGGAAATTTTTTTACAGTAAGTATGAAAAATGATGTCTCTTAAATGACCACCGTTTTCAGCTTCGCACTGATGGGCTCTTTTTAGAGCATTTTCCATAACATCTTTCAAAACTTGTGGCTGTAGCATTCGAATTTCTGCAACAATGTTTGCCTTGAGTTCAAGGATTGTCTCTGGCTTGTTCACATACACTCGCTCCTTCAAAAAACCCAAAAGAAAATAGTCGGGTGCTGTCAAATCTGGCGATCGCGCTGGCCAAATAATTTCCGAATTTCGAGAAATTATTCGCTCTCCAAAAATTTGACTTAAAAGTGCCATTGTGTCTCGGGCAGTATGGGCAGTGGCTCCGTCCTGCTGAAACCACATACTAGGTCTGTTTTCAAGAGCAGGACGTAAAAAATTTTCTATCATAAACCGATACCGCTCTCCATTTACGGTTACAGCGCTTCCATCTTCATTCTCGAAGAAGTAGGGCCCAATGACATTTTCAGATGTGATCCCACACCATACTGTACACCTGATGGGGTGCAATTGGCGTTGATGAATGGCTCTTGGATTTTGAGAACCCCAGAACCTACAGTTCTGCTTATTAACAAAGCCATTCAAATGAAAATGAGCTTCATCACTCATAATCAAATTTTCATCTCTGGTTTAAATAATAAAATTCTATTGTTCTGGTTCTCTGTTCAGTTGTGAACCTCTCCATTATAAATTCTCCAAGTGTTGTCTATATAATCTGAAAGAAAAAATAAAAAAAAAATTAATAAACAAAAAAGTTATTAAACTTTTACACCCCTTGGTTTCTTTTGGCCCACCCTGTAGAAGGTACGAGGTTAGTAACAATGAAGCGCTACTCGAATGAACAACGCATTCTCATTGTGAAATTGTTTTACCAAAATGGTGAAAGTTTTGCGGCTACAGTTCGCAAATTTGCAGTCAATTTGGGGTCACAATAATGCTCCAAAAGAGTCAACTGTAAAGACATTAATGGATAAATTTGCCGAAACTGGGTCTGTTAGTGATGTAAAGACAACAACGCGCCTTCGACCAGGTCGATCGACCGAAAATGTCGCAGCTGTACGTGATGATGTCGCTCAAACGCAGGTGAAGCGCAAACAGTCAATGGTGTTCGGTATCGTGAAATGATAACCAGTTTTTTCGTGCCTAGAATGGAAGAAATGAATGTGGAGGGCATGTGGTTTCAACAAGACGGCGCCACATGTCATACAGCCAGAGAAACAATTCAATTGCTACATCAGTCATTTCCCGGTCGTGTTGTTTCGCGTTTTGGAGACCAGAATTGGCCGCCGAGATCGTGCGATTTAACACCATTAGACTTTTTTCATTGGAGTTTTTTGAAGTCGATGGTTTACGCGAACAAGCCGACGACGACTCAAGCCTTAAAAGAGGAAATTGGACGCTGCATTAATAAAATACCGCAGCATTTATGCAAAACGGCCATTGAAAATTTCATTAAAAGATCGCGTCTGTGTCAGCAAAGCCGCGGCGGCCATCTGCTCGATTTGTTGTTCCACACATAAGCTCATTTTGTCTACTTTACGATATAATAAAGTTTCACGATTTTTTTTTTTAAATATCTGTGTTTTATTTAAAATTTAAATCTTGCGTTCTTGTTGGGACACCCTTTATAATTTGCCATCTCTGGCTATCAAATACAGCTGACCTTTTTCATGATGCATGCGACGGATACAAAAGTAGAAAGTAAACCTACTTTGTCCGTCCTATGCTTCTATACGTTCTTTGCATTTTGCTCTGTAACTTGCTACATACAATTACCCTAATTCTACTTTTTTGACACATGCATAAAACGCAACTACGTATTGGACGGATGGTATGGACCTTCAGTTTTAGAACGTGTTCTATTTTCTTCTGACAAAGTTTCTGACATCAGCTGTTATTGTTATGCAAAATATGTCGTCAAAAATCTATGCCGTGAAGAAACATTCAGCGGCGTTCCGCTATTGACGAAAGCATTAGCCGACTAAAGTTGATATATTACCACACCGATATATATATGTTTTTTTTAACTATTCAATAGCAATCATGTACATGCAAGAAAATAGCGTTGAATTTTTATACCCTAACATGATTTCTTCGAATTTAAAGAAAAATTCTTTAAAATGGCTGAACTTTTTACCGCGTTAAGAAACATTTTTGTGCCGGCAACAATCCACTTTGAAACTGAGGCCGACATATATGTGTATAAAAGCTATGCGAAATATTTGTAGAGATAACAAAAAAGAATATAATTTCATTTATTTATTTTTTTAGAAATGGAGAAAGATTTAAGGAAGGTAAGTTTTTAATATTATTCGTACATATATGTATTTATATTTAATAAAATTTGAGCACAGATCAGCTGTTGAATACAAACACAGACAATGTCAGACGTATTTGTACATTAACGTTTGTGACCGAATATTATTTATAAACCCTGCAGGAAATGTCACTAGTGAATCTGTACTGATTCACTATTGACTGTGTCGCCAGTACTACTGATTAATTATACCTCACTCAATGCTTTTTGATATAGACATTTAACATGTGGGTGTCATTCAAAAGCAACTACTGACATTGGAACTACTGACTAGATAGTTCTTTAGGGACCATATGAAGACATTGGAAACAGATAGTTCCCTTGCACATTTTAGTTATTCTAGTATACTCCATTAATAATGAAATTGCGTATTTTGTTCACATTTTGGTGTTTTATTAAACAAATATATATAGATATATAAAAATGGAACTTATAATTAATAAATAACCGGGATTAATTCATTTATTCGTTCAGCATATCACCAGCAACTAGGGATTTTGTTGCCATGCCTATTAAATAAATACACACATGTTAATCAAAAATTTTATCTTTCGCTGAATTGGTAAAGTGAAACACTTACGAATGATGGCGCAAAATCTTCTACAGTGTAAAACAATTTCCATAATTGGCACTTTCGCTTAAAATTGTTTAATTTTAACATTTTCTATTTTTATACAATATGTATTGTTTTTTATTTATCTTTAATTTTTTAATACATTTCAATTTGATTTCTTAAACTAATTTTTATAAACACCTAAATTTTGCTACACGCCACTTTTGTTTTCAACAAACCAATAAAACCAGAAGAAGCATAGCTGTGTGTATATGAAAAAATGTTTTCTACGCATTAAGAACAATACTAATAGACGCTCTGTTGACAATGTCACCAAAATATTCGACAAAAGTGGTGACTTGGGGACACTTAACCCCACGTTTCCTTCAGGGAACCTTCTGCAAAACAAAATTTTTGACAGACATGCAGAATTACATCTGAGTTGAAAAGTTGACATGTCAGACGTAAAAAACATGTCGTGTACGACCTGCTTAAGTAAAATATTTTTGATGTGTAAACATCTATACGCTAGGGGATAAAAATCTTTTTCACAATACAATCACAAATTTTGAGTGAGATGCATACTGCGTTGTCAAATCGGTGTGAGCTATATATGAGTGTATTAGTGTTTGAACGAAGCAACACAAACTTCCCTCTAGTCAGCCTAGAACCATATGTCTCTATGTCAGCACTCTTTCTACAGCGACAATTGCACTAGTTAAAATGTCGACAACTTTCCTTTTTTGCGCGAGTAGAGATACGTTAGAGACAACAGTTCCAGTGTATAAATGGTGATATTGTCAATAAACACGTCAATTGTTTGTTTTTCTTTTTTATTATGCTGTGCAATAATATTAAATAAATATATGTAGACGAGGGTCACTAAAATCTACTAGTGAATTTTTAGTTCAAATATCTCCATATGGTCGTAAAAGAATAGTGCTAAAGTCTAATGGTAGATTTTCAATGATAACCCCATGTTATATGTCAATAGGCGATTACATTGTGTGGGGTACACCTAATCAGTAGCACTATTGACAATATAACTAGAAAATCACTATAATTTTACTATTGAAAACGAGCGAGGAAATATCGATATTGTGGACTAGACCCCCTAAAATTTACTAATTTACTTGTGGTCAGTAGTACTATTGACAATGTCGCAAGTAAATCACTAAAATATCACTATTTGCACTTTCTGCAGGGTTATTTAAAATATTGTAAATACATAGAAATTTGCTGTTTTTTGTTTGTTTTATTCAACTTGATAATTGCTTTATTAGGGTTCCGTACACCAAAGGGGAAAATGAACCCTATTGTTTTCGCTACGCTGTCCTTCCGTCTGTCACAGGGCATTTTCTAGAGAACCGTAACAGCTACGGACCTGAAATTTGGACAAAGTGTGTAAACATTTGGCCGCTACAACAACAAATGCATGAGAGCTAAAAATCAGAGGGTATTGCAAAACGAGCAACGAAAAATATTAAAATCCCATGTAATATACATACAATTGTATGTACATATATACACTTGAAATTTGTAAAGTTAGTGTATTTTTATACAGACTACAACAACTAACACTAAACTTAAAAAATTTAAATTAAAGTGTGTTACATTAGTTAATTTAATTTTGACTTTGTAATTTTGACAACTTGCTGTATCTTGAAAACCGTATAAGACCTTTCAAGACATGAGACATTTTTCAAGTGCTTTACTACAGCGAAATATTCTAAAACAAACCAAACGCTAAACAACACTGTTGACAAGACAAACAACTGAAACAAATCTCCTGCCAACAGTGTTGTTTAGCGTTTGTTTTAGAATATTTCGCTGTAGTAAAACATTTGAAAAATCTCTTATGTCTTGAAAGGTCTCATAAATGGTATTGTGCAGGAATTTATTAAATAATAAGAATGGATTACTTTTCACTAGCAATTAATAAATATTCCTGAATTACTTAATTTAAATAATTTCTGTTTTCTGGTTAGGACATTCAGCAAATTTTGAAAATGGTCTAAGTCAATATAACGTCCGAAAACAATATTTCCGTATGAAAAATTCACACAAAATTGCACATTCATAAAAAATTTCATTCATTGAGATTAATTAAATTAAAAAACTAAATGTTATACAATATAAAAATATTTTTTAATTTATTCAAACGCAAGACACTAAATATCTCGAAACAAAAAAGGATATGACTTAGACCACTTTCATAACTAAGGGCACAAATATAGGATTACAGTATGACTATATTCCTAGCATGAAATTGACTATGGCACGTAATGAAACGGATGCCACTACTACAGGGTCAAACTGCATCAGAGCGAAATTATTTCAAAGGTAAAAACAAATAATTAGTGTTTTTATGGGAATTTTTACAATATAAATTTTTTAAACGCACTAATAATCCCAAATTATCATTTCACTTATTAAGTAAAATATTTGTTTATTAAAACTACATTGAAATTGATTATTGAGGGTTTTAGCTGGATCCTATGCGCACTTCATTGTTACTAATGCAAATCATCAGGGAACCCTTATCCAAAGTTTCTTAGAACAACTAGAGTTATTATGTTAAAAACTTTCATTTAAACAACTGAGAACCTCAACAACATATATAAAAAACACTAATTAACAAATAACAAAGTTGAAACAAGAACTCAATAATCAACATGTTTTTTTTATTTTCTTACTAAGCCGATAGCCATTAGTTGCTAGTGCTTTGTTTTCTTTAGTTTAGTTTATTGTAATTTTAAATATAATGGCGCATACTCATAGTCAAAACAAAGTATACTTTTATGTATTTAAAACCAGTATTACCATACAAAATACTGGTTTTAAATTCTTAAAGTATACTTTGTTTTGACTATGAGTATGCCCCAATAAATTTAAATATAATAATAATAAAATAATATTTTCTTACTTGAAAATTGCTACATTGGCTGAATTTTTTCAGCTTCAAATTGTAGTCGTAAGAGTATGTAAAAGAAAATAAATGTAAATAACAACAACAGCTATTCAAGAATAGAGTGTTGCCAAACAAGTATATTTTTTTACCGGGTGCAATCAATTTATTAATTAGTGTTTTTTATGGGAATTGTTACAATATAAGTTTAAAATTTTTTAAACGCACTAATAATCCCAAATTAATATTTTATATATTAAGTAAAATATATTTTTATTAATAATAAATACTGTAGAAAATTAACTATTCATATAGACTGTTGGAAATTAACTATTAATGTATACACACTCAATACAAATAAAATAAAGCTCGTTATTCTAGTGCTTCTTAATCTGCAATAAAAAATCACATAAAAAGCACTTTTAACAAAGATGCGTTGTGAACTCTTTTTTTTTTATTAAATACAAGTTGGAACACATTTTTTATTTTATAGAAACAAAATTTCTCTGAAAAGGTACAAACAAACATTTATAGACACGAGTTCTTTGTGAATTAACAATTGTTGTTTTGCAGAACTAAGATGCAAGTGACAAATAAAGAATATAGTGTTGCTACGATATATTTAAAAAATCAAGTTAATTGATTTTTAGTTAAAATATTGATTATGCATACCAATATTTAAAAAACCTTTTTAGCCTAAAATTTTTTTTAACTTATATCCATTTTAAACCTTAATTAACTTTTTTTATGAATATGGCTGATAAAATTTGCAGCAATTGTTTTTAATATGATTACGATGTTTAGAACACCCTGTTCTTTTGAAACACATTTCATAGACAGTTTTAAAGCAAATGATGTTTTCTTTCAACACTTTTTAAGTTTTTAAAATATCTTGAATACTTCAAAAGTTATGATTTTTGCAACGGAAAAGTCAAGACGAGCCACTTTGCGTCGATGCACACATGAAAATGACACCAAAATAAATGCCAGATGTGTACTCAGCAAAAGAGCTACACTGAAAGGAATATCATTCATGCAGAGAATGAAACTGTTTTATTAAATGTTCTGCATTATATTAAAGAAACTTTTCATTAATATAATGAACAATTTCATCGATCTTTGCGCAAAATCTTCCATAAAGTTGATGGACAAAGCTCCAATTGCTGTGCACGGTGGCGAATCGATTCATTCGGGTCCTCTTCAACACTTTGCTCTACAGCGGCAATTGTTTCTTCGGTGCGCACTGTTCGACGTCTCTGCGGATGCGTATTATCACATAGAGTAAACGTAGTGCGAAAACGATCCATGGTTAACCGAATTAATTGCTCTGATGGACGATTATGTCGACCATAAAATGGACGGAGCTTGCGGTAAACTTCGCGAGCTGAACCATTATTTTCGAAATAAATTTGCACGATTTGCAAGCGTTGTTCTTTTGTCAACCTGTTCATGATCAAATGGCAAACCAAACTAAATATTAATCACTTGACAGCTGACAAAATGGCCGCCAGTTAAAAAAGTGATGCCAACCTAAAGTTCTATACCTCAATAAAAAACACCCATTATATATGAAATCTTTCAATTTCTGCTCTTCATGTGTTCTTCATAGTTCATTGTATTAAAGAAAATCGTTACATTGTTTAAACGAATTTTCTTTTTGGCGAATTTGAGGCAAATATAAATAAGTTCCACAAGTTTTGTGTTTTTACTGTATACAGTTTGTAAAACATAAATAAATCAATAGTTATTTTGGTGAAAAATATGTTCTATTTCTTATTTTTCTAATTCATTTTAATTTCATAGCAGTATGGTCGTCATAAATACAATGAAATCATTTCATTTATTTAATGCAATATTCTTCATTGTATAGCATACGTCTCTCTCTTTCTGTTTTGTTTTCATCCATTCACGACCATCTGACACCTATTCAAACACAAAAAACTTGTGCCAAACATCTAATAATAATGCTTGTTTTGTTAAGATTTTTGTCAGCGTTGTCAACTTTTAAATTTCAAAAAGCACTAAAACCAGGAAAAAAAAACGCGTAATTTAAGTAAAAAAGCACTAAATTAAAATTTTTTTGTTTTATAAAAAAATTTTGTATAAAAAAAATATAGAAATCGGTTGACCTTGCATTTTATTTATGAGAATCAGTGAATTCTAAAATCAATTTGATGAACCCTTTTTAAATTATTATAAAAAATTAAATTTTTTTCGTCAATGAAGAAACAAATCACTTGAAATTAGCAGTAATTGGTAAGTCTTTTTGACTTTCTGATTAGATTTTGAACTCGATGGGAGTAGTAGTTAATTTTTTTAAAATCAAGACTTTCAAAATTTGATTTTTATTAAACCATGCTGTGGAAACATTCTTTCACAGCAAACGCAATATTAATAACAAAGTTACAAAATTAAAAAAAAGGTAATTTGCAAGTTAACCAAGTTATATAAACTTAAATTATTTGTACTATTATTTTAGAAAATAGGAACAAAGTAGGTTATAAATATGTAACCTAAAACGGCAACTCTATTAGCAACACAATTTTTTCGTTTCAGACCGCCAAGTGTAAGGACAACTTTTTACGTATTTTAGACTTAAATAAAGTAATAAAGGTAAAAACGTAATCAACTTCTGCGTTGAAACATTAAAGTTTGATGGGAATGCAATTTCGATAATGCCCCAAACGAGTTTATATCAAATGAATCGTAATAAGACTTTATTTCTGCCCAAAACCCGATAGCGAACTCAAAGTTTATCCGTTGCATTAAGTGAATTATTCTCTTTTTACTGTATATACTAGAAAATATTTCGCTATTAGACTATACTTGCATTATGTCTTCTTTGTCGTGTGGCAAAACACTGTTTCCAATAATTGTGCTCAAAATGTGAAAGTTTGAGAATAAAATGCACATATTTCTTCAACCAAGTTTTGTACAATCTTATTAGAATATTTTGAAATGTTCCATTTAACTTCAGTGCTTATGTTTTTTAAATGTTAGACTTCTACAAAAATATATATATATATATTATATAAGGAAAATTCTTTTTGAATTTTGGGTTTAGTGCCACCGCCAAGAAATAAAAAGCACCAAAAATTAGTTTAAAAAAGCACCGAGCACTAACTTCAAAATTTTTCGCGTCGAAAATTTCAAAAAGCACTAAAAACGGTGCGAAAAGCCTGGTTTTTGTGTGATTCTTTTAAACTTAGGTTTGTGTATTGTGATTCTCCTCAACAACATAAGAGTTTTACTATAAACATGTAAGTTTTTCGGATTACTTAAAACATTTTTTGGATTGAACTCTACTGATGAGTTCCTTAAATTTTAAATCGTTTACTTTAATAAATGCATACATACATACATACATATCTACATATATTAAGTACATACATATACATATATTAAAAAAATAAAAAAATCAATATATTTTTTAAGTGGGTGTTTTGTAGTGTTGTATATAAAAAGCGACTACTTTTGAATACTCAGTACTACTTGATACTTTTTCAATTGGGTACTCGATACCACTCAATACTTTATATATGTATTTATATGGGATAGTGACGGGAAAGTTGGTACGATCGTACTTTTTTTGATACTATTTAACATGAAAAAGTACCGTAGTACTCCCTCAACACATTTGATACTCTCACGGTCAACTTAGAAATGCAGTCAAACGACGCGCGTATTAATATATCTTTGCCAAGAATTAGATTTCTTTTTCGGCAAATGGCACGAAACTTTATTAGTAAAACTATTTTAGAAAAGTGTAATCTGTCAAAATTCAATACATATAAACGAAAACCAATGATATTTTCTGTGGCACAGAAGTTGATCTATATACATACATATAAACACAAATCATGTTGAAACAAATGTTTGAAATCAGTTTAAAGAAAATTGTAAAAAGTTTTGTATTAAATTTTGTCAAGTTTTAAGAGCAAAAGTGGACAAAAAATTCCGGATGTTATAGATTTTGGCGTCAAAAAAAATATCTCTAGGGATTTAATTCAAGTTCAAGCTTCTCTTGATCTCTCGTCCAATCACTCCGAGACGATCATTACAATTTGTAGCCCATTAAAAAGTAACTTACCTGACCCATATGTGAAGATAATCAATCGTGTTAATTGGCTGGGGTTCAAAAAATATCTCAGTAGTCATTGTACGGAAAACATTACGCTTATAACATCCGATGATATTGAATCTAACATTGCCAATCTCAGCGAGAATATTAAACAGGCTGCTGAACATGCCACTAACTCACATCCGCAGACTGGGTTTAATAAAATTTATTCTACAGACATTGAACATCTCGTACGTGAAAAAAGAAGAGCTAGAAGGGAATGGCAACAGCACAGATCACCACAAAATAAAATCAGATTTAAAGAGTGCACTAAACGACTCCAAGAGTTGCTTGCGTCTGAAAAAACTGCATCTCTTAAAAATTATCTGGAAGGTCTTGATGTCACACCAGCGTCTAATTACTCCTTGTGGCGCGCTGCTAGAAAGCTTAAAACACCCATTGAGTATAAGCCACCTCTACGCACATCTACCGGAGGTTGGGCAAGAAGCGATACTGAGAAAGGTAAAATATTTGCTGAGCACTTAAAATCCGTTTTTACGCCAAACATATATACTGTTGTTGCTGATTTGCCGAATGTAGTCGCTTTACCCCCTCAACACATAAAGTTTAAGACGCGTGATTTACAAAAATTAATTGCCGAACTCAACCCGAAGAAAGCTCCGGGTATTGATGGAATTAGTAACCAGATGCTTATGAACTTGCCTCGTATTGCAATGAGAATCCTATTATTCATATTTAATGCCATTTTACGACTGGAGTATTATCTACACAGCTGGAAGCTTGCCAAGGTTAAAATGATTCCAAAGCCGGGCAAAGATCTAACCAAGGCTGAGTCATATAGGCCAATAAGTCTACTATCAATTATGTCAAAGCTTTTCGAAAAACTGCTCAAAACAAAATTGTCCCCAATTCTAATTAGTAGTGGGTGCATACCAGACCATCAATTTGGTTTTAGAAGTCAACATAGCACCATTGAACAAACTCACAGACTGGTTCAATTTATAAGAAGAACTTTTGAGGAAAAAAAGTATTGTTCTGCGCTCTTTATTGACGTTTTCCAGGCATTTGATAAAGTGTGGCATGAAGGCCTAATTTTAGAATTGAAGACTTACTTACCAATAAACATTTTAAATATTTTGGAAAGTTACATTATTTCGCGTAAGTTCACTGTTGTGGAAGGAGACTTTACGAGTAGGCTTGAAACTATTTCATCCGGTGTGCCACAGGGGAGCATACTGGGACCAGTT
Organism: Tachina grossa; assembly: GCA_949987645.1. Taxonomy (NCBI): domain Eukaryota; kingdom Metazoa; phylum Arthropoda; class Insecta; order Diptera; family Tachinidae; genus Tachina; species Tachina grossa. The sequence continues at coordinate 62,001,778 of OX465277.1, read as the reverse complement.
TTATACTTGATTTATACTTGTGATATGCCTGTGAGCAGTAGTATACATACTTCCACATTTGCCGACGATACAGCCTGCCTTAGTATGCACGAAAACCCTGATGAGGCATCCCGCAAACTCCAGGAACACATTAGCCAGATGGAGCTTTGGTTAAACTTATGGAGAATTAAAGTCAATGAACAAAAGTGTGTCCATATAACGTTCACCCTAAGAAGAGATACTTGCTCCCCCATTCGGATTAACAATCAAGTTGTTCCTCAACATTCACATGTGAAATATCTTGGTTTACACCTTGATCGACGACTTACATGGAAACATCACATTGACTCTAAGTTAACTTAAATTAACTCAGGTACATTGGCTGATTGGTAGAAATTCAACACTTAGCCTAGACTGCAAACTTTTAATATACAAGTCGCTTTTAAAGCCAATATGGTGTTACGGATTTCAACTATGGGGCACTGCTTCAGCTTCAAATGTAGAGGAAATTCAACGAATTCAAAATTTTACGCATGATAACATCGGCTCCATGGTACATCAAAAATTCAAATATACATCGCGATTTGAGTATGCCACTAGTGACTGAAGAAATTGTAAAATACGCAGGCAAATATCTAACAAAACTCGAGTCACATCCTAATCCGCTTGCTCGTAATATTTTGAACTTTACTGGGCACATCCGCTTAAAAAAGAGAGATACACGGGCTCTAATATTCAACACTCTAGATGATGAAGCTGCTTGAAAACACCTTTTTCCTTTTGTTGCTTATCACTACTTATGTATTATTAATAACTATCACTAAGCTTATGTCCGACATTGGTCGGGCCTAATAATTTTTTTATAGATTTAAGATTTGAATACTTATGGTTAGTTCATATTTGAAGATACAATAAATAAAAAAACATGCATTAAAAAAATTCTTGTAAGCTTTATTACAAAAGCTTTTCTTTTATCAAAAGCTTTTTTTTTTGCAAAAAAAAAAAAAATTAAATTTACATCCACCATACGAAAATTTTTATCGATATCATCGAAAATATAATAAATGGTGTCCCAACAAGAACGCAAGATTTAAATTTGGCGCCATTCGAAGTGTCATTGTTTGACATTTGAACAATTGTTATTGTTTGTTAGTACAGGGTGGGCCAAAAGAAATCAAGGGGTGTAAAAGTTTAATAACTTTTTGTTTATTAACTTTTTTTTATTTTTTCTTTCAGATTATATAACATACAAAATGGAAATTTTTTTACAGTAAGTATGAAAAATGATGTCTCTTAAATGACCACCGTTTTCAGCTTCGCACTGATGGGCTCTTTTTAGAGCATTTTCCATAACATCTTTCAAAACTTGTGGCTGTAGCATTCGAATTTCTGCAACAATGTTTGCCTTGAGTTCAAGGATTGTCTCTGGCTTGTTCACATACACTCGCTCCTTCAAAAAACCCAAAAGAAAATAGTCGGGTGCTGTCAAATCTGGCGATCGCGCTGGCCAAATAATTTCCGAATTTCGAGAAATTATTCGCTCTCCAAAAATTTGACTTAAAAGTGCCATTGTGTCTCGGGCAGTATGGGCAGTGGCTCCGTCCTGCTGAAACCACATACTAGGTCTGTTTTCAAGAGCAGGACGTAAAAAATTTTCTATCATAAACCGATACCGCTCTCCATTTACGGTTACAGCGCTTCCATCTTCATTCTCGAAGAAGTAGGGCCCAATGACATTTTCAGATGTGATCCCACACCATACTGTACACCTGATGGGGTGCAATTGGCGTTGATGAATGGCTCTTGGATTTTGAGAACCCCAGAACCTACAGTTCTGCTTATTAACAAAGCCATTCAAATGAAAATGAGCTTCATCACTCATAATCAAATTTTCATCTCTGGTTTAAATAATAAAATTCTATTGTTCTGGTTCTCTGTTCAGTTGTGAACCTCTCCATTATAAATTCTCCAAGTGTTGTCTATATAATCTGAAAGAAAAAATAAAAAAAAAATTAATAAACAAAAAAGTTATTAAACTTTTACACCCCTTGGTTTCTTTTGGCCCACCCTGTAGAAGGTACGAGGTTAGTAACAATGAAGCGCTACTCGAATGAACAACGCATTCTCATTGTGAAATTGTTTTACCAAAATGGTGAAAGTTTTGCGGCTACAGTTCGCAAATTTGCAGTCAATTTGGGGTCACAATAATGCTCCAAAAGAGTCAACTGTAAAGACATTAATGGATAAATTTGCCGAAACTGCCTCGTATTGTAGTGAGAATCCTGTTTTTTATTTTTAATACCATTTTACGACTGGAGTATTATCCACACAGGTGGAAACTTGCAAGATGAAAATGATTCCAAGGCCGGGCAAAGACCTAACCAAGGCTGAGTCATATAGGCCAATAAGTTTACTATCAACAATGTCAAAGCTTTTCGAAAAACTGTCAAAACAAAATTGTCCCCAATTCAAATTAGTAGTGGGTGCATACCAGACCATCAATTTGGTTTTAGAAGTTAGCATAGCACCATTGAACAAACTCATAGATTGGTTCAATTTATAAGAAGAACTTAAAAAAAAGTATTGTTCTGCGCTGTTTATTGACCTTTCCTAGGCATTTTATAAAGTGTGGCATGAAGGCTTAATTTTAAAATTGAAGATTTAGTTACCAATAAACATTTTAAATCTTTTGGAAAGTTACATTATTTCCCGTAAGTTCGCTGTTGTGGAGGGAGACTTTAAGAGTATGCCTGAAACTGTCTCATCCGGTGTGCCACAGGGGAGTATACTTGTGATATGCCTGTAAGCAGTAGTATCCATACTTCCACATTTGCCGACGATACAGCCTGCCTTAGTATGCACGAAAACCCTGATGAGGCATCCCGCAAACTGCAGGAATATATTAGCCAGATGAAGCTATGGTTAAACGTATGGAGAATTAAGGTAAGTGAACAAAAGTGTGTTCAAGTAAGATTTACCTTACGAAGAGCTACTTGTTCCCCCATTTGGATTAACAATCAAGTTGTTCCTCAATATTCACATGTGAAATATCTTGGTATACACCTTGATTGACGACTTACATGGAAACACCACATTGATTCTAAGCTATCACACATGAAACTTAAATTACCTCAGGTACATTGGCTGATTGGTAGAAATTCAACACTCAGCCTAGACTGCAAACTTTTAATATACAAGCCGCTCTTAAAGCCAACATGATGCTACGAATTCAGCTATGGGGCACTGCTTCAGCTTCAAATATTGAGAAAATCCAACGAAGTCAAAACAAAACAAAACATCAAAAATTCAAATATACATCGTGATTTAAATATGCCACTAGTGACTGAAGAAATTGCAAAATACGTAGGCAAATACCTAACAAAACTCGAGTCACATCCTAATCCTCTTGCTCGTAATATATTGAACTTTACTGGACACATCCGCTTAAAAAAGAGAGATACAATTGCGCTAATAAACAACACTCCATATGCAGCTGCTTGAAAAAAAATTTCTGTGCTTATCACTACTTATGTATTATTAATAACTATCACTTAGTTTATGTCCGACATTGGTTGGGCCTAGTAATTATACTTTAGATTAAGATTTGAATACTTATTGTTAGTTCATATTTGAAGATACAATAAATAAAAAACGTGTAAAAAAAATTAGACGTGACATGGCCATAATGCCATAGCCATTACCAAACCAAAATTCAATTGGTTTCTATGGTAATGGCTATGGCGTTATGGCGAGTCACCTATAATCAAATGCAGTGTTGCCCATAAATTTGGTTCTAATGGCTGTTTTCTATGGCTATGACTATGTCACGTCGGATTGCACCTTCACTTCATAAAAAAAATAACCAAAGTGCTACTGTCAGAAACATTCACATAAGAAATACTAACAAATAAGTGGTTTTTGACGTTTAATTTTGCAGTAACTATGCCACCATCATAACAGTGTTAAAAACAAATTAAAAAATCTTTGCAAAGATATGTACATATGCACATATATGCATATCGCGCACTAAATCATAAACAATCGCAACTCAAAATAATGAAAAGGTTGTTTGTTTTCTTGGACCCCGAAAGTTTCTTTTGCAGCAAAGTTTTCTTGAACCGTTTTTTGCCACTCCTGAACATCTGGTATTTTTTGAGTTGTGACTGTTTATGATTTAGTGTGAGATATGTATGTGCGTTTATTTCTATGCACATATTTGTATGTATATGTGCCATTTTTTAAATTTTGTGTAGAAAACGTGTGCATGTGTATACATATTTGTCCGTATCCTTTTGTTAATGTTATAGTCGTATTGTTACGTTTTTATTCCTTTAAAAACGCTTTTCCGTGGACTCGAAGATTTGCAAATGAATAAAAGATCTCAGTGTACTAATTAGGGTTACGAATGACACTTTATTTACCAATAACACTTATTCTAATAAAATCAAGAGCTTAAATACACACGTATATATTACTTAAATATGTATACCGCAACTGGTTACCACTACGTCTTCCACGCTGTTGTATACACAGGTCTCACACAACTGACTGCAATGGTTTTGTAGCAAAACTTCAGAATACACAGAAGTGAAGAAAGTGACAGGTAAAAAAAGCTCCAATCAGGTTTTTGTTAAAATTTGTGGAAAAAAGAGATAAGCATGGTGTATTTGATACTGTAGTGTATTACTACTTACCAATTAACACAGCTAATAAAAATTTATTGCACTAGAAAGACGTAGCAAAACAAAAACGACGACAAAATTTCAGGGAAAACGAGACAAACAGAAAAATACCCGTATCTTCCGTCTCGTGACACTTCTGTGTGTTTTGTGGCAAAATCCCTTTTCGGCTATTTGTCATAACACAACACTTAAGGTACGTTCACACTTGTCAAATATTTGCCCAGAAATTCAGACAAAAGTTTGTCAAGTTAAAAGTAAAAGCTCGAAATTGTTTAATGTGATAAACAAGTGTCTGGATCAAAACTTTTTTCATTAGTGTGTGTTTGTTACGCTTTTTTGACAAGTGTTTATACAACACTACATACGGAGTCACTGCCTTTACTTAATTATTTCTGTATAAAATTTACTAATTTTATACCAAAAGTTATTCAAAAATAATTTTTATTTATATATATTTTTTTGTACAAATATTTTTATTTTGAATTGTCATTTACTTAAAACATATTTGAAACTAACGATAAATTATAACACAAATATAAGTAAATACTTGTAACGAATAACTTGTCATTGTAAATGAATTTTAGCTACAAATTGATTCGAAGTTACGTTAAAACCATTATTAGCTATGTTATTACCTTAAAATGGAATTCATGTATTTATATTAATTACTTACCTTTGAACCATCAAGCTGAACTATACTTATAATAAATAAAACCGTAACTCATAATTGAATTCAAACTACGAACAGTGCTATTTTATAAATTTTAGTCATTATAAAAGGTGTAGATATATATAAAGAAGGAAAGGTGAGCATATTCATCAGCACTTCCCAACAGCGTGACCGTTTGACCGACTAAAGTGGCAATTTGCCACTTTTTCGACTGCGTTTCCCCTTTTTCAACTGCCTTGCCACTTTTTGACCCCCTTAATTTAGGGTGAGTTATATGAAAATACATTAAAAATTAAAATTTTAGTGCAGTTTTCTCGTTTTTTTTTTAATTTTGCCCCTTTTTTTTGATAAATCAACTATTTGGTGCCACTTTTTGAAAAAAGTCATCGGTCACCCTGCTTCCCAAAGTTATAAAATCTCTCTCTCTCTCTCTCTCCGAGCAACATACTAATTCTCTACTTTTAATTTCCGTCGTTTTCTTGACTTTCTTTGAGTTTCCTACACATAATTTCTCAACCACATGAGAAATTATAACTTGACAAATTGGTGTTTCCCTAAACAGGTTAATTATTCTAAAAATTACAGTCCTCTCCTAATTGAAGAAGAACAATAACCTAAATCTAACTAATCCCCTTTATTGGGTAATACGTTTACCAAACCTGAATGCCAATTTTATTCAACTTCTTATCGTTATTATCCACCGCACGAGGTCTTTACTTTGAACGATGTTGGCTCGACTATTTTTGATTAATACTGACTAACTCCCACAGAGGGTACCTCTCTTTATACTACAGGAAGTGGTTCTAGAATGTTCACCATGTATCGCTCGAGATACAACATACTTATAAGTATGTTGCGTGTATGTGTGTAGCTATACAATTGTTGTTGTTATACCCTCTACTCAGCCTAGAACCATAATATGTTATGTCTCTATGTCAGCACTCTTTTCTCTAGCGACAATTGCACTATTTGAAATGTCGATAACATTTCCTTTTATGCGTGAGTAGAGATACATTAGAGACAACAGTTCAAGTGTGTTTCTGGTGAAATTGTCACTGAACATTTCAATAGTTGGTTTTTCTGTTTTATTATGCTGTGCAATTAGGTTAAAATATACATATGTATGTATGTGTTTAAATTTGTTCCCCTAATCCTTATAAAACTCTGATCAGGTTCACTAAAATGTACTAGAGAATTTTTTGTTCAAGTATCTCCTTATGGTCGCAAAAGTGCTAAAGTCTACTGGTAGATTTTGAATGAATACCCTATTTTATGTGTTAATAGGCGATTACATTGGCTGGGGTATACTTAGTCAGTATTACTACTGACAATACCACTAGTAAATCACTACAATTTTACTACTAACATCGAGCGAGGAAATGTCGATACTGTAGACTAGAGCCCCTAAAATTTACTAGCGAATCTTTGGTGCCAATGGCTCAATGTGGCCCCAAAAGAAATACTTAATTGGCTGGGGTACAACTGGTTAATAGTACTACTGACAATGTCACTAGTACATCACTACAATTTCACTTTCCCATTTCCTGCAGTGTAGTTTCTCTGTGTGCTTGTGCGTGTACACGTGTGTATGTTTAGATCTTTAGGTACTATTACTAGATAATTTTTTGCATTATGTACATTAGAGCGACTCGCCTTGTAAGGATATGAAAAAAGCGACTTTGTTACCCCTCTCAAATCAAAGATTAGTCTTTTTAATGATGACTCCCAAAACATTTGAGGGTCCTAGCGGTGAACGTTCGTGACCTGAACAGTGTCTAAAGTCTATTTTTGAAGTTTTTTATATATTCTTTTCTATTTCAAAGATTTTTTGATTTGAGTCATTTTTAACTTATTTCTGTTAATAGTTTTCGCAAAAAATAGTGCGAAAACTAACAACAGAAATAAATTAACAATTATTAAAATCAAATAATACTTAAAAATAATAGAATTTATTCTAAAATACATACATAAGTACCACCTGCTATGAAAATGCTTAAAAAACATAAATATTTTTAATAATTTCTTTGTTCAGTTTTTGTTACAACTAAAAGGGTTTAAAAGCCAAATAATTTTTTCACGGAAGTTAATTACCCACATTTATGTTAGAAATTAGATTAATAAAAATTATTATTTTATTTACTCAAACTGATGGCCTAAAACAACAAAACGCTTGAAAATTAATTTAAATTCTAAAAACCAAATGCATAATTCAATATTTCTCTTTTTTCAAGTAGTTTTTATTTGACGAAATATTTCACATATAATGACTAAGTGCGTAATTGAATTGATTTCAAAAGTTTATTATTGAAAACTGCATTAAAAATGGAATAAATTTAACAAAAACATCAATGACAAACCAACAGCCGGAAAATAATTATCATTTTACGGCCCTTTTCACAATGTACAATTAAAAGTTAACAGGGATTTTAACGGCAAGTTTTGTATGAAGAACTGTCAGTTAAAGTTCACGTTAACTCTTAATCATACATTGTGAAAAGGGACGTTAATATAATAAATTCTGTTGTTAAGAGCCTAGATTTTCTGCTAGTATTAATTCACTTTTTTGCATTCATTGTTCATAAAAAAAGGAATTTTACGGCTGATATTAAAAATTCATTAACATATTTTGCAGAATATTTTTGCTCTTTTATACCAAAAAAAAAAACGATAACAACAAATACATGCATCATTAAAATACATTAAATTAAGAATCATAATAAACAAATATCAATTTATATGTAAATATTTACATGCACTATGTACTTTTTTTTATCAGACATATTCGTAATACATATTAAAAAAAAGTGAAGAATTTTTAATTTATGTTTTCAAAACCGTACAATTTAATTAGTTTCATAAAAATAATAATATCTTATCGCAATTTTAATGTCTGCGAGTGCCATAACAAGTGATTAAAATGTCATTCATGAAGAATGAAAACCTTTTGGTTTTGCTGAATATTTTTGTAATTAAAGGCCAGAACACCATAAGTTGACTTATCACAAAATCGATTTATATATGCTGCTGAAATTCTAAAACCATTACTTCATATTTTAGTAAAATCTCAATGTGTCTAAGAAATTCTATTAAAAATAACATAAACAAAATAAGATTGACATATTTTTTTTTAAATACATGTATTTATTTATTGTATCTTCATATGTGAACTAACAATAAGTATTCAAATCTTAAATCTATAATATAATTGTTAGGCCCGACCAGTGTCGGACATAAACTAAGTGATAGTTATAAATAATACATAAGTAGTGATAATCAAAAAGGAAAAAAAAGCAATGTGAATCCGATCACAGGGGAGATGTGTAAACATCTAGTAATGAAAAATGTTCTTAAGTTGGAAGTACTATGCTCTTAGTAATATTTTTTAATTAATCAATTAAAAGTATCAAAGCTTTCAATATTGCAAATAAATAGGAATTTGCTGGTTTTTGTTTGTTTTATTTAACTTATTTGGGCACAATGCTGTTTAATGAAATGTAATGCATGTAGTTATTTTACAGCAATGGTTTTCGAACTATACAGCGCTAGCACAATTATATGTTAGTGAAAATTAGTAGCTACTATTGCACACAAGATGGTGTTTATATGAAGCTGTTAAGTTTCTCTGTACTTCTTGTTGTCCGTATGAATGACAATCTCAAAAACGATGAAGACTTTTAGTTTGACAAGTTTAGGTTTTTGTTTTCCTTATTTTGCTTTGTTTTCGTAAATTTCTTATTAAAAGTGCAAAAAATCTTTTTAAAAGTTATTAAAATTAAATGTTTTTGTATTCATTTTATTTATTTGTTTTTATTGGCCTATAATAACTTAATGTACGACAATTAGTAATAAATTCAGTAAAGTGCGGCTTTGACTAGCGCACGAGGGGTTCCGTGCGGACACTTTAGCCTATATAACAAACAGTTTTGGCTTTTTTTCCGCTTATTGCGTTTTTTCGGTTTTTGGCGCTTTTTTATTATTTTTACTGAAAGTTTAGTGGTACTGCAGTGCTCATCTATGGTAAATGCCTTTACTTTTACTTTTTAATTCCTGTTGTTCATCGTTTAGTTGTTGCTGTTCTTGTTGTTGTGTACGCATTGCAATTAAAATAAATTCAGTAAGGTGCGACTTTGACTCGCGCACGAAGGGTTCCGTACATTCGGCTTTGAGCATTTTTTTGATCTGGCTTTTTTTCCTTTTTAAGTTTTTCCAGTTTAAACGATTTTTTCAGCTTTGTCGCTTATTTCTCTTTTTGGCTGTTCTTTTCTCTTTTTGGGTTCTTTTAATTTTCGAAGTTTTTTTCATTTTGGCGATTTTTTCCATTTTGGCGACTTTTTTCTGTTTTTGGAGTTTTTTTTTTTTTTTGTTTTTGGGGTTATTTTATTTATGCGATTTTTTCATTTTTGGCGATTTTTTTGTTTAAGGGTTCTTATTTTAATTTTTTCGATTGTTTTATTTTGCCGATTTTTTTTCATTTTGGCGATTATTTTTCTGTTTTTGGATTTTTTATCACGTTGGCAATTTTTTTCATTTTGACGATTTTTCCGGTTTTTCGCGATTTATTTGAGTCCTAGAATTTTTTTTATTTGGTGCTTTTTTCGGTTTTCGCGATTTTTTTTCGATTTGGCAAATTTAACAATTTTTTGATTTATTAGTTTTACCGTTTTTGAAAATTTTAAGAGTTTTGCTCTTACGGTTTCCAAGATACAGCAAGTTGTCAAAGTTACAAAGACAAAATTGCATTAACTGATGGAACATCCTTTAATTTCAATTTTTTAAATTTACAGTTAATTGTTGTAGTCTGTATAAAAATACAATAACTTTACAAAATTCAAGTGTATGTATATTACATGGGATTTTAACATTTTTCGTTGCTCGTTATGGAACACCCTTTAATTTTTAAATCTCATATATTTGCTGTTGTAGAGGCCAAATGTCTACACACTGTATCCGAATTTCAGGTCCGTAGCTCTTACGGTTCTCGAGGAAATACCCTGTAACAGAGGAACGGACAGCGTAGCGAAAACAATAGGGTTCATTTTCACCTTTGGTGTACGGAACCCTAATAAAGCAATTATTATTTTCACCATTGGTGTACGGAACCCTAATAAAGCAAAAAACCTAACGACCCTAACAAACCAACACCAGCAAATTCCTTTGTATTTACAATATTTTAAATAAGTTTGTATTGCTTCTTTCAAACACTAATACACTCATACATAGATCACACCGATTTGACAACGCTGTGTGCATCTCAACAAAGAAATCTCAGCAAAGAAATCTCAGTGAAAAAGATTTTTACCCCCTAGCGTATAGATGTTTACACATCAAATAGTATTTTCAAGCAGTCCCATCTGGAGTGTTGATTATAAGAGCCGTTGTGTCCCTCTTTTTTAAGCGGATATCTCCAGTAAAGTTCAAAATATTACTTACTAACAAGCGGATTAGGATGTGACTCGAGTTTTGTTAAATATTTGAGTGCGTATTTTGCAATTGCTTCTATCACTAGTGGCATATTTAAATCACGATGTATATTTGAATTTTTTATATACCACGGCGACGGTGTTATTAACCGTAAAATTCTAATTTGCTTTCGTTGGATTCTCTCGATATTGGAAGCTGAAGCAGTGCCCCATAACTGAATTCAAAATCGACTTGTATATTAAAAGTTTAGAATCTAGAATGAGTATTGAATTTGGTGTTTCCATGTAAGCCGATGATCAAGGTGTATGCCAAGGTATTTCACATGTGAATGTTGAGGAACAGCTTGACTGTTGATTCTAATGGGGGACAAGTATCTTTTCTTAGGGTAAAGGTTATATGTACGCACTTATGTTCGTTTAATTTTATTCTCCATAAGTGTAACCATAGCTCAAGCTGTGTTATATGTTCCTGAAGATATCGGGATGCCTCATGAGGGTTTTCGTACATACTAAGGCAGCCTGTATCATCGGCAAATGTAGAAGTATGGATATTACTGCTCACAGGCATATCACAAGTATAAATCAAATACAAAACTGGCCCCAGTATACTCCCTTGTGGTACACCGGATGAGATAGTTTCGAACGTACTCATAAATTCTCCTTCCATAACAGAGAACTTCCGGCCTAAAATATAACTTTCCAAAAGTTTTAGAATGTTATTTGGTAGATATGTCTTCAATTTTAAAATTAGGCCATCATGCCAAACTTTATCAGTAGATTAGTAATGGCGGAGATAGTCCTGTTTTGGGAATTCAAAACCGGGGAAAAATAAAAATGATGGCAACCCTGTTACAAATTGGGGGATTTTGGGGATTTTCATGCTAATATTGTGTGTGTGTGTGTGTGCGCGCGTGTGTGTGAGTGTGTGTGTCTGATTCTTTGGTTATGTCTATGCATATGTATGTGGGTGTTTGTATGTGTGTATGGGAGTGTGTGTGCGTGTGTGTGTGTGTGTGTGTGTGTGTTTGCGTATGAGTTTTTGTATTTACTTGTATGTTTGACGGCGTCCGATACTTTTGTTGTAGTGGCAGACAATCATTATTCCCAGTAGGAAATGGCGATGCTGAAAATGTACTGAGTCGCTTTTGACTTGTCGCTTGTGCGACCTACATACAAATGTATGTATATTGACAAGTTATTGACAAGTCCACCACAAATACACCATATCTGTTTTCTTTACTTCCTTTATACTTATGGATAGAAGAAAACTTATTATAACAAAATTGTTACTAGAATTTTAGTGTTGACACAAAGACACTTGCTCCCAGTCTGACTGCAGGGTAGTTACAAGGGATCTGTGTATTTGTGTGCATATAGTGATTGTTATTTGATAGACTTTGGGCTGCTGTTTTGAGTTGTCCTTAGTATGCTTATGTAGGGTTATTGTGTATATATGTATGCAGTTATGTTTGCGATCTGTGGGGAAATAATCTAATAGCTGCAGAGATTGGCAACCCTATTCTGAAGGGAAGTGAATGCCGAATATATTTATGGTAATGTATGTATATGTTGTTGTATTAATGTATGCGATCGTTTCTATTTTTGCTTTGAAAAATATCATTGCTTGTGTGAGTTACATCAACACTTTTTCATACATATTTACAAATGAATGTGTATAGGTGTTCTAGGCTATTGACGTTGATATTCTTATGGATAGAAAATATTGTGTTGGCATAGGTTTTATGGGTACAAGTGACGTTCAGATATTAAATGTTTTGAATCCAATCAGGTTGATGAGTAGAGTTTTTGATAGGGGTAGTGATATTTTTATTTCAATATATTTTACTTTAATGTAACAATTATAGGAAATAGCTTTCGGAGAAATACAGCAAAAACTTATAGAAGCACCTACTTTCACGTGTCCCGATTTTTCTCGTACCTTTATATTGCAAACTGATGCTAGCGTTTTTGGTATGGGTGTTGCTAGACTGTGGGAATTTCATCATATCTCGTAATACCAACAGAGAAATTAGATTGGACGACTACTACACGATTCTCATATGAATTGGGGGAATGTGTATATATATATATATATGTGTGTGTGTGTGTTTGTGTGTGTGTGTGTGTGTGTGTGTGTGTATGTATGTATGTAGTGTGTGTGTGTATGTATGCAGTGTGTGTGTGTGTATATGAATTTCATCATATGTCGTAATACCATCAGATAAATTAGATTTGATGACTACTACGCGATTCTCATATAAAGTATATAAGAAGAAGAAATAATGTAGATTGTCATCAGTCTGCTCTGATATCTCAACAAGTGTCAATCTATTTTCCCAACCAAAATTTCTTAGGTGTTTGAAATCCAAAAACTATAAAAGTGCTATAACTAATTATTGGTTACTAAACAAGTTTATAGTGCATAAAAAATAATTAAATAAATTGTTTATAGCTAAAATAAATTGTTTATAAATAAAATAATTAAATTAATTAATAAACAAATAAATAACTAAATAAAAAGAATACAACAAGTTGTAGCATCTGCAATAAAGTCTTTATGACCCAAACAAAACTAAGTCAGCATATTGGAACGCACTCATATGCTAGCCAATCGAAGGCTGCCCTTGGAACTAGTAAGCTAAATCTTCAAAACAAATATTGTGAGGATTGTGACGAGATGATCCCACAAAACACAAAAACAGTTGTCAGCAAGAACGGATTGGAGATTTTTTCACTAAGAGATCAAGCAACTTCAATGGAAGGATCGAGACATATATCCTCCTCAACAAAAATGTGGCTGTCTTGTTTCCGGAGGAGTTTTTGAAATCTGGCAAGAGCTCCATAGTACAACAACTCTATGAACGTAGTAGGGTACATACTACATTTAAATTTAATATGGAGCTCACGTGTGATTATATGAAGATGGTGAATGATGAGATGAATGTTTCCCATCTTGTTCATATTTCGAAAATGATGTTGGTGACTTTGTCTGATGACATAGATGATATGTACAAGAAACAAGCCGAGGAGCTGAAAGCCAAAATGGAAGAATTTCAAGAGAGGGATAGCGGATGGACCTTGATTTCAATAAATTCTCTTGAAGTTAATATAAACAAGGCGTCCATAATAAGAGGGTCGGCTTTATCCCTCTCCCAAAAATTATTGCAATGAAAAGTGCATGCATAAATGTCGAGAACTGTGATGTTTATTGTTTTAAATGGTGTCTTATTGCGGCTTTGAATGTAAACAGTGGTCTGAGTCCTAAACAACGGAAAAACTGTAGAAATTTCAATATTGCAAACATTTCTGATGAGAATATTAATATAGGACAAGTTGTATTAAATTTTAAAGACCTAGAGTTTCCACTCCCATTGAAGCAGATACAAAAATTTGAAAGTCAAAATTATGTGAGCATCAATGTATTTGGTCACAATGGAACATCGCTTATAGGACCATACTACATAACAAAAGGAGAAAAACATCTTCATATTAATCTCTTATTGCTCCAGTCTAATGAAAACTTCCACTATGTACTCATCAAGGATATATCAAAGTAAGTTTCATTTGTGCATTTATGCAAAATTTGTTTTCATCTCTATTTAAACAGTTACTTCTTATTATTTTATTTACTCATATCGTATTGGTATTTTCTATATTTTCTTCAGACTCCTTCGTTCCAGCATAACTTCGCATGATCATCAGATCCTAATATACAACACCTGCCTATATCATACACATGATGATTATATGTATAATCATCATAAAAACGTTTGCGGGCAAAAAATCATCAGAATGCCAGAAGATGGATCTATTATCAAGTTTACGAAGCACTACAAACAGTTAGATGTACCATTTGTAATCTACGCAGACTTTGAGTCCATTTTAGAAAAAGTCAATGATTCTGTAAGTAAAAGCACTACAAATGTACAGAAACACCATGCGTGTGCATTCGGGTATTTTATTAATTGTAGTTTAAAGAGAGAAAATAATTTATATAGGAATTATTTTGGTGAAGATTCGGCAAATGTATTTATTAAAAAAATAGTTGAAGATTGTACCGATATTTATCTAAATTATTTAATTAAAGTTAAGAAAATGTTCATAACCCCAATTGAAATAGCTCAATATAATAATGCAAAAAATTGTTATATATGTAAGAAAATATTAAATAACGATAAAGTTAGAGATCATTGTCATCTTACGGGCAATTATCGTGGGGCAGCTCATAGCGAATGTAACTTGAATTATAAAACACCTCAGTTTATACCGGTTATCCTGCATAATCTTTCTGCATATGATATACACCTATTTTTCAAAGAACTTTCTACTATAAAATACTCCACAATAAAAGTGATTCCCCAGAACACAGAGCGTTATATTTCTCTTTCAATTTTCATCAGATTAGATGAAAAATATGGATTCGAAATAAGATTTATAGACTCGTTTAGATTTATGGCTTCGAGCTTAGATACGTTAGCGAAAAATCTTGATAGCAATGATTTCAATACCATTCGATCATGTTTCGTTGATGAAGATCATTTCAACCTGATTAGAAGAAAGGGTGTATTTCCGTACTCTTACATGGATTCCATGACTAAGTTTAAGGAAACTAAGCTCCCTAGTAGAGACAAGTTCTTCAATATTCTAACGAATGAAGAATGTGATGTATTCGAGTATGAACATGCTCAAAAAATATGGAGGGTGTTTAACTGTAAAACCCTCCTTGACTATACTGAGCTCTACTTAAAGACAGATGTTCTACTTCTAGCCGATGTGTTTGAAAATTTTAGGAAAATTTGTAGAGATATATACGATTTGGACCCCTGCCACTATTATACAGCACCAGGCTTATCCTGGGATGCAATGTTGAAAACCACAGAAGTTTCACTGGAACAGTTCACTGATTCCGAAATGTATATGTTTATGCAAAACGGAATTAGAGGTGGACTAGTTCAATGCTCGCAAAGATATTCCAAAGCAAATAACAAATATTTGGAAGATTTTGATTCATCAAAGCCATCAGAATTTCTGGTATATTTAGACGCTAACAATTTGTATGGTTGGGCGATGTCGGAATATCTTCCTTGCGGGGAGTTTGAGTGGGTATATGATACTGATTTTGATGTTAAAAAAAATTTCTGATACTGCAGAGTATGGGTACATTTTGGCAGTGGATATAGATTATCCGGATTCAGTGCATGATCTTCATAATGATTTGCCATTTTGTCCCCAAAATAAGACCGTGGGAGGATCCAAAATCAAAAAATTAGTTGCAGACTTACACTCAAAAACAAATTACACCATACACTATAGAGTTTTAAAACAAGCCATTTCAAATGGCATCATTTTAAAACAAATCCATAGAATACTCAGATTTAAGCAATCCCCATGGCTTAAAAAATATATTGACTTAAACACATTTCATAGGACAAATGCTAAAAATAATTTTGAAAAAGATTTCTTCAAACTTTTAAACAATGCTGTTTACGGGAAGATAATGGAAAACATTGAAAAACGTAGGGACATTAGAATCACTTCATCTTGGGAAACAACAAATAGGAATCAATTAGGTCTCAGAGCATTAATTGCGAAACCAAATTTTAAGCAATTGACAAAATTTTCTGATGATATGTATGCGGTAGAGTTAGAAAAAATGGAATCACTATATGATAAACCCATATATGTTGGTTTTACAGTACTGGAGTTATCCAAGTGGAGAATGTATGACTTCCATTATGGCTTCATGAAGCCTAAATTTGGAGACAACATTTCTCTCAACTATATGGATACTGACTCATTTATTTATTCAATTAAAACTGATGATTTTTACGATGACATCCGTAATGACATTAGTTTGAATTTTGATACGTCAGAATATCCTATAGATAATCAATTTCGTTTGCCGCTACTAAATAAGAAGGTTTTAGGAATGATGAAAGATGAAAACCATGGGGATATAATGACAGAGTTTGTTGGTTTAAGAGCAAAAATGTATTCTCTGTCGACTCTTCGCTCGGAAGCTGTTAAAAAATCAAAAGGGATCAAAAAGTCTGTAATTAAAAAGTTGTCCATTAATGATTACAAAAGTTGCTTATTCGAATCCAAAATCATCTCGGATGAAATGTTTTTGTTTAGATCTAAAACACATCAACTATATACACAAAAACTGCATAAAATAGCACTTAGCTTTTCTGATGATAAAAGAAATATAATGAAAGATAAAATAAAAACGCGTGCTTGGGGACATTACATAGACCGAAATAATGATGCAATGGATGTAGAATAGAATGATTCCTACTAAATTGCATGTAAGATGTCAATGAAAATTTAATTTTGTACTAATTGTATTTATTTATTAATGTATTTCTTTAATTATTTATTAATTTATTTATTATTCACTTATTTGTTTATTAATTAATTTATGTATTTATTATTTATTTGTTTATTAATTTATTAATTAGTTTATTCCTTTATTTCTTTATTAATTTACTTATTTATTAATTTATTTATTGTTTATATATTTGTTTATAAATTTATCTATTAATTTTAGTATTTTATTCACACAAAAGTATGTAAAAATTTAATGCTTTAAAGCTTTTATCTTTTTACCTATACCTAAGTTACCATTAAATAAAAATTAAATATTAGATTAATGATCTTTTTTCTTTTTATATCTGTATATTTTTATTTATAAATATAGTTAAATTTGTATTGGTACTAAGATTTTTAAGAAAAAATGTTAAATAAAATATGGAAAAAATAATAATATATATAAATGGTTTTTATTTCAACTTAAATTTACTTAATAGAAATTTTAACTACAAATGTCCACATCTTTATATTTTGTTTCTTTATGGGTTTTACTTAAAAAATTTTTCCTTTCATGCGAATTCTTGTTTTTTCTTTTCATATCGCTTAAACATGCACAGTCTTGTTATCTTTGAAAGGTTCTGCACAAAACAAATCGAATTTCACAATATTATGAAATTCCATTATATTTCATTAGGTATTTTCTTATCGACACCAACTGCTTTAACACCATCTCATTTACGTTTGCTAACAGCAAATAGTACAATAGGTGTCAGCTATTAGATCAGCTATTAGACCAGCTTATTAGCACCTGGTCTGTTTTTCAGATCAGCTTTTCAGGAGCTGGTCTGGTTTTCAGATCAGCTTTTCAGGACCTGGTCTGGTTTTCAGATCAGCTTATCAGGACCTGGTCTGGTTTTCAGATCAGCTTTTCAGGACCTGGTCTGGTTTTCAGATCAGCTTTTCAGGACCTGGTCTGGTTTTCAGATCAGCTTTTCAGGACCTGGTCTGGTTTTCAGATCAGCTTTTCAGGACCTGGTCTGGTTTTCAGATCAGCTTATCAGGACCTGGTCTGGTTTTCAGATTAGGCTATCAGGACCTGGTCTGGTTTTCAGATCAGCTTATCAGGAGCTGGTCTGATTTTCAGGTCAGCTTATTAGGAGCTGGTCTGATTTTCAGGTCAGCTTATTAGGAGCTGGTCTGGTTTTCAGGTCAGATGAAATAACTAAAGTCTATCTTTTATTAGCAGTTTTCTTTTTCTATAACGAAAATCCTTTAATTCAATATATTTGCTTATAATCAAAAATCCATATTTATCCTTCCAACACTCTACAAATTTTTTAAAACTTGTCAGAATTCATATTACTGCCAACATGAACCTTGTAAACATGCTTCATATTTTTCTCATCTTACTTAAACATTATAATTACATTTGCATTGTCTCTTATTAAATGCTTATAGCCATATTCATAAAAATTTTAAGCAGCACATCAAATGTTGTTTGAGCAAAATTCGCTAAAATTGTATTCATAATAGAATATTAGCTTAAAAACGTTTTTTAACTTGCGTAAATCAACAAATCTTATAAATTAAATGCACCCATACTTAAAATAATTTTGAGCTGACGTCGTTCTAGTTTTGCTTCTTGTTTATTTATATTTTTAACTTTGCCTGTATGTATGTATGTATGCATGTATTAAGAATTATGCTTATGTTTGGCACAAGTAGAATGAGTCATCATTATTCTGTCGCCCCATACAAAAATATACACGTACATATGTATGTATGTATATTATTCTGCTTTCCACATGCAACATCAGCAACTATCATAATTGAAACGTTTTAAGCTTCATTACGAGAAAAAAAAATAAATTTATAATAACCCATTCTTTTAATTATGAAATTATGTAATTTCTTTAACTATTCATATTTGTAGTAGTATATAGATAATTTTAGTATAAATATATGTTTTTAAACCTCAGATAGTAGTAGTGAAATCCCACTCCGGCCCCAATTAAAATTGTTAAATTGTTGCTGAAATTGTTAAATTTGGGTAATTAAAATGTGAAAATTTTAAAATTCTTGAAATTTGATACCTACGAGGGTGGTTCAATAAGTCCTTTAAATATTTTTCGAGGGTGGTTCAATAAGTCACTCTTATTTTTTAACATAAGGAGTTTTTGTTTACATTAAGTGTATGTCTGTCTCTCTCTCTGTATGTCTGCATGACCGTGGAAATTTGAGTCTTTCAGTGATTTGGGTTGTGTAATAATTTCTGGGTGTCCTTTGTCGGGGTTATGGGTAATTAAACTTAAAAATTTTAATCTACGCCGGAGTGGGATTTCACTACTACTATCTGAGGTTTAAAAACATATATTTATACTAAAATTATCTATATACTACTACAAATATGAATAGTTAAAGAAATTACATAATTTCATAATTAAAAGAATGGGTTATTATACATTTATTTTTTTCTGGTAATGAAGCTTAATACATTTCAATTATGATATTTGCTGATGTTGCATGTGGAAAGCAGAATAATATACATACATATGTACGTGTACGTGTATATATTTTTTTTTTTTACGGGGCGACAGAATAATGATGACTCATTCTACTTGTGCCAAGCATAAGCATAATTCTTAATACATGCATACATACATACATACAGGCAAAGTTAAAAATATAAATAAACAAGAAGCAAAACTAGAACGACGTCAGCTCAAAATTATTTTAAGTATGGGTGCATTTAATTTATAAGATTTGTTGATTTACGCAAGTTAAAAAACGTTTTTAAGCTAATATTCTATTATGAATACAATTTTAGCGAATTTTGCTCAAACAACATTTGATGTGCTGCTTAAAATTTTTATGAATATGGCTATAAGCATTTAATAAGAGACAATGCAAATGTAATTATAATGTTTAAGTAAGATGAGAAAAATATGAAGCATGTTTACAAGGTTCATGTTGGCAGTAATATGAATTCTGACAAGTTTTAAAAAATTTGTAGAGTGTTGGAAGGATAAATATGGATTTTTGATTATAAGCAAATATATTGAATTAAAGGATTTTCGTTATAGAAAAAGAAAACTGCTAATAAAAGATAGACTTTAGTTATTTCATCTGACCTGAAAACCAGACCAGCTCCTAATAAGCTGACCTGAAAATCAGACCAGCTCCTAATAAGCTGACCTGAAAATCAGACCAGCTCCTGATAAGCTGATCTGAAAACCAGACCAGGTCCTGATAGCCTAATCTGAAAACCAGACCAGGTCCTGATAAGCTGATCTGAAAACCA
The DNA here is from genome assembly GCA_949987645.1 of Tachina grossa. Classification (NCBI taxonomy): domain Eukaryota; kingdom Metazoa; phylum Arthropoda; class Insecta; order Diptera; family Tachinidae; genus Tachina; species Tachina grossa. The sequence continues at coordinate 61,981,414 of OX465277.1, read as the reverse complement.
GACCAGGTCCTGAAAAGCTGATCTGAAAACCAGACCAGGTCCTGAAAAGCTGATCTGAAAACCAGACCAGGTCCTGAAAAGCTGATCTGAAAACCAGACCAGGTCCTGAAAAGCTGATCTGAAAACCAGACCAGGTCCTGATAAGCTGATCTGAAAACCAGACCAGGTCCTGAAAAGCTGATCTGAAAACCAGACCAGCTCCTGAAAAGCTGATCTGAAAAACAGACCAGGTGCTAATAAGCTGGTCTAATAGCTGATCTAATAGCTGACACCTATTGTACTATTTGCTGTTAGCAAACGTAAATGAGATGGTGTTAAAGCAGTTGGTGTCGATAAGAAAATACCTAATGAAATATAATGGAATTTCATAATATTGTGAAATTCGATTTGTTTTGTGCAGAACCTTTCAAAGATAACAAGACTGTGCATGTTTAAGCGATATGAAAAGAAAAAACAAGAATTCGCATGAAAGGAAAAATTTTTTAAGTAAAACCCATAAAGAAACAAAATATAAAGATGTGGACATTTGTAGTTAAAATTTCTATTAAGTAAATTTAAGTTGAAATAAAAACCATTTATATATATTATTATTTTTTCCATATTTTATTTAACATTTTTTCTTAAAAATCTTAGTACCAATACAAATTTAACTATATTTATAAATAAAAATATACAGATATAAAAAGAAAAAAGATCATTAATCTAATATTTAATTTTTATTTAATGGTAACTTAGGTATAGGTAAAAAGATAAAAGCTTTAAAGCATTAAATTTTTACATACTTTTGTGTGAATAAAATACTAAAATTAATAGATAAATTTATAAACAAATATATAAACAATAAATAAATTAATAAATAAGTAAATTAATAAAGAAATAAAGGAATAAACTAATTAATAAATTAATAAACAAATAAATAATAAATACATAAATTAATTAATAAACAAATAAGTGAATAATAAATAAATTAATAAATAATTAAAGAAATACATTAATAAATAAATACAATTAGTACAAAATTAAATTTTCATTGACATCTTACATGCAATTTAGTAGGAATCATTCTATTCTACATCCATTGCATCATTATTTCGGTCTATGTAATGTCCCCAAGCACGCGTTTTTATTTTATCTTTCATTATATTTCTTTTATCATCAGAAAAGCTAAGTGCTATTTTATGCAGTTTTTGTGTATATAGTTGATGTGTTTTAGATCTAAACAAAAACATTTCATCCGAGATGATTTTGGATTCGAATAAGCAACTTTTGTAATCATTAATGGACAACTTTTTAATTACAGACTTTTTGATCCCTTTTGATTTTTTAACAGCTTCCGAGCGAAGAGTCGACAGAGAATACATTTTTGCTCTTAAACCAACAAACTCTGTCATTATATCCCCATGGTTTTCATCTTTCATCATTCCTAAAACCTTCTTATTTAGTAGCGGCAAACGAAATTGATTATCTATAGGATATTCTGACGTATCAAAATTCAAACTAATGTCATTACGGATGTCATCGTAAAAATCATCAGTTTTAATTGAATAAATAAATGAGTCAGTATCCATATAGTTGAGAGAAATGTTGTCTCCAAATTTAGGCTTCATGAAGCCATAATGGAAGTCATACATTCTCCACTTGGATAACTCCAGTACTGTAAAACCAACATATATGGGTTTATCATATAGTGATTCCATTTTTTCTAACTCTACCGCATACATATCATCAGAAAATTTTGTCAATTGCTTAAAATTTGGTTTCGCAATTAATGCTCTGAGACCTAATTGATTCCTATTTGTTGTTTCCCAAGATGAAGTGATTCTAATGTCCCTACGTTTTTCAATGTTTTCCATTATCTTCCCGTAAACAGCATTGTTTAAAAGTTTGAAGAAATCTTTTTCAAAATTATTTTTAGCATTTGTCCTATGAAATGTGTTTAAGTCAATATATTTTTTAAGCCATGGGGATTGCTTAAATCTGAGTATTCTATGGATTTGTTTTAAAATGATGCCATTTGAAATGGCTTGTTTTAAAACTCTATAGTGTATGGTGTAATTTGTTTTTGAGTGTAAGTCTGCAACTAATTTTTTGATTTTGGATCCTCCCACGGTCTTATTTTGGGGACAAAATGGCAAATCATTATGAAGATCATGCACTGAATCCGGATAATCTATATCCACTGCCAAAATGTACCCATACTCTGCAGTATCAGAAATTTTTTTTAACATCAAAATCAGTATCATATACCCACTCAAACTCCCCGCAAGGAAGATATTCCGACATCGCCCAACCATACAAATTGTTAGCGTCTAAATATACCAGAAATTCTGATGGCTTTGATGAATCAAAATCTTCCAAATATTTGTTATTTGCTTTGGAATATCTTTGCGAGCATTGAACTAGTCCACCTCTAATTCCGTTTTGCATAAACATATACATTTCGGAATCAGTGAACTGTTCCAGTGAAACTTCTGTGGTTTTCAACATTGCATCCCAGGATAAGCCTGGTGCTGTATAATAGTGGCAGGGGTCCAAATCGTATATATCTCTACAAATTTTCCTAAAATTTTCAAACACATCGGCTAGAAGTAGAACATCTGTCTTTAAGTAGAGCTCAGTATAGTCAAGGAGGGTTTTACAGTTAAACACCCTCCATATTTTTTGAGCATGTTCATACTCGAATACATCACATTCTTCATTCGTTAGAATATTGAAGAACTTGTCTCTACTAGGGAGCTTAGTTTCCTTAAACTTAGTCATGGAATCCATGTAAGAGTACGGAAATACACCCTTTCTTCTAATCAGGTTGAAATGATCTTCATCAACGAAACATGATCGAATGGTATTGAAATCATTGCTATCAAGATTTTTCGCTAACGTATCTAAGCTCGAAGCCATAAATCTAAACGAGTCTATAAATCTTATTTCGAATCCATATTTTTCATCTAATCTGATGAAAATTGAAAGAGAAATATAACGCTCTGTGTTCTGGGGAATCACTTTTATTGTGGAGTATTTTATAGTAGAAAGTTCTTTGAAAAATAGGTGTATATCATATGCAGAAAGATTATGCAGGATAACCGGTATAAACTGAGGTGTTTTATAATTCAAGTTACATTCGCTATGAGCTGCCCCACGATAATTGCCCGTAAGATGACAATGATCTCTAACTTTATCGTTATTTAATATTTTCTTACATATATAACAATTTTTTGCATTATTATATTGAGCTATTTCAATTGGGGTTATGAACATTTTCTTAACTTTAATTAAATAATTTAGATAAATATCGGTACAATCTTCAACTATTTTTTTAATAAATACATTTGCCGAATCTTCACCAAAATAATTCCTATATAAATTATTTTCTCTCTTTAAACTACAATTAATAAAATACCCGAATGCACACGCATGGTGTTTCTGTACATTTGTAGTGCTTTTACTTACAGAATCATTGACTTTTTCTAAAATGGACTCAAAGTCTGCGTAGATTACAAATGGTACATCTAACTGTTTGTAGTGCTTCGTAAACTTGATAATAGATCCATCTTCTGGCATTCTGATGATTTTTTGCCCGCAAACGTTTTTATGATGATTATACATATAATCATCATGTGTATGATATAGGCAGGTGTTGTATATTAGGATCTGATGATCATGCGAAGTTATGCTGGAACGAAGGAGTCTGAAGAAAATATAGAAAATACCAATACGATATGAGTAAATAAAATAATAAGAAGTAACTGTTTAAATAGAGATGAAAACAAATTTTGCATAAATGCACAAATGAAACTTACTTTGATATATCCTTGATGAGTACATAGTGGAAGTTTTCATTAGACTGGAGCAATAAGAGATTAATATGAAGATGTTTTTCTCCTTTTGTTATGTAGTATGGTCCTATAAGCGATGTTCCATTGTGACCAAATACATTGATGCTCACATAATTTTGACTTTCAAATTTTTGTATCTGCTTCAATGGGAGTGGAAACTCTAGGTCTTTAAAATTTAATACAACTTGTCCTATATTAATATTCTCATCAGAAATGTTTGCAATATTGAAATTTCTACAGTTTTTCCGTTGTTTAGGACTCAGACCACTGTTTACATTCAAAGCCGCAATAAGACACCATTTAAAACAATAAACATCACAGTTCTCGACATTTATGCATGCACTTTTCATTGCAATAATTTTTGGGAGAGGGATAAAGCCGACCCTCTTATTATGGACGCCTTGTTTATATTAACTTCAAGAGAATTTATTGAAATCAAGGTCCATCCGCTATCCCTCTCTTGAAATTCTTCCATTTTGGCTTTCAGCTCCTCGGCTTGTTTCTTGTACATATCATCTATGTCATCAGACAAAGTCACCAACATCATTTTCGAAATATGAACAAGATGGGAAACATTCATCTCATCATTCACCATCTTCATATAATCACACGTGAGCTCCATATTAAATTTAAATGTAGTATGTACCCTACTACGTTCATAGAGTTGTTGTACTATGGAGCTCTTGCCAGATTTCAAAAACTCCTCCGGAAACAAGACAGCCACATTTTTGTTGAGGAGGATATATGTCTCGATCCTTCCATTGAAGTTGCTTGATCTCTTAGTGAAAAAATCTCCAATCCGTTCTTGCTGACAACTGTTTTTGTGTTTTGTGGGATCATCTCGTCACAATCCTCACAATATTTGTTTTGAAGATTTAGCTTACTAGTTCCAAGGGCAGCCTTCGATTGGCTAGCATATGAGTGCGTTCCAATATGCTGACTTAGTTTTGTTTGGGTCATAAAGACTTTATTGCAGATGCTACAACTTGTTGTATTCTTTTTATTTAGTTATTTATTTGTTTATTAATTAATTTAATTATTTTATTTATAAACAATTTATTTTAGCTATAAACAATTTATTTAATTATTTTTTATGCACTATAAACTTGTTTAGTAACCAATAATTAGTTATAGCACTTTTATAGTTTTTGGATTTCAAACACCTAAGAAATTTTGGTTGGGAAAATAGATTGACACTTGTTGAGATATCAGAGCAGACTGATGACAATCTACATTATTTCTTCTTCTTATATACTTTATATGAGAATCGCGTAGTAGTCATCAAATCTAATTTATCTGATGGTATTACGACATATGATGAAATTCATATACACACACACACACTGCATACATACACACACACACTACATACATACATACACACACACACACACACACACACACACACACACAAACACACACACACACATATATATATATATATACACATTCCCCCAATTCATATGAGAATCGTGTAGTAGTCGTCCAATCTAATTTCTCTGTTGGTATTACGAGATATGATGAAATTCCCACAGTCTAGCAACACCCATACCAAAAACGCTAGCATCAGTTTGCAATATAAAGGTACGAGAAAAATCGGGACACGTGAAAGTAGGTGCTTCTATAAGTTTTTGCTGTATTTCTCCGAAAGCTATTTCCTATAATTGTTACATTAAAGTAAAATATATTGAAATAAAAATATCACTACCCCTATCAAAAACTCTACTCATCAACCTGATTGGATTCAAAACATTTAATATCTGAACGTCACTTGTACCCATAAAACCTATGCCAACACAATATTTTCTATCCATAAGAATATCAACGTCAATAGCCTAGAACACCTATACACATTCATTTGTAAATATGTATGAAAAAGTGTTGATGTAACTCACACAAGCAATGATATTTTTCAAAGCAAAAATAGAAACGATCGCATACATTAATACAACAACATATACATACATTACCATAAATATATTCGGCATTCACTTCCCTTCAGAATAGGGTTGCCAATCTCTGCAGCTATTAGATTATTTCCCCACAGATCGCAAACATAACTGCATACATATATACACAATAACCCTACATAAGCATACTAAGGACAACTCAAAACAGCAGCCCAAAGTCTATCAAATAACAATCACTATATGCACACAAATACACAGATCCCTTGTAACTACCCTGCAGTCAGACTGGGAGCAAGTGTCTTTGTGTCAACACTAAAATTCTAGTAACAATTTTGTTATAATAAGTTTTCTTCTATCCATAAGTATAAAGGAAGTAAAGAAAACAGATATGGTGTATTTGTGGTGGACTTGTCAATAACTTGTCAATATACATACATTTGTATGTAGGTCGCACAAGCGACAAGTCAAAAGCGACTCAGTACATTTTCAGCATCGCCATTTCCTACTGGGAATAATGATTGTCTGCCACTACAACAAAAGTATCGGACGCCGTCAAACATACAAGTAAATACAAAAACTCATACGCAAACACACACACACACACACACACACACGCACACACACTCCCATACACACATACAAACACCCACATACATATGCATAGACATAACCAAAGAATCAGACACACACACTCACACACACGCGCGCACACACACACACACACAATATTAGCATGAAAATCCCCAAAATCCCCCAATTTGTAACAGGGTTGCCATCATTTTTATTTTTCCCCGGTTTTGAATTCCCAAAACAGGACTATCTCCGCCATTACTAATCTACTTTTATCAAATGCCTGAGAAACATCAATGAACAGGGCAGAACAATACTTCTTTTCTTCGAATGTTTTCCTTATAAATTGAACCAATCTATGCGTTTGTTCAATGGTGATATGCTGACTTGTAAAACCAAATTGATGGTCCGGTATGCACATATTATTTGTTAGACAAGGGGAAAATTTTGTCATGAACAGCTTTTCGAAGAGTTTTGACATAGTTGACAGTAAACTTATTGGCCTATATAACTCTGCTTTGGTAAGATCTTTGCCCGGCCTTGGAATCATTTTGACCTTCGCAAGCTTCCAGTGTTATGGATAATACTTCAGTCGTAATATGGCATTAAAAATAAACAGCAGGATTCTTATTGCAATATGCGGCAAGTTCATCAGCATCTTGTTACTAATTCCATCAATACCTGGAGCTTTCTTTGGTTTGAGTTCAGCAATTACTTTTTGTACATCACGCATCTTAAACTTTAAGGGTCGAGGTGGTACAGCAACTACACTCGGCAAATCAGAAACACCAGTACATGTGTTTGGCGTAAATACGGATTTTAAGTGCTCAGCAAATATTTTACAACTTTCCCAACTTCCGGTAGATGTGCGCAGAGGTGGCTTAAACTCAACAGGTGTTTTAAGTTTTCTAGCAGCGCGCCACAAAGAGTAATTTGATGCTTCCGTGACATCAAGACCTTCCAGATAATTTTTAAGAGATGCAGTTTTTTCAGATGCAAGCAACTCTTGGAGTACACTTTTTAAAAACTGATTTTATTTTGGGCTGATCTGTGCTGTTGCCATTCCCTTCTAGCTCTTCTTTTTATACCCTTTACCAAAATATGGTAAAAGGGTATATATAGGTTTGTCATTCCGTTTGTAATTTCCAGAATATTAATAAGCGAGCCATTAAGTATATATATTCTGGATCCTTATGCATAGGGAAGACGAATAAGCGATGTCCGTCTGTCCGTCTGTCTGTACGTGAAATTGGTTTTCCGAAGCTCCCAGAAAATCTAGACACTTCGTTCTTGGACTGGTGGGTCAGAAATGGTTGAAATAAGATTGGTATTGAAAATCAGCAAAATCGAGGAGACGGTTTCAGAGCTGGGAGACTTAACTTAATTTTGCCATACAAAATAACTACAGAAAACTAGTTTTTAATAATTTTTTATTAAATAAAGTTATTTTATACTTCAGTATGAATAAAATTGGTATTTCCAACTAAAAAAAAATTAAAAAAAAAATTAAAAAACTTAAAAAGACGTTTCCAGGGTTGGAAAACCTTTACTTTTTTTTAAATAAACTTCAAAAAATTAATAAGATGTTTTCAGGGTTGGAAAACTTTAACTTTTTTTCTTATACAAAAGTAACTTACTAAAACAAATTTTTCCTTTTTTTTCTATAAATTAAACAAATCTAATGTTCTTAAAAGAAAGAGATTGATGTAAGAAATCAGAAAAATAAAAAGGATGATTCTGAAAAGAAAAAGATTGGTGTAAGAAATCAGAAAATTCAAAAAGGATGATTCCAGGGTTGGGAAACTGAAACTTTTTGTGATATAAAAAATTAACTACCGAAAATTAATTTTTATTTTTTTATTAAATGAACTTATTTTATACTATAGTATGAATAAAATTGGCATTTTAAATTAAAAATTAATCTTCTAAAATTAAAAAGATGTTTCCAGGGTTGGAAAACTTTAACTTTTTTTATACAAAAGTAACTTGCTAAATCAAATTTTTCCTTTTTCTCTATAAATTAAAGATATCTTATATTCTTAAAAGAACTAGATTGGTGTAAGAAATCAGAAAAATTAAAAAGGATGATTCCAGGATTGAAAAACTTACTCTTTTTGTAATATAAAAAATTAACTATCGAAAACTAATTTAAATTTTTTTTAAATAAATAAAATTATTTTAGACTTCAGTACGAATAAAATTGGTATTTTAATTTAAAAAAGTTTAAAACACGTTTCCAGGGTTGGAAAAACTTACCTTTTTTTATAGAAAAGTAACTTACTAAAGCAAATTTTCCCTTTTTCTCTATAAATTAAAGATATCTTATATTCTTAAAAGAAAGAGATTAGTATAAGAAATCAAAAACATCAAAAAGTTTCATTTCAAGGTTGGAAAACCCACACTTTTTGTGATATAAAAAATTAGCTTCCGAAAACTAATTTTTATTTTTTTTATAAAATAAACTTATTTTATACTTCATTACGAATGAATTTGTTTTTTAAAATTAAAAAAATAAAAAAAATTAAAAAAACGTTTCCAGGGTTAGAAACCTTATATTTTACACAAAAGTAACTTACTAAAACAAATTTTTTCTTTTTAACTATAAATTAAAAATATTTATATTCTTAAAAAAAAGATGGTGTAAGAAATCATAAAATATCAAAAAGGAGCATTTCAGGGTTAGGAAACTTACACTCTCTGTGATATAAAAAATTAACTACCGAAAACTAATTTGTATCTATTTTTATTAAATAAACTTATTTTATGCTTGATAACGAATAAAATTGGTATTTCAAATAAAAAAACAATTAAAAAAATTAAAAAGACGATTCCAGGGTTGGAAAACTTTAACTTTTTTTTGTACAAAAGTAAGTTACTAAAACACATTTTTCCTTTTTTTATAAATTAAACATTTCTTAAATTCTTAAAAGAAAGAGATTGGTGTAAGAAATCAGAAAATCAAAAAGGATGAGTTCACGGTTGGGACACTTACACTTTTTTGATATATAAAAGTAACTAAGTCTAATTAATTTTTATCTTTTCCTTTATAAATTATATATATTTTACGTTTTGGAAAGAAAACTTTGGTATAGAAAATTATGAAAATAAAAAACACAGCTCCAGAGCTGGAATTTATGATTTTTTTTTGGACATCAAAGTAACTAAATAAAAAATTTTTTTTTGAATTTCCTTTTTTTCACCTAACACACGTTCTATATTTTTTAAGAACTACTAGATTGGTATAAGTAATCAGAAAAATCTAAAATTATGATTCTAGGGTTTGAAAATTATTATTTTTACTTTCTACATGAAAGTAAATGCAGTTATTCTGCATTCGTAGCATTTCTGGCATCGTGCTTGTCATATTTGTTGTAAAGTTGTTTATAGTTTGCACCTGATAATCAATAGTGGCTTCAAGGCGATTAAAATTAAAGTTTGAGTTTGTATTTGTTGAATTATTTTGCGGTGAAACATTTTGTGTCGGAATAGAACTAGCCTTAGCAGCATCGGCATACGATACACGTGAAGTAACTGGTTGGCCCGTTTGAGCAAGATTGGCGGAGTAAGCGCAAACGAAAGAATATACAGGACTCCCTCCTGTTTTTTTGATTTGCCGATTTTAATTTTTCAAAAAAAAAGTAATTTTTCTCTAAACTACATTTTTTTACTTGTGCTGTTATCACTTGTGACCACATATTTCCGCTTTGCATCCGTCGAAAATGTGTGTTTTATTCAAGTCTAAGAGTAAATATTTTGTGTATTGATCCGGAGGCTTTTTTCAATAAATAATAAAATTTTTTGGGTTTTTTTGTTTGCTTGGTGAATTTCGTATTGGTTTGTATTGAATATATACATTCCTTGAAGGAAATGTCGATGGTGAAAATGTAATGAGTCGCTTTTGACTTTGTCACCAGTACTACTTGACAATTATTCCCCATACAATACTTTGTGCTATAGACATTTAGCATGTGCTTGTCATTGAAAATCTACTAGTAACACTAAAACAATTGACTATGTAGTGAATTCGTAGTTCTTATGGGAACATGAAGACATACCAACCAGACATTTACTGGTACATATCTATACCTTACGTACATTCAAATTTATTTATACTGACAAGTTGTTGCAACATCCACCAGAAATACATCACATCTGTTTTCTCTCTTCCTTTTATACTGACGAATAGAAGAGAAATTGTAGACAATGTAACTACTACTAGAATTTTAGTGTTGACATAGATACACTTGGACCCACTCTGACTGCAGGGCAGTAAGATTGTGGAAATCTCAGTAGCTCAGGTGACTTTCATTGTAAAAATACCGGATTTCAAACTGTTATTAACACTTAGGAAACACGAACTCAAACATACGAAAAACTTATAAAAGCTTTCTTAAATATTTTTTTTCTCAAATTATACTTAAAATACCACCAAACGGTTATCGTATGAGAGTTTGACTTGAAGTCATCATTAATTTTAAATCAAACGCTAACGTTTGCTGGATGCCTAAAGCCTGCAGTACACCACATGTAATGCCGTAATTTTGACGTTATCACAAAGCTAAATTTTATACATGCCTTGTACAGGGTGGGCCAAAAGAAACCAAGGGGTGTAAAAGGTTAATAACTTTTTTCTTTATTAATTTTTTTTTATTTTTTCTTTCAGATTATATAGACAACACTTGGAGAATTTATAATGGAGAGGTTCACAACTGAACAGAGAACCAGAACAATAGAATTTTATTATTTAAAACAGAGATCAATTATTTTAACGCAAAGAGCATATCGTCGACATTTTAACGTCAAAATTTCGCCCTCTGAAGCGATGATTCGTTGCTTAGTTAATCGTCACCAACATGGCAGCGTAAGAGATTTGCCTCGAACGTGGTCTACCACGTTTAAGTCGCACTGCGGAAAATATTGAACGAGTACAGCAAAGTGTTAACGAAGCACCAGAAACATCTGGCAGAAGGCTCTGCTCAGCTAGAAATGTCTCGTACGTCACTACGGCGCATTTTAAAAAAAGATTTACAGTTATACCCATATAAGGTGCAATTGGTCCAAGAATTAAAGCCCGCAGATCATCGGCAACGTCTAAATTTTGCAGTTAAATTTCAAGAGTTGGCCAGAAATGAAATCAACTTTATTGAAAATTTGATTATGAGTGATGAAGCTCATTTTCATTTGAATGGCTTTGTTAATAAGCAGAACTGTAGGTTCTGGGGTTCTCAAAATCCAAGAGCCATTCATCAACGCCAATTGCACCCCATCAGGTGTACATTATGGTGTGGGATCACATCTGAAAATGTCATTGGGCCCTACTTCTTCGAGAATGAAGATGGAAGTGCTGTAACCGTAAATGGAGAGCGGTATCGGTTTATGATAGAACATTTTTTACGTCCTGCTCTTGAAAACAGACCTGGTATGTGGTTTCAGCAGGACGGAGCCACTGCCCATACTGACCGAGACTCAATGGCACTTTTAAGTCAAATTTTTGGAGAGCGAATAATTTCTCGAAATTCGGAATGGCCAGCGCGATCGCCAGATTTGACAGCACCCGACTATTTTCTTTGGGGTTTTTTGAAGGAGCGAGTGTATGTGAACAAGCCAGAGACAATCCTTGAACTCAAGGCAAACATTGTTGCAGAAATTCGAACGCTACAGCCACAAGTTTTGAAAGATGTTATGGAAAATGCTCTAAAAAGAGCCCATCAGTGCGAAGCTGAAAACGGTGGTCATTTAAGAGACATCATTTTTCATACTTAGTGTAAAAAAATTTCCATTTTGTATATTATATAATCTGAAAGAAAAAATAAAAAAAAGTTAATAAACAAAAAAGTTATTAAACTTTTACACCCCTTGGTTTCTTTTGGCCCACCCTGTACTAGAAACATATTTACACGTAGATATTTACTTGTTTGCTGTATATGAAAATATGTTTCCTACGACTAAATGTATGACATTTATATTTTGAGACACAAATTCTATCAAAATTATACTTATTTCAAGAAATGCAACCAACTTACTGAAAATACTCGTGAGTCGTAGCAACATTTGCATGTTAAATTTTACATGTCTTGTACTATGGGCTTAAGTGTTTTTGATGTGTAAACATCTATACGCTAGGGGGTAAAAATCTTTTAACTTTGATTTCTTTGCTGAGATTTCTTTGCTTTTCTTTCACAGCATTGTCAAATCGGTGTGAGCTATGTATGAGTGTATTAGTGTTTGAAAGAAGCAATACCAAGCAGAGAAACAAGTCGACCGGCTCGAAGCCGACGGTGCGCCGCTGCCGGTTATTTTTCTGTCTATTTGTATATTTTCTGTATATTGGCCACTACAACAACAAATAAATGAGAGTTAAAAACTAAAGGGTGTTCCAAAACGAGCAACGAAAAATGTTAAAGTCCCATGTAATATACATACAATTGTATGTACATATATACACTTGAAATTTTAAAAGTTAGTGTATTTTTATACAGACCACAATAATTAACACTAAATTTAAAAAAAATAAATCAATGGGTGTTCCATCAGTTAATGCAATTTTGACTTTGTAATTTTGACAACTTGCTGTATCTTGGAAACCGTAAGAGCAAAACTCTTGAAATTTTCAAAAACGGTAAAACTAAAAAATCAATAAAATATAAAATCGCCAAATATAAAAAAAATCGCCAAAACGAAAAAAGCACCAAATATAAAAAGTCTCTAGGACTAAAATAAATCGCGAAAAACTGGAAAAATCGCCAAAATGAAAAAAATTTCGAAAATTAAAAAAACCCAAAAAGAGAAACAAAAACGCCAACACGAGAAAAAAGCGATAAAACTGAAAAAAATCGTTTAAACTGAAAAAAACTTAAAAAAGGAAGAAAGCTAAATCAAAAAAAAAAAAATGCTCAAAACCGAATGTGTGCGAGTCAAACTCGCACTTAACCGAATTTATTTTAATTGCAATGCGTACACAACAACAAGAACAGCAACAACTAAACGATGAACAACAGGAATTAAAAATTAAAAAGTAAAAGTAAAGGCTTTTACCATAGATGAGCAGCGTTGTCAACTTGGTGCGTTTCGCACCATTTTGGGTGCTTTTTGAAATGTTTTGTGCGTAAAATTCCTTAGTTGGTGCGTGGTGCGCTTTTTTTAAAATTTCGGTGCGTTTTTTTAATTTTTGGTGGCACCAACGCAAATTTAACACAGCAATGGGTTAAAACCGGACAATTCTTGTTATGAAACTTACCAACTTCCTGATAGTGTTAATTACCATATTAATACTAATAATGTTTACAAAATATCACAATTTGAAATGAAATCTGTTTTATGGCCCAATGATAACAATAATGATGAAAATATTAGATTTATTTATTTGGAATAATTAATTCTTGGTTTCTTTTTAAAAAGTTTTAAACCGAATTTATAAAATTAGTATACAAAAATGTATCATATTGGACAAATGAATGCAAAGATATATATGTGCCCTTAATTATGAAAGTTGTATAAGTCTTATATTTCTTTGGTCGAGATATTTAGTAGATTACATTGGAACAAATGAAAAAATAATTTTTTTGTTATGCAACAGTTTAATTTAGAGTTGTTCTAGTCTGATCAAAATGTACTATATCGAATCAAAAATGGTATGACCTAGACCACTTTCATATGTACCCTATACTATGTATGTACGAATTTGTTGTTTTTTTTTTGTTTTTTTTTTTTTTGGTGTTTTTTAATTATTTATATATATTGTAAAAGGCTGTTTATTTCTATTGTTATATTTTTAATATGGATAAACTTCTGATAAAAAAATTTAAAAATATTTGAATAAAATGATAAATAAAGAACTTTTATTAGTTTTGAATCCTTTCTATTAATCCTAGAACTCTTTAAAAAGTTTTGTACAGAATTTATTAAATTAAAAAAAAATATTATCTATTTAATACAAATGAATATAAACAAATTTGCTAAGTTTTTCAAGGTTTTATTTTTTTAACCCTGAACTGTAAAATCCTAAAACTAAAAAATAAATTCTAAAATTGGTGTGTTTTTTTGTAAATGGCGCGTTTTTTCTCCATTTTGGTGCGTTTTGAAATTTCAAAGTTGACAACGCTGTAGATGAGCACTGCAGTACCACTAAAGTTTCAGTAAAAACAATTGCTTAATTCACAACAATCTTTATCGTGTATTTGTATATCAAATACACTTTTGGTTTTTTAATTGTGAACACCCTCTGTGTTGTGTATTAATGTATTTCGTATTTTAAATGAAAAAAGAAGAACAAGCTACATACAAATTCTCTCAGAGAGACTCTCTTTGAATACAACATTTTAAAAACATATGAAATAAAAGTGTAATAGTGTATTTCATTTTTGTATGAAAATTTCATATAACAAATGTTACACTCTTGTATTTAATATGATAATACAATCGATACAGAGATACAAGGGGTTTTGTGAATTAAGCATATAACAAATGTTTAACAAGTAAATTTTTACTGATAACTAAAATTTTTTTCTACAATTTTTATAAATTGATTTAATGATTTGTTATATGATGAGGTGCATTGAATTTTCAGTAATCAGTAATGCCCGTATTCATAATGAAATTCTACCAAGTGGCTAAATGTTTTTCATACAAAAGTTTCCAAATTTGAATGAAAAAACTTTGCCACTTGCTACAATTTTATTATGATTACGGCCCTACGATTTTACTGGTAATGAAAATTAAATTTCATTAGCAGTAAAAATTTACTGAATTTATTTTAGTAATCAGTAAATTTACTGCTTACTGCAATTTTGAATGCAGTACATATACATATACTGCAGTGTGCCCATTTACTAACCAAATAAGTTAAATAAAACAAACAAAAACCATCGAATTCCTATGTATTTACAATATTTAAAGTTTTGATACTTTTAATTGATTAATTTAAAAAATATACTAAAAGCATAAGTACTTCCAACTTAAAAAAATTTTTCATTAACAGATGCTTACACATCTACCCTGTGATCGGACTCACATTGCTTTTTTTAATTAAAAATGAGAAGCCAAATATTTTTCCTCTATAATGTAAAGCTTACACACCAGAGAGCTGCAAAAAATTTCGAACTTTCAACAATTCTCATTATTAACATAAATACCCCAGCAAAAAATTTCAAAAAATGTAATCGGGTTTGGAATTAAGCATTTTTGGTGGAAGCACTTCCGTACTGGATTACCAACTGAATGATTTTAACAAGGCGTGAGACTAAAATAATCGATTCTTGAGAAGTACTTAAATTTTTTTTATTTGTCAACATTTCACGTAAAAAATCATTTCACGTAAGAAAATCATTCTCTTCATTTAGCAACTTGCACGTCATTTTTTGTAATTTTAGGTAATGTGATTGAGTAATGAAAATGTTCAATCAGAAAAGTAAGTCATTATATGGCAAGTAGTTCAGATGGTAATGTCTAATTTTTTGCTGGGTAGACATGAAGAGTTTCAAAATTCTCACTGCGTTAGTTTTCAAGATATTTGTTTAAGTAACTATTTTCTCTACTTGAGAGGATCCACGTTCAAGTTCGACTTTGTACCAGATACCAAGATACTAAAAAATAATATTTATTTTACTTTGGAGGTGACATACTTTTTGCTGCATTATTGACTCTTTTTATAATACCTTTATCTTTATTGGCATTACTGCTTGCGAAAAAATCTCAAAATATTGACTGTTTTGGCTTCCAAGATATCTGGAAATAAATGTTGCTTCTATGTGGGAAGCGCCATGCCAACTTTAGGCATTAAACAATTAATAGACCATCAGTAATACGCTGTGAGCAAAACAGCAGGATCAGTACACTGATATTATTTTTGAAGACAAACAAAAACATAAATCCAATTCGAACTTTTTTTGTAAGACGTTACTTATACAAAATTTTACGTTTCTTGCTTCATTTCATGCAAATATATTCCAATATAAGAAAAAATTATATAAGATGTTCCACATCAACATAAAAAGCGAAATATGTGCAACCGCTCTGAATTGATGCGATTACCAGCGAACGATATTTGATTTTTATTTATACATATATATATAAATATTTTTGTTTATTTAAAAGTTGAAAGCCATATTTCCGTTTTTAAAAGAATTAATTTTTAAATCCTGCTTTTTGGCGTTATTTTCTTCAAGTTTCCGCTTCTTGATAAATCATGTCCCGCTTTTTGCAAAAGCGTAAAGTATAACCGATCATCTACTCCATACATTTATAACCAATTTCATAAAATGAAATATAACGCCATAACTTCTAAACCGATTTTAAAAATATTTTTTTTTAATCGAGAGGGTATAGGCTTATTTGATCCAATCCAAGTGAACAGTTACAAGACCACTAAATGTTGGGCTGTTGTAATGACATAATCTCGAAGTTAAAACAAGTAAGAGTGATATATTCGGTTGTGCCGAATCTTATATACCCTTCACCAAAGTGCGTATATAAAGTATAGAGATACATTCATAAGCACATCAATACATATGCATATGTTTTGTGAAAATGTTTATAATTTTTCGCTCTAGTGCAATTTTTAGTACGTGACCTCTCGGTATTTTTCGATTAATTTTTTTTTTTTCGATATTAGCAATAAATTATTCTACACTCTGAAATATTTTACATTCACCCTTATTCCAGTTGTCAAACACGACGTCACGTCAAACAATATCAAAAAATCAAATCATAAAAATAGATTTATTTAGTAACTTTAATATCTACTAAAAAAGTTCGAAATTTCCAGCTCTAGAGCTGTGGTTTTAATTTTTATAATTTTCTACATCAAACTTTTCTTTCCAAAACTTAATATATAAATAATTTATAAAGAAAAGGAAAAAAATTAATTAGACCTAGTTATATGGTATATAAAATACTACAAAAAGTGTAAGTCTTCCAACTCTGAAATCATCATTTTTGATTTTTCTGATTTCTTACAGCAACCTTTTGCTTTTAAGAATATAAGATATGTTTAATATATAGAGAAAAAGAAAAAATTTGTTTTAGTAAGTTACTTTTGTATAAGAAAAAGAGTTAAAGTTTCCCAACCCTGGAAACTTTTTTTAATTTGAAATATCAATTTAATTTGTACTGAGGTATAAAATAAATTAATTTGATAAAAAGAAATAAAAATTAATTTAGTAGTTAATTTTTTATATAACAAAAATTTTAAGTTTCCCAACCCTGGAGTCATCCTTTTGATTTTTCTGATTTCTTACAGCAATCTCTTTTTTAAGAATATAAGATATATTTAATTTATAGAAAAGAGGAAAAATTTGTTTTAGTAAGTTAATATTATATAACTTTGTATAAGAAAATTTAGAGCTTTTCAACCCTGGAAACGTCTTTTTAATTTCTTAAATTTTTTTTATTATAAATACCAATTTTATTCATACTGAAGCATAAAATAAGTTTATTTAATAAAAAAAATAATAAAAACTAGTTTTCGGTAGTTACTTTAGTAAGGCAAAAAAAAGTTATAATTATCCAGCTATGGAATCGTCTACTCGATTTTGCTGATTTTCCATAGAAATCTTTTTCAGATAATTTCTGACACACCAGTTCAAGACCGAAGTCTCTAGCTTTTCTGGGAGCTTCGGAAAATCGATTTCACGTACAAACTGAAAAAAAACGTACAGACAGACGGATAGACGGTCAGACAGGCATCGTTTATTCGTTTTTCCTATGCATAAGGATCCATAATATATATAAATACTTTATGACTCGCTTATTAATATTGTAGAAATTACAAACGGAATGACAAACCTATATATACCCTTTTACCATTTTTGCGTAAAGGGTATAAAAAGGGAGAAGAAACGCTAGGCAGGGATACGCCTATAAAAGGTTGCTTCTATTTCCCACGAAAGCTGGAATAAAACTAAAATGTTAATATGCAAAAACAAAAATTAATTTTATTCTCTTATTTTTTAATAACCTTATAGACAAAACATGAATGGAAAAGTTAGTACAATGATGGTATTGAAAATTGTTTATGCCATTCTAATTTAAAAAAAAGTTATAACATTAACGGTTTTCATGAGAATATTGAAAAGTTTACACTCTAGTAAGAAAAATTTAAAAAATTTTATAGAAATTTATTTAGACAAACCTGATGAGTTTGCCCAATAATGTTGACTCGTAAGTTTAAGCTGTTCAATTGTGCATTTTATAAACAACAACTTCTTGCTTTTTTGGCTTTTTTTATGCATTTGTAGACACACACACACACTTTCTATTTTTATAGAAATATATAAATATGTTTTAAAATTAAAATTTTTTTGAAATTTTCCTATTTTCTTTTCATTAAATGAATTTTTTAACGTTAGTTTGAAATTTATATAAACTGTTTGCGCAAAAGTTCAAAAGGGGCTTCATGAAACAAGTCTCGCAAGTTTGCACAAATGGCAATTTTAACAGTTCTCATGAAAACTCTTAGTGATTTGCAACGTGCGGCCCTCAAACTGAAAAAATCGTATTAATTGTTAAAGGTCAAAGCAGTAAAATTTTGATTACGATTAGGAATCAATTAGATAACAATTAAAAAAGAATTGTACTCATTATATCATTCCCTTTTAAAGAATTTCTGATACCTAATTGATTACGATTACTAATAATCAAATGAAATAATTCAGATTGAATTACTAGAAATTACAAGATAAGGATCAAAAGTAATCAAAAAATAATCCAACTGCTTTCAAAGATTACTTTTGATTATTAAAAAATAATCAAAAGGAATTAAAAGTAATCTTTAAATATAATCGGATTATTTTTTGATTACTTTTGATTATTTTTGACTATTTTCAAACATCTTGAACTTAGCTTACTTTATGTTGAAAAAGTTATCTTGGCCAAGTTCCGGCCAATGTACGCAGTGTGTATATTAACACGAAACCATTCCAGCTGTTTTTATCCCCTCATAACTTTGTGCCCCGCAATCGCGAAATTATGAAATTTAAACCATAGTATTAATTAATTAATTTAACCTTATACGCGAAGTTTGAAAGGTTCCGGAGATCTGGAGGTGCAAAAAGTGCATATTTTAAGACACAATCCTCACAAAAACATAAATGTGAAAAAAGGCCAAGTTCCTATCCAAAATTTTGGCCACTAAAAGAAGTGAGATATAAAATTTGACCAAGTTACTGCTTGGCACAATACTTAACACTGAAATATGCTTTGCATAACATAAATTTTTAATCGTAAGGGTTTCATATAATTTCTAGATAATCTGCTAACTTAGCAATGTTTTCACCTTTCTAAAAAAGGAGAGAATAATGTATTATTGTTCATTTCATTACATCGGTGTTGAGAATCATTCTTGGGAAATTCATACATATTAATTGTTACCTTTTGTTTACAAAATTCAAGTAGCAAATGAGACCACAAAGTATGAAAAGATATTACGTTAAAATAATACAACGCGAAAGAAATATTAATGAGGATTTGTTGACTATGTGAGCGAGACATATCTGGGGGTCGATTCTCGTTCTGTGAAACTATGAAATGAAAAGTATTTTCATGATTTCATGGCATTTCTAATTCCCATTCAGTGAAAAATTAAAAGAATTTAAATACATTTTCATTATGAAAAAAAGGGGAATGAAACAAAACTTTTCACAGTTACATAACTCTATTGATTCTCGTTTAGTGTAACTGCGAAAAAAAAACTTAAAAAACTTTTCATATGATAAATTATTTTACCGAAAAAATATTTACGTGAAAAACAGCAGAGAAGCTAGAAAAAACACGCGCAACAGCGAAAATCAAATTTTTCTAGTTGTAAATTGTTTTGAGGATGTCGAAATTGTTAACAACAAGTCCGAAATTTAAGTACAAAATCAAAAATACCTTATGAATTTAGTTAATAAAAAAATACAGTAACAGATGCGTCTGCAGACAGTGAGTGCCAAGTTGAGAGAAGAAAATTGCAGAGCGGTACATATAGGTCATGCGTTTGGGTCATGCTAAAGTTTAAGATGATAGAATGTGGAAAATAAGTTGCGGTACCCAGCAAAAAATTTCAAAAAAGGTAATCGAGTTTGGAATTAAGCATTTTTGGTGGAAGCACTTCCCTACTGCATTACCAACTTAATGATTTTAACAAGGCGTGAGACTAATATAATCGATTATTGAGAAGTACTTACTCTTTTGACTTGGAAACTTGTTCACGTAATCGATTTAATCTAAAAGAATCATTCTTTTCATTTAGCAACTTGTACATAATTTTTTTAAATTTTAGGTAATGTGGTTTGTAAGCGAGTAATGAAATTTGGTAATCAGAAAAGTAAGTCATTATATGGCAAGTAGTTGCAATGGTAATGTGTAATTTTTTGCTGGGTGGTTTAAGATGTGCGTGGTAGCATTTAAAAAAGGAAATAATGACATCCATGATGTCACGATGGGAATCATTTCCCTTTTACAAACCTTAGCATTTTACGAGCATATCAAACAGTAGCTTCATAAGTTTTTAGCCTTCAAAGTTGTCGGCCGGACTAAAGATGTTGCTCTCCTAAGTATGTCCAATAACGACTTTGCAGAGTAAATATTTTTGCGTATCCGGCCTTCTGCAACACTTAATGGCTTACAAAGGTTTTTTTATTAAAGGCTACAGGCAAGATAAAAAGAAAACCTTTATTCAGCACAGCCACTATTCGATATTTATGCTCGACAGGAGACGTGCACGGCATGACACATTTCCCTATTCCTAAAGAAGAAACGAATAATACTCCCAGAGGTTGAAGTAAAGTTTCTCGTAAATTCTGCTTGTGACGATGATTCGGAACAAACAATGGACCTTGCAATTGAAAGCGTCAATTTTACCCAATCTATAATAAAGAAGAGAAAAATATTAAGTTTAAATATGTAGCGATAAGCTTTTAAACACTTTTACCTATGCTCATACCGAGTTCCTTGCAATATGTACATAAATAGTCCACACAAAAACAGAAATGTAAAAAAAGGCCAACTTTCTTTCCAAAATTTCGGCCATTAAAAGTAGTGATATATAAATTTTGACCAAGTTCTTATTTGGCACAATACCTCACACAGAAATATGCTATGCATTATATAAATTTGTAATCTTAAGGGTGTCATATAATTTCTAGATAATCTGCTAACTTGACAGCATTTTCTAGTCGGCTAAGTCTGCTTAGCCGAAGTACATAAATCAAAAGGATATGCCCAATGTGCATGCAAAGTTTCAATAGGGTAGCTGGTGCTTTAATTTTTGGATTTTCCTAAATCAATTAGGACTATTTGTCTACAAAATGTCAGCTCTGTACAGTATAATATTACATAAAATTGTCATGGGTCTTGCCCCGCTGACTTATATATCTGTTAGTGCTTATGGTTCATGTAAAAATTCGTATGAAAAAGCTATTGCAAAATACATGAGTACTCTACAAGAAATGAATGACTGAAACTAACACAAACAACATTTTTTTACTAACACATTTGCAACAAATTTACATTCAATTCAACGGGGTTTATAGTTGCTCTACTCTAACATACTTATATGCTAGAGTGGAACATCTAATGTACATTTGTCAAAAATTCTAAAATATAAAATTTTATTGAAAATAATTTATAGTTCGTTCGGTTTGTAAAATTAAAATATAGGAAAGTGATCAGAAACTTGTGATGTTTGTGGAAAAGTATGATAAGAACAATATTTTACAAAAGAAATTTTATAAAGTTTAATTTAAATATGCATACATATGTACATATTGTCATGTGAGAACTTAAGTGTCCAATATCCAATAGTTTATAATGGCATATTGGGCACTTAAATTCTCACATGACGATATATATTCGTTTCATCAGATCTGATGATTTTTGCATTAGTACTGATTAGTCAGCTCTGACGATGCTTTCATCAGCACTGATTAGTAAAAGACTGTGGAGTGAGCAGTTCAGATATATGTTTTACTAGTTCATAAAGTTCACAAGTATGAGAGAGAAATAAAATCACACGTACACGAATGTTTATATCAGTTTTTTCATATTGCCCTTAACAATATGATTGAAACTTCTGATGTATATGCCCATCAGAAATGGCCATCAGATGGATGCATCAAATGACCGTCAATGTTTTTGTAGGGTAATAGACAAAAAACTGTTAAGCCGAATTACATGAAAGAAAAAGCAAAGATTTATGGGTGTGAAAAGTTTCAATAAGACTGAACTTAATTTTGAGTTTACAGTGCTTTTTCCCGCACCCTGATTGTAGCTTCTGGTTTTTTAGATTTTTCTTACTGATCTCTCGTCTAGATTTATTTGTGTATGAAATTTTAGCTCTCTAGCGCGAATTATACCTTTAAATTTTATGAGCATTACCCCTCATACTATTTTAAACTCACAAACTCACGCAGCGCTTATAATTCATGCTAATTTTCTTCCAAAATATGCTAGACTGAAGTAGATTAAACACAAGGCTAACATTTTATGGGAGTGATCACGCCCACCTTTTAAGGTGATAGTTTAAAGTCTTGTATACGTGCAACGTGTATGCAAGGTTTCACTAAAATGACTTGAGTTAAAAGCTGTATATTAAGGTTTTAGTACCAAACAATATTAGCGTGGCCAATCCAATTCTGGTAAAATTTTTTGGTTTTTAAAATTTTTCTAGTTGGTTTCTCCCCTAGACCTACTTGTGTATCAAATTTCAGCTCATAAACGCAACTTTTAATTTTTAGTTTTTATGGACACAGCCCCGCCCCTCCGACTAAAATTTCCGTGTTTTCATGTTTTTCTTGTTGTTGCCCTGCCCACTTTTCCAAACTCAAAATCTTTTTTCGGCAAGTTTCGTTGCAAACGGATAATAATACATACATAAATAGTATATCTTAATATGCTGAGCCGGAGTACACGAAAATGAGGTTTAAATTGTATGGGAGCGTCAACGCCCAATTTTTTAATGAAGAATTTATAGCCTTGCATTATCGCAGTATATATGCCAAAAATCAATAAAATAGCTCCCATTAGGCGCCTTAGATTTTCTTTTTTAATTCTGACCTTTATGGGCGTAGCCTCGCCCTCCTGGCTAAAATTTTTTTGTTTTCAGATTTTTTTAGTTTATGACTCACCCACACCTAATTCTATATCAATTTTAGCTCACTAGAACAAATTTTAATATTTACGGGCGTAGCTCAGCCCCCCTCGTTACGATTTTTGGGTTTTCAGATTTTTCTAGTTCATTACTCACATAGGTCTACTTGTGTACCAAATTTCAGATATCTAGCTATAGCGGAAGTGCTTCATAATATTGAATATGCACTTTTTGCACCTCCTTATATCCAGAACCTTTCATTATAAAACTTTTAAACTTCGCATATGAGGTTACATGAGTTTATTCTAATTATAGTTTAAATTTTATAATTTTACGATTACGGGGAACAAAGTTGTGAGGGGGTAAAAACAGCTCGCAAGGCTTCCTGTAAATATACAGACTGCGTGCATTGGCCGGCACTTGGCCTGGAACGCTACTGTGCGCCTAGATAATTAATATTATTTATTTATATGACATATTTCAATAGCATAAAAAAAAGTTTCATAGGCACAACGGAATAAAACAATGTTTTCATAATAGCAACGAGAATCGCATTTTATGTAATTGTGAAAAGTATTAGGAAAAATGGTTGTGAAAATTAAAATTAAAAGTTTTTTTTTCATTTCACATCACAGAACAGAACAAGAAGCTTATTTAAAATAAATGGTTACACTTTATATGATACAAAGGACCCGAGAGGAAGAGCATGTGATGGATCAGCAATTCTGATTAAGTCAAGACTCAAGCACTATGTCCTTGACAACGTTAGTGAAGAATATTTGCAAGCAACGAATATTTTCGTAGAAAACTTTTGTGCGAATTTCGTGATATTATCAATTTACTCACCTCCCAGATTTTCAGTTACCGAAGATCAGTATGAGAAGTTCTACAAATCGCTTGGATCTTGTTTCGTGGCAGCTGGTGACTACAATGCAAAACATACGTACTGGGGATCACGTCTTGTTGCACCTAGAGGTCGAGCCTTGTTCAATACAATTTCAAAAATGGGCTTAGTTGTCATTTCGAGTGGGGAGCCTACTTACTGGTTTACTGACGTAAGAAAAATTCCAGATGTTATAGATTTTGCCGTCACGAAAAATATTCATAGGGACTTAATTCATGTAGAGGCCTCTCTAGATCTGTCCTCCGATCACTCTCCAACAATAGTTACAATTTTCAACCCACTAAGGAGTGATTTAACTAACTTAGATGTGAAGATGATTAATGGAATCAACTGGCTGGTATTCAAAAAATATCTTAGTAGTCACTGCGTAGAAAACATTCAGCTTAGATCATGCGATGATATTGAATTTAACATTGCCAATCTTAACGAAAATATTAAACAGGCTGCTGAACACGCCACTACATCCTATCCGCAGACCGGCTTTAACAGAATTTATTCTACGGAAATTGAACGTCTTGTATGTGAAAAAAGGAGAGCTAGAAGAGAATGGCAACAACACAGATCACCCCTAAATAAAATCAGACTTAAAGAATGTACTAAACGACTCAAAGAGCTGCTATCGTCGGAAAAAACTGCACTACTGGAAAAGTATTTAGAAGGTCTTGATGTAACGTCCGCATCTAATTACTCTTTATGGTGCGCTACTAGAAATCTTAAACGACCCGTTGATGTTCAATCACCATTGTGTACTGCGACCGGAGGCTGGGCAAGAAGTGATAGTGAGAAAGGTAACTTATTTTCTGAGCATTTAAAATCTGTATTCACTCCCAATTCATGTACGGGTGCTGCTGATTTACCGAGTGTAGTTTCTCTACCCCCTCGTCCCTTAAGGTTTAAGATGCGTGAAGTACAAAAAGTAATTGCTGAACTCAACCCCAAGAAAGCTCCAGGTATTGATGGCATTAGTAACAAAATGCTCATGAACTTGCCTCATATTGCAATAAGAATCCTGCTATTTACTTTTAATGCTATTTTAAGAATGCAGTATTTTCCACATAACTGGAAACTGGCCAAGATCAAAATGATTCCAAAGGCGGGCAAAGATCTTACCAAGACTGAGTCATATAGGCCTATAAGCTTACTATCTACAATCTCAAAGCTTTTCGAAAGCTGCTCATGACTAAATTGTCTAAAATTTTAACTGATAATCGGTGCATCCCGGACCATCAATTTGGCTTTAGAACTCAGCACAGTACGATTGAACAAACGCATAGACTGGTCCAAGTTGTAAGAAGAACATTTGAAGAAAAGAAGTATTGTTCTGCTCTCTTTATTGATGTTTCTCAGGCATTTGATAAAGTATGGCACGAAGGCCTAGTTTTAAAATTGAAGACATATCTGCCAATAAACATTCAAAAGCTTTTGGAAAGTTATATTATTGATAGGAAGTTCACTCTTGTGGAAGGAGAGTTCGCGAGTGTGCCCGACTCTATATCTTCTGGTGTGCCACAGGGTAGTATTCTGGGTCCTGTCTTGTATTTAATATATACTTGTGATATGCCTGTAAGCAATAATATCCCTATCTCTACTTTTGCCGATGATACAGCCTGTATGAGTGTGCACGAAAACCCTTATGAGGCATCCCGCAATCTCCAGGAACATATCACTCAGCTGGAAATATGGTTGAACTTATGGAGAATTAAAGTCAATGAACAAAAGTGTGTCCATATAACGTTCACCCTAAGAAGAGATACTTGCTCCCCCATTCGAATCAACAATCAAAATATTCCTCAACATTCCCAAGTGAAATACCTTGGTATACACCTTGATCGAAGACTTACATGGAAACATCATATTGACTCTAAGGTAACTCAGATGAAACTTAAGTTAACTCAAATATATTGGTTGATTGGCAGAAACTCAACACTCAGCCTAGACTGCAAACTTTTATTATACAAGTCGCTTTTGAAACCAATATGGCGCTACGGAATTCAGTTATGGGGCACTGCTTCAGCTTCCAATGTCGACAGAATCCAACGAAGGCAAAACAAAATTTTACGGTTAATAACATCGGCTGCATGGTACATCTAAAATTCTATTATACATCGTGATTTAAATATGCCACTAGTGACTGAAGAAATTGCAAAATACGCAGGCAAATATTTAACAAAACTCGAAACACATCCTAATCCGCTTGCTCGTAATATTTTGAAATTTACTGGAGACATCCGCTTAAAAAAGAGGGACACACGGGCTCTTATACCTAACACTCCAGATGGGACTACTTGAAAATACTTTCCCCCCCCCCCCCCCCCCTTTTTTTGATTATCACTACTAATGTATTATTTATAACTACCACTAAGTTTATGTCCGACACTGGTCTGGCCTAATAATTTTTTTTTATAGATTTAAGATTTGAATACTTATTGTTAGTTCATATAGGGTGTTTTTTTAAGAGGTATAGAACTTTGAATTGAAATAAAACACAAGAAAATCGTTTTAATGTCCATCAATTTGGCTTTATTGGAAGGATAATTTTATGCCATTAATGTTTAAATATGATTTCGGGCATGTGGCCGCCGCGGCTGGCTCGACTAAAGCCAATTCTACAGGTCCGATTTTCAACCACTTTTTCGAGCATATGGGGCCGTATGTTGGCAATAACGCCACGAATGTTGGCTTTCAAGTCCCCTAACGTTTCTGCTTTGTTGGCGTAGACGACCGACTTCACATATCCCCAAAGAAAATAATCCAATGGTGTCAAATCACACGATCTTGGTGGCCAATTGACAGATCCATTCCGCGAAATTATGCGCTCATCGAATGTTTCCTTCAATAAATCGATTGTGACGTGCGCTGTGTGGCATGTAGCGCCGTCTTGTTGGAACCACAACTCATCCACATTCATGCCATCCAATTCGGGAACAAAATAGTCGGTTAGTCGGCTCCAATTGCTGTGCACGGTGGCGAATCGATTCATTCGGGTCCTCTTCAACACTTTGCTCTACAGCGGCAATTGTTTCTTCGGTGCGCACTGTTCGACGTCTCTGCGGATGCGTATTATCACATAAAGTAAACGTAGTGCGAAAACGATCCATGGTTAACCGAATTAATTGCTCTGATGGACGATTATGTCGACCATAAAATGGACGGAGCTTGCGGTAAACTTCGCGAACTGAACCATTATTTTCGAAATAAATTTGCACGATTTGCAAGCGTTGTTCTTTTGTCAACCTGTTCATGATGAAATGGCAAACCAAACTAAATATTAATCACTTGACAGCTGACAAAATGGCCGCCAGTTAAAAAAGTGATGCCAACTTAAAGTTCTATACCTCAATAAAAAACACCCTTTATATGAAGATACAGTAAATAAATACATGCTTAAAAGAAAAAAAAAACATCACAGAACCAGAATCGACCCCTGTCGTCTACTTTTTTATTATTACAACGTATATGCAAAGTTTCAATTATGTTATTAGCGTGTTAAATGTTATGGGCGTCTTAACATCCCTTTTTAAACTAAAGATTCTAGCCTTGTGTTATCGCAACGCGTATGCAGAATTTAAATTCAACCGCTGCAGTTAAACGCTTTGGACTTAATTTTCAATTCTTAGTTTTATGGGCGTTACATCGCCCTTCCTGTCTAAAATGACCATGTTTTCAATTTTTGTTAGGTGGTTACTTACCTATGTCTAATTTTGTACCAAATTTCATATCTCTCTAGCTATAGCGGAAGTGCTCATAATATTCATGAGTGAGTCAGTGAGTTTGCTTTAACATATCGCGCCATATCCGCCAAAATAACTTAAGCGACATATTTTTCGAATTTCAATTTTTGACCAAAACTGATTATTTGCGATCGTAAATAGTAGATTTTAGTCAAAAAAGCGAAGTCCGAAAAATGTGTCGCTTAACCTATTTTAGCGGTTATGGCTCGATATGCACTTTTTGAACCTCCTTATTTCAGGACGCTTTCATTGTACAAATTTCAAACTTCACGTTTGAGTTTGCATGATATATATTATAAATATGGAATAAATTTGATCATTTGACGATACAGGCGAACAAAGTTTTAAGGCAGGGGGGGGGGGGGGGGGTAAAATCAGAATTCCTGTAGAGACGCATGCACTGTTTTTCTTGATTTTTAAGGGGGCTGAAGCAAATTTGAAAGCTTATAGGGCAGAGTATTTTTGAAATTTTTTTTCGGAGGAGGTTTAGAGGTTGCACAAGTCGAATTTTTGTCAAATATCGAGTTTGTCGGCCGTTTATTGTACTCTATTCATAACTTCAACCGCAATTTTCTTCAGTTTTGATAAAGAAATTTAAAAGAAACATATCCAAGTTAATTCTTGTAGGTATTGGCGTAGCTAAGCAATTTGTGGGGGAGGGCAAATTTTTTTTCTTATTTTTAATGCGATTATGGGTTTTCCTAATATGTACTCTCTCTCTTTTCACACACAATAACCAACCTTAGCCAGTGTGCACACTTAATTTTTTTTACATTAGGTAGAATCGACAAAAAAAAAAATCGGTAGATTTGAATGAAATTCTGTAGAAAATTTTTTTTTATTCAGAGAAACATAAAAAATAACAATTCACAGAAACATAAAAAATAACAAAATATATTAACTTATATATAAAGGGAAGTGCAAGGAGTATCAAACTAAACAGGTTCCAAAAGCGCATTTAAAACTTCACATGTGATTGGAAATTAAACTACCATAAACAATGAAGCATTTCCAACAAAAAAAGTGTCATCCTCAGTTATTTGCCCTTACCCTTTATATAGATGTGCTATGCATATATCAAATAATATACATAAATAACAGGAATTCAGTTTTTAAATAACTTTTAATTGACAAACATTTGTAACTACAAAGATTATCAGGGCTATCATGAATAAAATTCCGCGTGAAATTCTTCTCTGGGAACAATTCCAACTAATAGCAAGTAATAGGGCAAACAAAAAATTCTAATTGGAAAAGGGAGAAATTTCACGCGGAATTTTATTCATGATAGCCCTGTATATGTAAGATCCATTTATGAATTTAAACTTTTGTTCAAAAATTATTGAGGGCAATTATGAATAAAATTCGGCGAGAAATTTTTCCCGGGGAACAATTCCAACTTATAGCAAGTGATAGGGAAAACAAAAAATTCTAATTGGAAAAGGGAGAAATTTCTCGTGGAATTTTATTCATAATTGCCCTGATTAAATCATTGGTAGGAATAAATATTTCATCCCCAAAGCACAATTCTTTGACAAATATTGGGTTACTTATATGTAGTTTCAGTGTTTAACCGATTTCTTTGTTCTGTTTTAATTATTTTCAAGACAGAAAATTACCACTCTGCGGCCGCACTGCTATGTGGCAAAATAGGCAATTTACACATATATCGACTTATGTGTAGAATCTACCGAATATCGGTAGAAGTGTGCACACTGACCTTAGCAATTATAAGAGCTGAATTAGCTAAGTAAATTCGTCGTTATTGTGCTTCACAGGACGAATTTATGCAGCGAATTCATTTCAACGAATTTGACGACGTGGACGAAATTCGTCGTTCGTCCCAGTTTTGTTCCTAGCATTAAATAATCCATTTTTTTTTCGTTTAACTCATAATTTAACATTTTTTTTAGAAATTTGTATTGAATTTTAATCAAATGCGTTCCTTTACTACAACAGTTTGGAACACAAGTAGACTTAGGTGACTAACCACCAAAAAAAATCTGAAAACCTGAAAATTTTAACTAAAGGTGCGGGGCTACACTAATAAAGATGAGAATTAAAAAAAACAAATCTAAGGTAAATGACATCCACACAAAAAGATAAATGTGAAAAAAGGCCAAGTTCCTTTTCAAAACTTTATGACACCCTTACGATTACATATTTATATAATGCATAGAATATTTCAGTGATAGGTATTGTGCCAAACAAGAACTTGATCAAAATTTATATCTCACTACTTTTAATTTCCGAAATTTTGGATAGGAACTTGGCCTTTTTCCACATTTATATTTTTGTGAGGATCAAAAAACACAAATGTACCGTTATATGCATATTCTTCCTCATTACCATAAAAAATGCATTAAAAAATTTAAATGTTTTCATTGTAAAGCGCTGTAGTACATAAAATTAAAGGTATTCACGTCAAAAGTTGCACTGTTGCAGAAAAGCAAAATTGCAAAATTTTCAAAAAAAAAAATATGACAACAACCACATAGAAAATTATTTTGCACAAGTGATGCAAAATTGTCAGGGTCTGAGTAAGTGCAAGATTATCAGAGTAAATTTTGCAAAGTTGTGCAACATTTTATGGCATTGCCAATCAAAAAAAAAAAAAAATTGACAAAAAGTACTTATAAAATCAACCATACATCAAATTACAACGCAGAAATACCCAAATGTTTTTCTTTTAAATGGAAAAACAAGTGGTTGAAGATATTTGCGATACAAATAAATTAATTAAAAAACTATAAAATTAAAAAATATTTAAAAATCCTTAGCTAGAAATTATAAAGAAATCTTAAAATTCGATTTTAAGATAACAAATACATGATTTTGTTATTTTCAAAAGACCTATCGCTCAAATAGGTATTAGAATTTTGTTAAATAATACCAATATTATTAATATTGATATTTTTATTAGTGAATTAATTACAGAATTAGTCAGCGAAGTTACAACACTTCGTTTCAGCATTTAAACAAACTGTTTTAACAATTAAGAAACATACGAATACAATGTTTATATTTATGCACATATTGTGTTGCTTTATAGACAATTAAACCAAATGGGTTGCTCACGTCAGAAAGTGCAACTATGCATTTTGCAAGATTTGACCTGAATACCTTTATTATATTTCAATCGCTTTTTACATAACATATTTGTTTTTGGAAAATTTTTCCTGGTTCCTCAGAATATTGATCCTGTGTTATTTTTTTTGAATATCAAGTTACGGACTTTTGCGTAATAAAATCTGGTGGGTCTTTAAGCCGATGAGAGAATAGCATTCCAAGCGAATCGGTCTTCTGCGCTCTTCCTCCAATTTCTGACGTTTAGGTCCATTAGATGTCGTTGGACCTGATCTTTCCATCGGAGCTTCGGTCGTTCTCTTCTGCGACACATTCAGGATCATACTCGAAAATTCTTTTCACTGAAGCTTCTGCATCCACCCGCACAACATGTCCTATCCAGCGCAATCTTTGCAACTTTATGCACTTAATAATGTCAATGTCGGCGAACAGCTCATACAGTTCATGGTTCATACGATACCGATAGTCTCCGCTTACACAAACCGGTCCATATATTTTACGAAATATTTTTCTCTCAAAATCGCCAAGTTCAGCTTCATCTGCTTGCGCAAGTACCCATGCCTCTGCACCATAAAAAAGCACGGGTAATATGAGTGTCTTGTAGAGTGTTATTTTCGTTCTTCGAGAGAGGGCTTTACTACTAAACTGCCTGTTTACCCCAAAGTAGCACCTATTTGCTAGTATTACTCTTCTTTGTATTTCCAGGCTGATGTTATTGCTCTTATTAATGGATGACCCAAGGTACACAAAATCCTCTACAACACCAAAGTTATAGTTGCCGACGTTCAGAGTTTCACCCAATCTAGTACATTTTCTGTTCGTTGAAACCATCAGTTTGGTTTTGCTTTCATTAACTGGTAAGCCCATTTTCAACGACTGCCTCTCAATGCCTGCAAAGGTAGCAGTTACATCTCGCAATGTCCTACCTATGATATCAATATCATCAGAATATGCGAGGAGCATGTGCCTCTTGGAGAAAATTGTTCCATTTCTATTAACTGCCGCATCGCGTATGACTTTTTCTAAGGTGATGTTGAAAAGCTCGCACGATAAACAGTCACCTTGCCTGAATCCACGTGTTGTGACGAAAGATTCGGAAAGACTATTTCCGATTTTCACTGATGATCTAGAATCATTTAGTGTCATCCAACAAAGTCTTATCAACTTCGCCGGAATCTCGAATTCAGACATGGCCTGATACACTTTTGTTCGAAACGGGCTGTCAAAAGCGGCTTTATAATCAACGAATAGGTGGTATGTGTCGATTTGCCTTTCGTGCGCTTTTTCCAGGATTTAACGTAGTATGAATATCTGGTCTAAGGTGAATTTTCCATGTCTAAAACCGCATTGGTGAGGGCTAATTATTTCATTGGCCTTTGGTTTTAATCGTGCACACAATGTCGTAGCCAAGATCTTATAAGCGATGGGAAGCAGTCTTATGCCTCTATAACTGGCACAGACTGATTTCTCACCTTTCTTTTGAACAGGGTATAGTACACTGAGTTTCCAATCATTGGGCATGTGTTCCTCCAAAAAAATTGCTCCAATAAGTTGATGCATACACCTAATCAATTCATTGCCTCCGGCTTTAAATAGCTCTGCTGGCAAACCATCAGGTCCAGCTGCGTTGTTGTTTATCAGTCTGGATATATGTAGCTAGCTATTCCTACCTCAATCTCGCTGGGCGGTGTACATTCAATACCATCGGTATCGATTCACAGAAAAAACAAAATTTCGTTTTCAGTAACCAAATTCATTGAATCAGTAAATATTTTGTATGAATACGGACCTGCAAAGAAATTTGTAGATTCTGATAACAATTTTGTAAAAATTTAACTGAAAAAAAAATTATTTTTAGTTAACTTATTATGGCATTAGCGAAAAAAGTTAACTGAAACTCAAAATATTTTCAGTCAAATGTATTAAACAGAAAAACATTTTTGCAGATTTTTTTTGTATTATTCAGAAATTTTTTTGTTACAATTTACAAATACATTCACTAAAATTTTTCGTATTATCGGAAAATAAATTAAATGAATCAATAACAATTCTTACCAATTTTTCTAAAAAAAATTAGTAAAATTTTTATTTAAAAAATATAACTGAATCAAATAAAAGGTTCAACTATTTTTTTTACTTTCAAAAGTTGGCTTGTTTTTATGGTTAAGCATTTCGTTCCCGCTTTTGGAACTCGTCAGTAGACTTCAACCCAAAAAATTTTTGAATTTAGCTAACAAACTCCGTATGTTTATAGCAAGACTCTTAATACTATATTGAGAATCACAATATACAAACATAATAAGTTTGAAAACCGAAAACAAAAATCTTTAAAAAAATAAAATGTTTTTTTTATATATATAAAATAATTTGTAGAAAAAGTTAAAAAAAAATCAGAAAATTTTTTTTTTACAGTATATAAAAATAAATAAATTAAACTGAAAATAACAAATTTAAATATAAAAAAATAGATCTGAAAAATTTGTTAAAAATTTTAATTAATATAGATAATTTTTATTCTATGCAGCTTTTTTTACATAAAATAAAATTGGAACAAAAAATTTACTGGAACAGTAAAAAATATTTACTGAAACTAACTTAATTACGTTTGTTTGAAAATTTTTTGGGAATAATTTTTTCCTGTGTTGGATCAATGATATCTTCATTGCTGCTCTCCTGAGATACCAACAAATTACAGAAATGTTCTTTCCATAACCTCAGCACGCTTTCTTCATCAGTCACCAGATTGCTTTGTTGATCCTTACAGGAGGAAATGCCAGTACAAAAACCCTCAGTCTGCCGTTTTACTTTCTGATAGAACTTTCGGGCTTCATTTCGCGTCCTATACATCTCGATTTCCTCACACTTGCGCCTTTCGAATTTCCTCTTTTTACGTCGAAATAGGCGTTTCCCTCTCTCCTTTTCTCCCGATATTTCTCTTGCCTACTTCGCGTTGCTACTGTATTGAGTGTTGCCAAATATGCTGCATTTTTCTGTGCAGTAGAGTTGCGACATTCATCGTCGTACCATGCATTTTTTTGGTACTGGTCGTTGATGCCCTAGTACGACCTGTGCACCTTTCTCCATTGAATAGGCGATATGATGCAATTGAGCACGAACATCATCGGGACAAGGAGTGCTCTCGTGTAACAGTTGGGTCATTCGAGTGGAATAAGCGGTGGAAATTTGTTGTATTCATAGCATTTTGATGTTAAACCTTCGGCGGGTCGGAGCACGCACGTTTCTCGCCATATTCAATCTTGTACTTATCTTGGCTGCGACAAGGTAATGATCGGAATCAACGTTGGCTGCGAGAATCAAACGTACGTCCAAGACACTGAACGCGTGCCTTCCATCAATCATAGCGTGGTCGATCTGGTTTTTTGTGATCTGATCTGGGTATGTCCATGTGGCTTAATGGATATTGGGATACTGAAATCTGGTGCTGCTAACCACCATGTTACGTGCCGCTGCGAAAGATGTCAGTCTCATACCGTTGTCAGTCGTTTCCTCATGAAGGCTGAATTTTCCAACTGTTGGACTAAAGATACTTTCCCTACCTATTTTGGCATTGAAATCACCTAGAATAATTTTAATGTTATGGCTGAGACAACGATCATACACTTCCTCTAGGCGCTCGTAGAATGTATCTTTAATATGTTCATCCTTGTCTTCCGTAGGGGCATGTTCACATATCAGGCTGATGTTGAAAAATTTCGGCTTTATGCTGATCGTAGCTAGTCGTTCATCAAGTGGTGTAAAACGGTTGACTAAATGACTAACTTTTTTACTAACAACAAAACCGCATCCAAACTCATGATTTGTTTCATGGCAGCTGTAATAAATGTCACCTTTAGATGTTTTGGTGACACCATGCCCATTCCATCGTATTTCCTGGATTGCAGTTACATGGTTTTTGTATTTCTCCAGTACATCCAATAATTGGGTTGATGCACCTGGTGTGTACAATGTTCGCACATTCCAGGTGCAAAACCTTAACTCGTGGTCCTTTATACGTTTGCGGGGGTCGTCAACACTAAGAGGGGTCCGTTTTAACTTATTCGTTTCCTTTTTCATTGTGAGTAGTTTTTTACAGACGTGGGCTACAAGCCCGACGCACCAACCAAAGGTTTAAAGTCCTTAGGAATTGGACTTGACTTTGCGCATCACATGCTAGTTAACTCCACAGACAGGCGTCCGGGAGAGGTATCCACTGGTACCACAAGAAGGTTAGTGTCTACGTCTTAAAATATAAAAGCGCCAAGATAGAGTCTGGTCTTTGCCGAGTTAAAGTCAATAAAACCCATTGCTTGGTGTTTAATATCACCATCACCACTCATTTTTAATGTACTACATTAAAATTTTTCGTAATTTTCCATAAATTTTGTAAATAACTCTTTATAAATTTTAAAATTTTTATAAAAATTAAAAAAAAACTGATGATGCGATTTAAAAGGTCAATTATTTTTAAATAATTAAAAAAAAATTAAAATTGCTCTTACTGTTCCTGAGTTATGCCATTTTTAAGGTTTGTACCCGATGAATATACATATAATTTTCAAATGTCAAATGTTATGCTTTGTATTCAGCTGGCCAATATTATTTGATAACTATTTTGTTTATATACATATATATTTTCGATTGCGAATTTATTTGCAAATACACCCAGAATATGAAAAAATTTTATAAAAAATATAGATATTAAATAACAAAAACAATTCATTTGCTCAAGAAAAATTAGAAAAAGTTTATTGCAAGCTTGGAAGATTAAAACTAAAAGTTATTTAACAGTTACTCGTTGATCTCGGATAACACGAGTGCACGGTCATTACAAATAGTAATCAAACTGAAAAAAAATATTTAAAACTCGTGTAAAAAAGACCGAGTAAAGAAAGAGTTGAGTGTAGAGCTGTGTCGTTCATGAACGAACGAGTACAATTGAACGAATCAGTAAAATGAACGAAGTGAAACGGTCACTTTACTGAGCTGTTTTGGCTCAACAGTGCTGATAAAAAAAAGTACAATTAAACGAAATCAACGAGCGACCGCACCTGGGTGTTTGTTTTGTTTTTTTTTATTCATGCGAGGTTTTTTGTGA
Source organism: Tachina grossa (assembly GCA_949987645.1). Lineage (NCBI taxonomy): Eukaryota > Metazoa > Arthropoda > Insecta > Diptera > Tachinidae > Tachina > Tachina grossa. The sequence goes on along the minus strand of OX465277.1, from coordinate 61,945,219 downwards.
CATTCTGGTTTTTATTTACTTTTTGCCTGCTTTAAGTAACAGTATGACCATTATGAAATTAATAAAATTGCCTTTAATATTTCTTAAGTTTTTAGAACATATTAAGAGTTTTTTTTAACAAATTCGATTCGTAGATATTATAAACAGTTAATTTTTATTCTTTATATGTGGCTCTTTTGGCAATATGAATCTTTTGATTTCTTATTCCTAAGAATATAAAATATTTAATAGCTTTTAATTGCTGATTTTTTGTTTCTTATATATTCTATTGTTTGTTTTGCTTATATTGCTAAACAAATCATAAAAAACTCACTGCACAGTCCCTTTATTTATTTGACGAATCAACTGTTTGAACGAAATGAACGAACTCGTTCTCTTTTAGAAAATAAACGAAAATTGGCGGTCACTTGAATGAACGATTTGGCAGAGCTCTAGTTGAGTGCATCTTCCAAATTGTTATTTTATTGCACTGGTAAGTCGTTTTTATTATGGAGTAGTCAACAAAATAAGCAATTTTATTTAAAAATAGTTATGCATTTGGTGAAAACAAGAGGTGTGTGGCTTAGCGTTTATGATAAACGTATTGACATCAAAATTTTGCGTTTAGTGGTAAAAAATCTACATACGCCAAGTAGCGAGAATATATTAGTAGAAGAAGACAACATTAAAGATAAAAAAATTTAAGGATTCATTTCCAAGCCCAGTCTTATTTTTTTGAAGTTTGTAATGTTTCAATAGATTTTTAAAAATTAAATGATGAAAATTGGGAAGACAACAAGACATTTCTAGGTGCAAAGAGTAAATTAAACATTTACAAGTGGTTTTATGGGGTCATAAATGAATATTATGGAAATTACAAAAGTCCTGAACAACCTATATCCTTTACCAGTTTTGATGAGGGGTATAAAAAGTCACTAGAAATGCTTGAAACTTACAAATTGGTATTACTTTGATTTACAAATATGTAAAATAAGAAAGTGATATACATATCTGCATACGTAAGTAATAGCGAAAGAAAGTTGAGGATATAGTGGAATGAAATTTTGTAAGAATTCAAGGGACTGGTTTTCTGTCGTAAAGTGGAACAAATAATGTCAATGTAAGAGTTTTCTTGAGTCTCTGGCAACCAAACTGCGTTAAGTTCAGATGACAAAAGGGGCTATACTTGACAACGTGGCAAGTAATGGCGATCGGCAGCGTGATCAGGTGCTTGTCACATTTATTTAAAAGAAATCGAATGAAAATTGAATAGGAATGTGAGTATTGTACTATGTTTAATAGCAATTTATCAAAGTACAACTATTTTTTTGCTAAGTCTTTTGTTATTCTAACTCCATTTATAAACTCTTAGATAATTTCATAAAATCGAAACCATGTAAGATTAATCGCCTCTTTCCACAGACTCTTACGAATGTACAGCTGTAGCGAAGTTTGTATTCCCCGCATACTCACTACAACCCTAACAACCGTTCTCAAAATCCAGCAGATTAACTTGGTTCGAGTTAAACTGTGAATGATTTGATGAATAACGAAAGGCGAGAAAAATACCAAAACTGTAATAAATTATATCATGGATATTTTAGGTGTTACCACAAAATGTAATGAATATGAATTTCTTGTGACATGTGTGGCACTGTGGCGCTAAATTAGTTGCAAGAGCATCTACTGAATGGTTGGGTTACACAAGAACAAAAGCTGAAATACAAATTGATTTTTATTTGTGTGTTTTATGATTATTTTTAACGAAAAGTGAATTTTTTTTCCAAATACATACAGCAAATCGATTCAAAATGAGAAAGATGAAAAAAAGGAATGATAAACCTGTTAATACTTGAAGATTAATGAGCATCTAAATTATTGTTGACTTCAGAAAATTTTAATGGCTATTCGTCATGGTTATTAAATGTTTAACACAAATCAATTCTAATTGGATTTTATTGTGCGATAAGAAATAACGCAAAATCAAAACTACCCATATGTGAAATAATTTCCAAAAATAATTTTCTCTGGCATTGTGCATCTGATAACTTTCATTTGTCTTTTCCCCTTCTTCCTTCTTTCCGTCTACACAACTTTATTATAAATTTGATATAAAAATATGAGATTTCCTTAATAATTGTTTATATTTCTAGTAGAATGATGATTATTATTTTCAGGTTTTATTTAATCCTAACAAAGTCTTGGGATATTTAGGTAGGTTTCAATGGATTACAACGTAATGAGTTGTGCTTATTTATCTGATTATTTTGGTAGATAAAAGGACTACTTATTGACAATGATGTTAACAAAGGTTTTTATATCATTCTCTGAAAGTTATTCCTTGGCAAGTTACAACAATTAGAAGGCAATGAATAACACATTTAGTTCAAAGATTCGCTAGCACATTAAAACAAATATTTATCTCTTAAAATAACAAGCAAAAAATTAGAAACTAGAAGACCATACAAAAAATCATATTAACTTAACATCATGAACATGACTCTGGATTCACTGAGTGTGTATAAAAAAAAGAACTTCTTAAAATGACAACCGTATTTAAAAATCATTAGATATGATCCAAATTCGCACTACTTCTAGATCATATCTTCAGCATCCTACCAAAAAGCCATCGAAGAAAAGGCAGCTGTGATGTCTGACATCACGATTAGAAATTTCAAGTGGATATCCAACGATTTAAATGCATATGAAGATGAAATCAATGACGTGGAATGAAATGTTGATAAATGAGATATAATAATGAGTATTTTTAAGATGATTTTTGGGTTACTGTCAGCCAACAAATGACGAATTTCTCCAGAATTAGAATTTACTATTGGCCATCTATAAGAGCATTTGTAATTACACACCTTTCAAGAGATCGTGTTTTAAAACTTAGAAATTAGTAAAAAAAAAATGTAATAACCTTCTAAAACGAAATAGACTGAGTATTGACGAACAATTAATTTCTTTTAGGTAAAAAACTCAACTAAAGCAATACATAACAGTTAAACCGAGTCCTGCGGGTCTAACAAAAATGATGTATTGGCTTCACCAGACGTACTTGTCTTGGATGTTTTTATTTTCTAAGGGTAAAAGGCAAAGTCGAACGGAAAATCAAACCCGATTTTGGTGTTGGTGATACAGTGGTCGAAGGACTAGTAGAAAATGCACCTCAAGAAGAGAGGTATTTATGGATCGATATTTTACTCCTTCGACTTTACTTTTTGTAAAAAGGTATATATGCTACAGGTACTATTCAACAATATATACTACCAAAAACTTCTCGTTCAAAACTATCATGGTGCTTAGCCCTTGATTAAAAAGGAAGAGGTAGTTTTGATGAATTTGTGTGTCAAGATAAAAAAAATGTGTGTTTTGAAGTGAATTGAGAATAAATCCGTCTATTTAGCCACTACAACGATCGGTTCTCAACCAATTCAATGTCAAAACATGTTGATATTCGTTCTCCAAATGCTAAAAAAGATATAAAATACTAATTGAAGGATTTTATCTCGCCGATAGGCTAATAAAGGATTCTGTAAAGGTTTTCTGGCACTTCGTAGACTAGATCAAATGGATAATTTAGAAAAAGGAGAGACTTTCATGAGGTGCTGGCAATATATTTTAACCTGCGGAGTTCCAATGGAACAAGGTTTACAAAATTACTCAGACTGTACCAATTATAAAACGATTCCAACAAAATAAGTACTAGCTTCTCTGGTCTTATGCAACGTCCTACACTGCCTTCTAAGTACGACCTCCAATTGCAAAATTGTGAACAGAAAAAAATACATGCTTGGCGTCCTCTACAACGTTTCCACTACAAGTCGAATAAAACGGAACATTGTGCATTAAACAAACATGACAAGTCAAAAGCTGTGTGATATAGTATTTTTAGTCATCACCTTACTAGTTCTGATGTCTGGTATCAATGTGTAAGGTCACCCTCTTCAGTTGTTGACCAACGTTCTCGCCATTTTCGTAAACATAAATCTGTATTACCTTCCCTATCAATGACTTATAAATCGATGCGTATTACACCTGCAATAGTGAAAGTAGCTTCGCCGGACATAGATCGAAATGTGATACATACTCTCAAAGCAGCCAGCTTATACACAGACAATATCAACCGCACATACTATGTAGGATGTGCATATAAGATAATGCTCCTAACAACACCAGCGAGCAGTTTCCTCTGCAGATATTTTGCGCCTCTTGTATTTGTCATAATCTGATAATAGCTGTATCTACATATACATTACAAGTGTTCACGAAAATATATAGGTGTATACATCATCATTCCCAGGTATTTCAGAAATGGCCTCGATTCTACACACAACACAACAAGTGCCAACATTAAGGATAATAGTTTCCCTAGCTTTCCGACTACTTATCAAAACCGCTTCGGTCTTATGGTCAGCTAGAGTTAATCCCATTGAGAGGACCTTACGATCTCTACACTGGCATTTGCATTTTAAAATTCACAAAAAAAGAAGCGAACAAATTTATTGTAATGTGAAACATACATAAAAAATAGGATAGCAATATGTTTTTATGAGGACAAGACACAAAATACAAAAAACTGAGATAACGTTGTTTTAAAATTTTACAGCCTGTTAAGGAATTTAAACAGCAACAAAATAAAGAACCGATAACTGTAAATTAATTGCATATATACTAGAATTCAAATCAGTGACGGGTTGATAAAATCAACGTACATTATAATGTACACCACGAATCAAAGGATTAATACCCCCATCGTACGCTAAGTTCTACAATAGTGGTCCAAGTACCGATCTCTGGGTTACTCCACTAATAATATTGCACTGTTGCCAGCAGATATCCTGGCAACAACAATATTCTGCCAGTTTGCAGAGCACGGGGTCGATTCTCGCTCCGTGAAACTACGAAATGAATAGTTTTTTTCACGATTTCAAAGCATTTCTGATTCGGGTTCAGTAAAAAATTAAAAGAAGGGAATGGTACAAAACGTTTCACAGTTACATAACTCTGAAAAAAAAACTTAAAAAACTTTTCATATGATAAATTAATTTACACAAAAAATATTTACGTCAAAAACAGTAAAGGATCTAAGCACGCAACAGCGAAAATCAAATTTTTTTGATTGAAAATTGCCGATATTGTTAACAAAAATACTGAAATTTAAGTACATAATCAAAAATACCTTATGAATTATTTAGGGGTGGAAGTCGAAATTGCAAGCGACAATTAAGAAATTCAGTTAATAAAAAAAGATACAGTAAAAGATGCGTCTGCAGCAGTGAGTGCCAAGTTCAGAGAAGAAAAGTGCAGAGAGGTACATATAGGTCATGCCTTTGGGTCATGCTAAAATTTAAGATGATAGAATGCGGAAAATTAATTGCGGTGGTTTAAGATGTGCGCGGTAGCATTTAAAAAAGGAAATAAAAACGTCCATGATGTCACGATGGGCATCATTTCCCTTTTACAAACCTTAGCATTTTATGAGCATATCAAACAGTAGCTTCATAAGTTTTTAGCCTTCAAAGTTGTCGGCCGGACTAAAGAGGTTGCTATCCTAAGTATGTCCAATAACGACTTTGCAGAGTAAATACTTTTGCGTATTCAGCCTTCGGCAGAACTTAATGGCTGACAAAGGTTTTCTTCATTAAAGGCTACATTCAAGATAAAAAGAAAACTTTTACTCAGCACAGCCACTGTTCGATATTTAAGCTCGACAGGAGACGTGCACGGCATAACACATTTCCCTATTCCTACAGTAAAGTTTGTCCTAAATTATGCTTATGACGGTGATTCGGAACAAACAACGGACCTTGCAATTGGAAGCGTAAACTTTACCCAATCTATAATAAAGAAGAGAATAATACAACAGAATAAAACAATGTTTTCATAATACGAACGAGAATCGAATTTCATATAATTGTAACATTGATTATGAAAAATGGTTGTGAAAATGAATATGAAAGGTGGGAATACGCCCATAAAAATAAAAAATTAAATTTGCGCTAGATAGCTGTAATTTGATGGGCAAGTAGGTCCAGGTGAGTAACCAACTAGAAAAATCAAAAAACTCAAATATTTTAACCAGCAAAGACGTGGCCACGCCAATGTTGCACTGAATTTAAAATTAAATATACACATTTTAAATAAAGCCATTTTATTGAAACTTGTATGCACGTATGTAAGTGTTGAAACTATGATCTAAAAAAGTGGCGCTGCTCACACAAAATCTTGTGCTTAAAAAAGTGCCGGAGGGGGAGGGAGGGGGTGGTAACACCCTTAACATTTAAAGCTAGACTTTGCACTAGAGAACTTAAATTCGATACACAAATAAATCTAAATCAGATATTACTAAGAAAAAACTAAAATCGGAGAATTTTCAAAGGGGGCGGGGGGGCATGGGCACGTATTTTAAACTCAAAATTAAGAATTTAAGTTAAGCAGTGAGTTGCGAACTGGAAAAATCCGAAAGCAACGATTGTTACATTAGGGAGGTAGGGCCATGTTCACAAAACGTTCACGTAATATTTATTATACGGTAGAGAACTGAAATTTTGCAAACAAATAGGCTTAGGTAAATTACCAACTAGAAAAAATTAAAACACAACCTACTCTATTGAAACTTTGCGTGTAAATTGCACATATGCTAGCCTTTATTTTGTGTTTTCAAAAGTACTTCATCTGAGCAGACTTAAGAAAAACAGGGTTGTCACTCCCACTAAAATTTACGCTATATCTTACATCACACTCTAAGCCATTATTTTATGTAGTGCTACCATTTTCAACTAGCGCAGTGATTATGAACAGAAATATAGCGGACTAGAGATTTTAAGTTTAAAAAGCTTTATTAAAGAAAACCTTTCAAAAAGTAGTCAGATCCTCTCAAAAACATAAATGTGAAAAAAGGCAAAGTTCCTTTCCAAAATTTCGACCATCAAAAGTACTGAGATAAATTAAATTAAATAAATTAAAATAATTTTAAGTGAATTATTAGGAGCTGAAAATTTATTTGGTAATAAATTTCAACACTTACCTGAGGATAATCACCGTATCTGGTTTGATAGTCGAATACATATAAATAAGAGTTTCGATGATCGGCTAAATGTAGATCTCCTTGAGTTTCCTTTTGGAATGATGACACTAGGTAAAAGGGTTGACACAAGTACTCGTAAGTTAGATTTTATAACCGATTCGTGTATAAAGCTACAAAATATCTTTTTGTCGCGCACAATTGTTGACAATTGATATCTAGGCGTACGGCAGTGCGCCAGGCCAAGTTCTGGCCAATGCACGCAGTGTGTATATTTACACGAAGCCATTCGAGCTGTTTTTACCCCCCTCATAACTTTGTTCCCCGCAATCGTAAAATTATAGAATTCAAACTATAATTAGGATAAATTCATATTACCTCACATGCGAAGTTTGAAAGCTTTACAATGAAAGGTTCCAGAGATATAGAGGTGCAAAAAGTGCATATTTTAAGACATACTCACTGACCACTGACACACTCATCAAATTGATGAAGCACTTCCGCTATCGCTAGAGAGCTAAAATTTTGTACACGAGTTGATTTAAGTGAGCAATGAACCAGAAAAATCTGAAAACCCGAAAATTTTAACCAGGCGGGCGGGGCTACGCCCATAATAATTAAAATTTGTCCTATTGAGCTGAAATTCGACACAGAGCTAGGTCTAGGTGAGAAATAAAATAAAAAAAATTTGAAAACCCGGGAAATTTGGCCAGCAGGGTGGGGCTACGCCCATAAATGTTAGAATTAAAAAAGCAAATCTAAGGCGCTTAATAAAAGGTATTTTATTGAAATTTGGCATATATACTGCGATAATGCAGGCCTTGTTTTTGTTAAAAAATTAACTTAATTTAAATCTCATTTTCGTGTACTACGGTTCAGCATATTAGATACACTAGTTATGTGGGTATTATTATCCGTTTGCAACGAAACTCGACACGAATAATAAACACTTGTCGAAAAAAATCTTAAACTTGGAAAATTGGGCGGGGTTACGCCCATAAATATTAAAACTAAAAGTTGCGCTAAGGAGCTGAAGTTTGATATACAAGTAGGTCTAGGTGAGAAACCAACTAGAAAAATCTGAAAACACGGAAATTTTAGTTAAAGGGGCGGGGCTGCCCCCATAAACACTAAAAATTAAAAGTTGAGCTAAGGAGCTGAAATTTGATACACAAATATGACTAGGTGAGAAATCAACTGGAAAAATCTGAAAACCCAAAAAAGTTTATCAGAATGGGCGGGCTCACGCTAATATTGTTTGGTACTAAAACCTTAATATACAGCTTTTAACTCAAACCAATTTACTGAAACCTTGCATACAACCTTGCAGCAACGCACGTATACAATACTTTAAACTATCACCTTAAAAAGTGGGCGTGATCACTCCTATAAAAAGTTAGCCTTGTGTTTAATCTACTTCAGTCTAGAATATTTTACTAGAAAATTAGCATGAGTTGTAAGCGCTGCTCACAACAAAATTGTGAATTGAAAATAGTGGGAGGGATAGTACTCATAAAATTTAATTCTCGCTAGAGAACTGAAATTTTATATATAAGTAAGTGTAGAGTAAGCCAATAGGAAAATCTTAAAACCAAGAAGTTTTTCCGGTATGCGGGGCCACGCCTTTAAAACTCCAATTCGCACTAGAGAGCTGAAATTAGATACACAAATAAATCTAGATCAGAGATCACTAAGATAAATCTAAAAAACCTGAAGTTTCAACCAGAGGGCGGTAACAAGCACTTTTAATTCAAAATTAAGATAAATTTTATTGAATGAAGCCTTTCATACACATTGCTCTTATCCAAAATAAAAATTTCCTATTTTGAAAATTAGCCGTGACTTCACCCATAAATCTTAGCTTTTTCTTTCAGGTACTTTGCCTTAGCAGTTTTTAATTTAATATTAAGGTATTTCTTATTAACTTTTTAATATCAAACTTTGCATGAACCATAAGCACTAGAAGATATAAAATTCAGCGAGGTCAGGCCCATAAAAATTTTACGTAATATTATACTATAGACAGCTGACATTTTGTAAACAAATATTAATTGATTTACTCAATCAGAAAATCCAAAAATTAAAGCACCAGCTACCCTATTGAAACTTTGCATGCACATTGGGCATATCCCTTTGATATATGTACTTTGGCTAATCAGACTTTAATATGTAAATTTATTGAGAAAAAAGACGGTATCACGTCCATTAAAATGTACGCTGTATTTAACATGTTTCTTTCCTGAGGACTCTTACCAAATTGCGTACACACTAGCGACCCGTTGTAATGACGCAATAGTGCAATGGCATCTATGCCATTTTCAACTGGCACAGCGATCATTAATAGAAATAAGACAGACTAGAAATGTTAAGTTTTAAAAGTCTTATTATAGAAAATTTTTCAAAAAGTAGTCAGATCCTCACAAAAACACAAATGTGAAAAAACGCCAACTTTCTATCCAAAATTTCGGCCATTAAAAGTAGTGAGATTTAAATTTTGATCAAGTTCAATTTTGGATAGGAACTTGGCCTTTTTTCACATTTATGTTTTTGTGAGGATTAATTTTACAATTCAACATTTAATTGCAAAAGGGGTAATAATAATAATAACAATAATAATAATTAATTCAAAGTTTATATGAAAAAGTATGAAAATTAAATATACTTATTTTTTTCAAATTAGTTTGGACAGCTTTAAAAAATTCATGGGATGTCAAAAAATTTATTGAAAAATGTGTGTTGGCATCTGAGGGATATTCGAATTAGAAGCGTCAAAATATGGATTCGCCTAGCACGCAGTTTTATTGAAAAAAAATTAATGTTTCGAATAAAACATACATATTTCCATGTATAAAGAATTATAAGAAGTTACCTTTTACTGTTGCTTAGATTATTGGTTTATTACTAATTAGTTCAATTTGAATAAAAGACATTTGAAATTGATTTAAATATTAATTAAAAATATTTTATTGTTATATTTATTACAGACATAAATTAAATTCATCTTAAAATTAAAGTTAACGAATTTTGAATTAATTAAAAAAAGAAAAACGTTAACACAGCCTAAAAGAAAATGTCAATGATATCTTGCGATTTTACAGAAAATTATATATCTTTTGTTAAATCTTTCCATTATTTGGTGATACTTTCATACTTTCTATGATAATCTCTCTTACTAATGCTCTATTTATTGCTAAGTATTTCTCAAATATGTATTATTAATATTTATTGTTCCTTTTTAAGTATTTGCATTAGAATACATGGGAAAGGAAAAACATGACGAATTTAAATAAATAAATATGTATACAAAATAATAATCACAATGATTACTATTATTATTTTTTTTTTTGCAAATACAATTAATGATAATTATTATAATGATATTTAATCAAGTTGATTTCTTCACTTTGTACGGGTAAAATTAAATTAATATTAAAAAATCTGTCTCTAGTCTCTCAAGGGACTTCCATTGAATAATTAATTAATCGTGAGTTTACAATGCTCTAGACATGCATGAATATAAATTTTATTGACGCTACTCTTTTTTTTTTCTTTCTTTTTTGAAACGTTTAGCTCTTGCCAACTTTAACCATAATTTGTGGTTGGAATTTTCTCTTTTAGCTACTTTTCGTTTAGGCCATATTTTCTATATTTGTATAAAAAAAGAGTACAAGTATGCATTTATGTATGTGTGCGTGTATGTATAATTTAATTTCACTTTTAGCCCAAGTGTAAGTAGATGTGTATGAGTGAGTTTTTATACATAATTAAGTAACTTGGCTTTAAAGTTATTGGGAACTTAAATTTAAAAAACTGAAATTAAATACAAATAATTCTAAATGCTAAATAATTATGTTTTTAATACAACTCTCTATTATTGTGTGTGTATTAGTATTTATATGTTCTATATTATTTGCATTTGTTTATATAACTCGCTTGTGTGTGTGTGTGTGTGTGTGTTTGTATATTGTATTTTTTCTTCTATTTATATTTAAATTAATTAGATAATATCGATTTGTAATTATAGCATTATGCCAAAGAAAGTTAAAAATTTGAGCAAACTGTACAATTTATACAAAAATCTATAACGTTCCAAAAACACGAAACTAAAATCCGTTTTGACATATTCGGCTTCCGGTTCGATTCAACTACATTTACGCGCTCGTCGTTGAAAACGTTTCATACGCAATGACCATTCATCCTTCCATTCCAAGACAACAGAGCTGGGACCAATGGCTAAGTAGCCGGGTGCCGCTTCTGAATCACGTCCTAAAATTAAATATGATCTGGAAAATAGAAAAAGAAATTATTAGCAATATTATATAAATATGAAAAATAAAATAAAATAAAATTTCCGAAATTAATACGTGATGAACTATTTATTGACAGTTTATTTTTTATGGTACTCTCTTTTAAACAAAAATTCTATATTTAAATAAAAAAGTGCAATTTGATGTTCGATTTTAAAAATGTTTTGATCTCTAAAATAGTTTTGTTCTAAGAAATCGCCCTGCCTAATAATGGTCGGCACTGCATTTAAAGCCCCGTATGAATCGACAGTGTTGCTTTGCCTAGAGTTACAAAATAACGTTGGGAAAATCGGTTCCAATCAAGATAGTAAAAAAATTAAGTTTTTAATATAAATTTTTATCTTTTCTTATTAATTTTTATATTGCTTTAAAAAACAAACACAAGAAAACATAACATTGTTATGGCTATACTGTTAATGATATAAAATTCAAGTGGACTCGGTGTAATTAAATTTTTTTTATATCAATGATAAGCAAACACATACATTCATATTAGTGTCCTGCGCAAGACATCTTATAAGAACCTTCAAGACAAATGCTCTACTACAGTGAAATCTTATAAAACAAACGTTAACAACACTGTTTGCACATGCAAAAGGCACACACATGCATTAACATTAGTTGTATGAGGTTAATCACATAATAGCTTACCATCTACATATTACACACACACTCAAACGTACAATATTAAAAATAACAAACATACATTAATCAACAGTACTTCTTTTGAGTGTTTGTTACAAACAAGCTGTCTGGTGACATCGCTTGTTAACACTGATATACACGTACACCAATACATCCATCGTGCTTCGCTTATAGAACGACAGCAGTTTTTATTGGTTTAGTATAATACATGCGACGTGAATACATTTAAAAATCATGACGTATTTACATTTAAAGACTGTTTACGCAGGTCTCTAATTCATATTATTAAAGAAAGTAAAATTCATGGTTGTACGAATGCAGTTACTTGTAAACAAGTGCATAACGAAGTGCACACGGGCGGCCTTTTGCTTATACTTAATTTAAAACAGAGCTGCCCACAGAGAGAAAACCGAGGGAAATGTATAACCACATGTGTATTCATTTGTATAAAATGCCGATTGATGTTCGGCACTCTGGCGCTTCCCTAGGCAGCCTGTATTTCGAATCTAAAGTTTAGATAGCTTTCGAATAAGCAAATGAATCAGCAATATGGCAGCTACATTTCCATGTTAGTATAAATTTTTATATATCTATATATGTATGTATGTATTTAAAAGAAAAAAAAAATATTGTTGTACGTTCTGAAAGTCATTGACGCATCCATTATATGTACAGAAGTAAAATTATTAAATTATTAAATTTTTTCTTTTACTTCGAGTCACAAATTTTCTCTGTGTTTTGTAAAACAAACTAATTTGTCAGCTCCACTTTTTTATATTTTGTATTCTGTTCTCGTCATATTAAAAATAACATTTTCGCAGGGATGAAAAGATTTTTTTTCATGCATCTTTTAGCAAGGTGGTATTTTTTTTATAAAAAAGATACTTTAAAAATTAATTAAAAATATGTAAATTGAAAAAAAACACACATTTTAATTTTGCAAAATAATCTCAAGCTCAAAAGTACAAACTACATTTGCACAATTCACAACCTATTGTGGGAGTCGTAGTTCGTACATGCGTTGTTAGTAATTTCAATGAACACATTGTTTATAAACAAATGATTACATAAAAATCACCAACAACGTTTGTACGAACTACCACTTCTACAATAGTTTGTGAATTTAGCAATTATATTTTATTATATCGCTTCTTTACTTTAACGGAGGCATGATTAAAAAAGCTCGTTTAGCAGAAATTAAATTTTATGTATTAACCTGCAGTTAGTTTCCAGTTAATTGGGCATAAAAAATTACGGGTGTGTAAAAATTTCACTGGTAGCATGCAAAGAGGCAATACGCATTGCAATTTTCATACAAAAAAATAGCTATCTTCACTTTAAACACTTTTTTCACCATAACTTTTAAATGCTGCGTTTTTCGGAAAAATTTTATATAACCTTTTATGCATAGCATATATAGCAAAATATTTTTCTTGTTCATAAAGTTGCCCTTACTATAACCTATCATGGAAGGCTTTTTTTCAACAGATCTCGCTAAAAATTGGATAGCTATAATTATAATGCGTTTTCTTATTTTATAAGGCAATATCTGAAAATTATATAGCCCCATTACATTTAGACCAAATAATATAAGGATCAAAGCATGACATAACAGTTTTTAAAGCTTTGTTATGTATTTGGAACTTTTCCTACAGGTCGTGAGACATGACAGAAAAAAGAAAAAACAGGATTCAATTAAAAAACAAAAATACTATTAAAAAATTAATCAATTAAAAATTTGTATTTTATTTTATCTTTTTCTATTAACCAAATCAATCACAAGAAACTATGATAAAAATTTGAGCTCTTCTGATGACATTATCTGCTGTTTCAAAAGTAGGACAGAAATACACCCACTAAAACTTTAATTTTAATTTTTTTATAAAGTTTTAAAAACAAATAAATAGATCAAATTTGCATTAAAAATAGTTTTTTTTCGTCCCGAATAACTCCGAGACTGTTATAAATCGAAAAAAATCTAAATTTGATTTTAAGATAATTTTTTTTTTGCACTTTTAAGTGTTTAATTTATTAAAATCGAAAAAACCGTTATGGAGTTATACTGAAATAACTTAGCGTGACCCCCTTACCCATGGTCATTAAAAAAATCTGTACGTCGTAGACAAAAACTGAAAATGGGTTTAAGTTAATGGCATAAATTTTCATATAAAAGACGTTTTTATTGAAAAAAAATTTTTTAATTATACGGGATTTACACGATGACTTTTTCATTTTTTTTTTCATTTTTCATTTTTTTGCATTTTTCTTGAATTCTCTTTTGTGTTGCTACCCCTTTGATCGCCTTTGTACCCCGTTTGTCAATAAACTCTAGGAAAGTCACAGTAAAAAGTCATAGTGTGAATTGAAATTGATTATTGAGGAGCTTAGCTGGATCCAGCTGGATTTTAAACTTATTTTTTTTTTTTGCAAAACAGTGTTATTATTATGTTTATTCCATTTCAAATTTTGTCATTTGTTTTTTATAGCTTTTATATGTCGATGATTCAAAGGACCCGAGGGGAAGAGCATGATGTGGGTCAGCAGTTCTAACAAAGACAAGAGTCAAGCACTATATTCTTGAAAACTTTTGTAAAGAACATCTACAAACAACTAATATTTGCGTCGAGTTTTTGCTGAGTAATGTAATTTTTAATATTCCTCAACGCTCATTACGATCGATCAACCCACTATATATTATAGCTTGTTGTTCCAACTTCGCTATGTCGCACCCGCTTTGAAGATTATGCTGTTGCTGCAATGAATTGTATAATTTTATAGACTTTTCTATGCACCCTGAAGTCATTAAAAAAAATATGATTTTATTCTTAAATAAATTAAATTAATGGCCTGTTTCACAATAACGAAAGAAAACTGAAACGAAACCTTCGACTGAAAATTTATATTGAAAACAACAAAAAAATATAAAAATTTATTTTTGTTTTCAATATAAATTAAAAGGCGAAAGTTTCGTTTCGTTATTGTGAAACAGGCTATAATAATTTATTTTTCATTATGCATTTTTTTTTTTTTTTTTTTTTTTTTTTGTAATGCACGTATTTATTTATTGTATCTTCATATATGAACTAAAAATTATTAGGCCCAACCAGTGTCGGACATAAACTTAGTGGTAGTTATAAATAATACATTAGTAGTGATAATCAAAAAAAAGGGCGGGCGGGGGGAAGTATTTTCAAGTAGTCCCATCTGGAGTGTTAGGTATAAGAGGCCGTGTGTCCCTCTTTTTTAAGCAGACGTGTCCAGTAAAGTTCAAAATATTACGAGCAAGCGGATTAGGATGTGATTCGAGTTTTGTTAAATATTTGCCTGCGTATTTTGCAATTTCTTCAGTCACTAGTGGCATATTTAAATCACGATGTATAATAGAATTTTGGATGTACCATGGAGCCGATGTTATTAACCGTAAAATTTTGTTTTGCCTTCGTTGGATTCTGTCGACATTGGAAGCTGAAGCAGTACCCCATAACTGAATTCCGTAGCGCCATATTGGTTTCAAAAGCGACTTGTATAATAAAAGTTTGCAGTCTAGGCTGGGTGTTGAGTTTCTGCCAATCAACCAATATATTTGAGTTAACTTAAGTTTCATCTGTGTTAACTTACAGTTAATATGATGTTTCCATGTAAGTCTTCAATCAAGGTGTATACCAAGGTATTTCACTTGGGAATGTTGAGGAATATTTTGATTGTTGATTGGAATGGGGGAGCAAGTATCTCTTCTTAGGGTGAACGTTATATGGACACACTTTTGTCCATTGACTTTAATTCTCCATAAGTTCAACCATATTTCCAGCTGAGTGATATGTTCCTGGAGATTGCGGGATGCCTCATAAGGGTTTTCGTGCACACTCATACAGGCTGTATCATCGGCAAAAGTAGAAACATGGATATTATTGCTCACAGGCATATCACAAGTATATATTAAATACAAGACAGGACCCAGAATACTACCCTGTGGCACACCAGAAGATATAGATTCGGGCACACTCGTGAATTCTCCTTCCACAACAGTGAACTTCCTATCAATAATATAACTTTCCAAAAGCTTTTGAATGTTTATTGGCAGATATGTCTTCAATTTTAAAACTAGGACTTCGTGCCATACTTTATCAAACGCCTGAGAAACATCAATAAAGAGAGCAGAACAATACTTCTTTTCTTCAAATGTTCTTCTTACAACTTGAACCAGTCTATGCATTTGTTCAATCGTGCTGTGCTGACTTCTAAAGCCAAATTGATGGTCCCGGATGCACCCATTATCAGTTAAAATTTTGGACAATTTAGTCATGAGCAGCTTTTCGAAAAGCTTTGAGATTGTAGATAGTAAGCTTATAGGCCTATATGACTCAGTCTTGGTAAGATCTTTGCCCGCCTTTGGAATCATTTTGATCTTGGCCAGTTTCCAGTTATGTGGAAAATACTGCATTCTTAAAATAGCATTAAAAGTAAATAGCAAGATTCTTATTGCAATATGAGGCAAGTTCATGTGCATTTTGTTACTAATGCCATCAATACCTGGAGCTTTCTTCGGGTTGAGTTCAGCAATTACTTTTTGTACTTCACGCATCTTAAACCTTAAGGGACGAGGGGGTAGAGAAATTACACACGGTAAATCAGCAGCACCCGTACATGAATTGGGAGTGAATACAGATTTTAAATGCTCAGAAAATATTTTACCTTTCTCACTATCACTTCTTGCCCAGCCTCCGGTCGCAGTACGCAATGGTGATTTAACATCAACGGGTCGTTTAAGATTTCTAGTAGCGCACCATAAAGAGTAATTAGATTCGGACGTTACATCAAGACCTTCTAAATACTTTTCCAGTAGTGCAGTTTTTTCCGACGATAGCAGCTCTTTGAGTCGTTTAGTACATTCTTTAAGTCTGATTTTATTTAGGGGTGATCTGTGTTGTTGCCATTCTCTTCTAGCTCTCCTTTTTTCACATACAAGACGTTCAATTTCCGTAGAATAAATTCTGTTAAAGCCGGTCTGGGGATAGGAGGTAGTGGCGTGTTCAGCAGCCTGTTTAATATTTTCGTTAAGATTGGCAATATTAAATTCAATATCATCGCATGATCTAAGCTGAATGTTTTCTACGCAGTGACTACTAAGATATTTTTTGAATACCAGCCAGTTGATTCCATTAATCATCTTCACATCTGAGTTAGTTAAATCACTCCTTAGTGGGTTGAAAATTGTAACTATTGTTGGAGAGTGATCGGAGGACAGATCTAGAGAGGCCTCTACATGAATTAAGTCCCTATGAATATTTTTCGTGACGGCAAAATCTATAACATCTGGAATTTTTCTTACGTCAGTAGGCCAGTAAGTAGGCTCCCCACTCGAAATGACATCTAAGCCCATTTTTTAAATTGTATTGAACTAGGCTCGACCTCTAGGTGTAACAAGACGCGATTCCCAGTACGTATGTTTTGCATTGTAGTCACCAGCTGCCACGAAACAAGATCCAAGCGATTTGTAGAACTGCTCATACCGATCTTCGGTAACTGAAAATCTGGGAGGTGAGTAAATTGATGATATCACGAAATTCGCACAAAAATTTTCTACGAAAATATTCGTTGCTTGCAAATATTCTTCACTAACGTTGTCAAGGACATAGTGCTTGAGTCTTGACTTAATCAGAATTGCTGATCCACCACATGCTCTCTCTCTCTCTCTCTCTCTCTCTCTCGGGTTCTTTGTATTTTATAAAGTGTAACCATTTATTTTAAATAAGTTTCTTGAGGTCAAATGAGTCTCAGAAACCAACATTATATCAATATTTTTTTCCATGAGGAAGTGATCAAGTTCATTTTTATGTTGGCGAATGCCGTTTGCGTTCCAGAAACATATTTTTAACGTGTTCATGGTTTATTAACTAATGCTTGAAGCAGTGTATTCTGCATTCGCAGCATTTCTTGCATCATACTTGTCATATTTGTAGTAAAAAATTTAAATTCTTTAGATAATAGTTATTGGTAACCAAAAAAATTTTTTGGTTGCTATAATTGTTATTTGTAACCAAAAAAAAAATAATTTTCACTTAAATTTGTTACACTAGCCAAAATGAAATATCTCTTACGATAATGCTTAAAAATAACCCAAACCAAATACAGTAAGTAAGCTTTACATTTCGAATAAAAATAACAATTATTTTTGGTCTCTGAAATAAATAAATAAATAATTATGTATATTTTGTACAAATTTCGTGATATCATTAATTTACTTCCCTCCCAGGTTCTCAATCACTGAGAATCAATACGAGGATTTCTACAAATCTCTTGGAAGTTCTTTCGTGGCACTGACGACTACAATGCAAAACATACGTTCTGGGGAACGCGTCTTATTACTCCTAGAGGTCGAGCGTTGTTTAATACAATTTCAAAAATTTGCTTGGACGTCATTTCGAGCAGGGTGCCCACTTACTGGCTTACTGACATACAAAAAATTCCGGATGTTATAGATTCGGCGTCATAAAAACTATCTATAGGTATTTAATTTAGGTAGAAGCTTCTCTAGATCTCTCCTATTGTTACAATCTGTAACACACTACGAAGTCATTTACCTCGCTTATATGTGAGGATTGAGCATGTTAATTGGCTGATAACATAACATTAAAAAAATTATAATTAGTTATATACATTGTTACGAACATTACTATTTCTAGCTCTACAGTGGCGTTCCTGACGAACTCATTCTTTATTCTATCTCTTTACGGTGTCATTCATCTGCCCGCACCACAGCTTGTTCGCACAATAAAATAAAATATATATGTAATTAGCTTAACTTGGTAATTGTAGTAAAAAAGAAACTTCGCAATTTGTTAACAAGAGAATAAACCTGAAAATATCTGGATGGCTTTCATATGCAGTTTCGTCGTTGCCCAAGCCCAACTTTCGTAATTTTTGCTTGAACTTTGCACTTTTACACAGACAACTTACTTGTTTTCGTTAACTATTTTACTTTGTTTTCTTTAATAAATTACTAAGGGTTTTCATGAGAATGTTCAAAAGTCTCGCAAACTGTGCAATTGTGCATTTTTACACTCTCGTAAATAAAATGTCAAAAATTGTATGGAAATTTATTTATACAAACCTAATTACTTTGCCCAACAATTTTCACTCGTAAACTTAAGCTGTGCAATTGTGCATTTATTAAACTACAACTTTTTGGTTTTTTTGCGTCCTTGAGGCATTTTAGATACACACACACACACACTTTTTATTTTTATAGAAATTTATAAATATGTATGTATTTAATTTAAAAACTGCTTAAAATTTAATTTTTTATTTTTATTTTATTAATTTTTTTGACATTTCATTCAAATTTACTTAACTGTTTGCGCAAAAGTTGAAAAGGGGCTTCATGAAACAAGTCTCGCAAATTTGCCCAATTGCACAAATGGAAATTTTAAGAGTTCTCATGAAAACCCTTACTATCAAATTTTATTTAATGTAATTTAGATTTCATACTCACTTATTCAATTTAATTTTTGGACATTGACATTCTAAATTCTTCCGCGGCACCAGCCACATCATGTGTCCTCTACTCAGCATAGAACTTGTGGTGCCAGACATGCCATTTCGTTTAAATATCGTTTGAATATTTATTTCATATTTGAAAATTTCATTTTGTCGTTCAATGGAGAATTTTTCAGTGCTTATATCCTGTGAGGCACGATCATGGCCTATAACTTTGGCGAGAATAGCTGCAGTAACAGATAATAATATTTTTATGAAAATTTTAGTTATTAGAGTACATATGTAGAACACAAAAAAATAAAATCTTGAAATAAAAAAGCAAAAACTTACTTACCATAATCTTCCATACAGAATTTGTTCAAGTTAAGTTTTTTTGGTGTTGCTTTACATTTGCCACAATCTGTTGCATATTGTTAAAAAATATGAAAAAAAACAAATAATAGAGAATAAATTTAAAAGAAATAAGTGTAATTTTCAATCTGCAAGTGGTATAACTTCATTTCAGCAAATTGTGTAAAAATCTGTTTTGCTTTCCTTTTTAAAGAAACTTACATTTTTTCATTTCCTCAGCTTGGGTGGGTTCTCTATATTCACTGACTGCTGCACTTTCGGCTTGTATCATATTTGCATTTGTTGGCACTTCTGTTAATTGGGTCGCACAACAACAACAAGAACAGAAATGGCAGCAGCAAGAACAGCAAAGATATCGACAACAGCAGCAGTTAAATAAAATGTTTTATAAAATAAAATCATCGTCATCATTGGCGGAAGGAAGTGTTGTTGGGCAGTGTGAAGAACGGTTTCGTTTTATTTGTATTCAAGATGTATATTTTGTTGTTGCCCACAAATGAAATTAAAAGTACATCATGATGGAATGGGTAAATAATATAAAATAGAATAAAGTTAAATAAAATAAAACAAACTAAAACAAAAAATACAGTATATAAAAAATATTTGTCGAAAACACACTCTGTATATGCAGGTTTATTATAATTAAATTGCGACTAAAAGACTCTGAGAGACTGAATGTCTGTTTGCTTGTAGCTGACTTTATACTTTGAGCATATTAACTTTTTCCAGAGTGTGTTTTTGTTTGTTTGACCAATTAAATTTCGCTTGCACTTACTTATACAGGGCGCCACATGAGATCTGGTCTGTTGATAACCTCGAGCGCAGCGATTGCAGGTTAAACCAGCCACACCCTCTTTACACGGGCATTGACCACTCAAATGGTTGCATGTCTTGCCAGTAGAACCGACAGGGTGGCAATCACATCCTGAAAGTTAAAAAATATCGGAATTATGAAATATACAGCTGATTATGATTTTTGGACAATAGATATTAATTAAATATTTGCATCAATAATATCGAACCCTGTGCGCGAAATTATCGTATGTAACATTTTTTTCGAAATCGACTTTTTTATGCAAATTAGTTCTAAATCCATTAATTCATCTGTAGACAATATATTATAGCGATAATTATAAAGTTATAGAGATAACACGATGTACATTTTATCTTGTGTAACAGTGTAATTTACTTTGTGGTCAAAATTTTCGTATATGACATCAGGGCTACCACATTTGACGTCAAAATGTCGATTTGACGAGTTATCCCTTAAAATTTACGATTTTATTATATTATAAATATCTTCAATACAAAGTCTAAAAATCTAATCCTCACAAAAACATAAATGTGAAAAAATTTCGGCCATTAAAAGTAGTGTTATGTAAATGTTGACCAAGTTCCTGTCTGCCATATATATACAATACAAAACTGTGCTGCTGCAGAGTACTTGCTTTAAAATAACAATTTTGCGAGTATTAATGTGAAGTAGATTTTTTGCAAAAATGTTTAAAATTTTTTATTTTATTTATTATTTGATACGCATAAAGTTTTAAACACTACTTATGGAAAAGAGATTACACTGATTTTCTCTCGCAAATACGCCTATTATAACTTTAGCGTTTACGAAAATGTCACAAAAATGGATATTGTTTCATGAGGGATAAGCGTGATGGTAAACGAAGCTTTTATTATTTGCTTATTATTGGCAATAGAAAAACAGTCGATTGAAGTCTGCATTGCGAGAGTTGCGCAGGTCAGAACCGCAACAAAGCCGTAAATTCTTCGACCTCTTTCCATAAAACTGTCGGGGCATACTATGATGATGATAGATCCATGATTATTGACTTCAAAAATTCGAAGTCGCTTGCTAATTTGTTACTGCCCACTAAAATTAAAATTATGTAATTTCGACACTTAAAAAATTCCAACTTCAATTAACTTAGTTTTTGGATATTTTGATAATTCTGAGGAAAAGCTTATAACCAATTTAAATTTCATTTAAAAGATCGGAATATTATATGCTAAAGGTTTATTATCACAGCAAGGAAATTTGCAGATTTAAAAAATCTTTGTTTAAAAAATAGTACATATATCACCTAAATATCATAAAGAATATTTAAATTTAAAGCATAGTTCAAAACAAAAGATTTATTAAATGAAACTGGCGATGAATATTAATTCCCTACAATATTTTTCAAATACATATAAGTGGATATTTTAGTTTAAATAATAAATAAATAAATAATATTTAGGTATGTGTTTCCCCTGTGAATGTGGAGCAACAACTTGGTTGTTGATTCGAATGGGGAAACAAGTATGTCTTCTTAGGGTATATATTATTTGAACATACTTTTGTGTGTTTACTTTTTTTCTCCATAAGTTTAACCATAGGTC
Source organism: Tachina grossa (assembly GCA_949987645.1). Classification (NCBI taxonomy): domain Eukaryota; kingdom Metazoa; phylum Arthropoda; class Insecta; order Diptera; family Tachinidae; genus Tachina; species Tachina grossa. The sequence goes on along the minus strand of OX465277.1, from coordinate 61,923,019 downwards.
CAGCTGGGTAATATTTTCCTGAAGATATCGGAATGCCCTGCAAGTGTTTTCGTACAAACTAGGCAGGTTGAATCATCGGCAAATGTAGATGTGTGGAAATTACTGCTAAAAGACATATCACAAGTATATATCAAATAAAAAACTGGCCCCACTACACTCCCGAAAGATAATGATTCGGGAACACTCACGAAGTCTCCTTCGATAACAGTAAACTTCCAGGCAATAATGTATTTTTCCAAAAGCTTTAGAATATTAATTGGTAGATACGTCTTCAATTTTAAAATTAAATGCCCAAGAAACATCAATAAAGAGGACAGAACAATACTTCTTGATGGTCCGGTATGCACCCATTATCAATTAGAATTGTAGATATTCTTCTCATGAGCAGCTTTTCGAAGAGCTTTGACAATGTTGACAGTAAACTTATTGGCCCATAAGACTCGGTCTTCGTAAGATCTTTTGCCTGGATTTGGAGTCGTTTTGACCTTGGAAGGCCGCTAGCTGTACAATACGAGGTAACTTCATCAGCATCTTGTTACTAATTCCAATACCCGGAACTTTGTTTGGGTTGAGTTCCGCAATTAGTTTTTGTACATCACGCAATTTAAACTTTAATGTTCGAGTGGGTAGAGCAACTACACTCGGCATATCAGCAACAACAGTAGAAGTGTTTGGGGGTAAATTTGGATTTTAAGTGCTGAGCAAATATTTTACCTTTTCCAGTATAGCTTTTTGCTCAACCTCCGGTCGAAGTGCGCTGAAGTGGTTTAAACTCAGTGGGTCTTTTAAATTTTCACGCAGCGCATCAAAAGAATTAATAGATGCTGGTGTGGCATCGAGACCTTCCAGGTAATTTTTAAGAGATGAAGTTTTCTCAGATTTCAGCAAATCTTGGAGTCGTTTAGGGCACTCTTCAATCTAATTTTATGTTGGCGTGATGTGTGCTGTTGCCATTCCTTTCCAGCTCTTCTTTTTTCATATACGGGACGTTCAATATCCGAAAAAAATTATATTAAAGCTAGTAGCATGTTCAGCAGTCTGTTTGAACTTTTTGTTAGGTTGGCAATGTTAGAGTCAACATCCTCTGATGTTATTAACTAAATGTTTTCCGTTCAATGACTACTAAGATATTTTTTGAATCCCAGACAATTAACACGATTGATCATCTTCACATTTGAGTGGGGTAAATCATTTCTTAAGCTATGTACAGACGATTGTAAGATCTTACAATATTGTCAGATCTGGCAATGTGCTGACAATTTACTTTCAATCGAAAATTGCCAGCACAATATTCCTTGTCAGTTGACACGTTTGTCAGAAAATCTTACAATTTATTGACAGACGGTTGTATGACAATAAATTCATCTGACAAAATCGTCAGTCGAAAAATTGTCAGTTCACACGGTTGTCATATGTACAAATTGTCAGATCTGTTGTTATGCGTTGCCAGACTCAAAGTATTTGTTAGAAATTGTTAAATATCAATCGTTTGTGTTTGTGTTAAATGTAAAAAGTGAAAGTATAAACTATTATGGACCATAAAGAAGCAATTGCAATGATTTTGTCTGCATATATTTTATTATAAATTTTTCTTTAAAATCCAGCGTGTGCAGTGTTGCCCATAGAAAGAATTCTCTTACAATGACGCCATTGTCAGATGCATAAACTTCGCACATCTGACAATATTAAAATGTCTGACAAATATCTGGCAATAATTTTACAATGTGTTCACACGATTGTAAGATGTCTGACAATTTGTTGTCAGCTGCTAGTCTTGCAATGGACTGACAATGCTATTTCTGGCAACGACGTCTGACAAAAATTGTCAGTTCACACGATTGTTAGAAATTTTTAACACATTTTACAGGCAATATTGTAAGATCTGACAAGCGTCTGTAGAAAGCTTTAGTGGGTTACAGATTGTAACAATAGTGGCAAAGTTATCGGAGTAGAGATCTACTTAAGCTTCAATATGAATTAAGTCTTAAGAGATGAAAGTTCATGGCGCCAAAATCTATAACATCCTGAATTTTTTGTATATAATTCTAAAAGACGTCCAAGCTCATTTTCGAAATTGTGTTGAACAACTCTTGACCTCTAGGTGTAATACGAAACAAACACCATAACGTTGGCTTTGCATTGTAGTCGCCACCCGCTACGAAAGAATAAATCCTCGTTTTGATCCACAGTGATTGTGAATCTGGGAGGGGAGTAAATTGATGATATCATAAAATTTGTAAAAAATTATCTACGAAAACTTTTTTTGCTTGTAGATGTTCTTCAAAAATTTTGTCAAGATTATAATGCTTCAGTCTATGCTTAATCAGAATTTCTGATACACTGCATTTTCTCCCTATCATGTCCTTTGAATAAAATAGGCTGTAACCAGTAATTTTAAAAAGGCTTATTGGTGTCAAATGAGTCTAAAAGACTAACGTTATAACAATATTTTTTTTTCGTGAGGAATAGCTCAAGTTCATTTATATATTGGTGAATGCCGTTTGCATTCCAGAAAAATAGTTTCAACGTGTTCGTGGCTTATTAACTATTGCTTGAAGCTGTGTATTTTGCATTCGCAGAAGTTCTTGCACCAGGCTAGTCATATTTGTTGTAAAGTTGTTCATAGTTTACACTAGATTATCAATAGTAGCTTCAACGAGACTGAAATTAAAGCTTGAGTTACCATTTGGAGAAATATTTGTTGATGACGCTTTTTGCGTGTGAATACAATTGATCTACACAGCGTCACCATACGATATATGTGTAGTAATTGGTTGAGTGACTTAAAGATGAGTGGCGTAGTACTTATTTCCTGTTTGAGCTGGGGTTATTTTAGGTTTTCGACTCATAGCTTTTTTAACAAAAGAACACACAGGACATCCTCCGTGGTTAATAGTTTGATTACCTCCACAATTACTGATTTTTTTTTTGTCTTTTGTGTTTTTGCAACTAGCAGTACAGTATTCTTCACTGCACACTATGTAAACCGTAGGTAAGTTGCAGCAAGTTTTTGTATGGCCATATTGTCGCCAATTATGGCACTCTACAGGTCCTAAATGCTTGTGTGCTTCTTCAACTGTGATTTTTCGGTACAAGATATATTTGAAATTGCAAATTGCATGGGTCTCATTTTTCCTCAATTTTATATCATTTGACTCCAGTTCCACGTGAAATAGAAGTTGTTATGTTAGAGAAATTTTTTACCTTCAGAATGTTTTATTTCTTCGCAACCTTTAGCACTCTTAATCTTTTAATTCATATATTTGAATTTTCGTTTCATCAATATTACCACGTTTTATTGGAATAATGTGAAATGCATTCTCACCAATGGCCGAGATTAATATTGTAATAAGAGCGTTAGAATTTTTTTCTCTCAGATCGATTGGTGGTGGTTTTGGAGGACTTGTTAGATGATACAGCGGGTTGGCCATTATTAGACTGCAATATTGAAAAACGAAAGTAATATTAATGAATCACTAGTTGGCATTGGAGAAAGCGAAGTTGATCGCGTGCGAAATTGTGTCTTTGCCGTTAGAGAGAGATATGAACTTTTATTTTTATTGTTTAATGCAAACAGAGCTTCAGAACTCACAGTAAATAGGCCATTAGAACTTAATTCACAATTTTTTGTTTTTGAGGTACTCATATAAAATACACCGCACATTGCACTATAGGAAATTTCCCCCCTTTTTGGCCAAAATTAATTACAGCCAAAAGGGTGGAATGGTTTGAACGATTTCTTGAATTTGACTTTTGGTGAATACCTCAGAGAGAGGGAGTGACCGAAAAATTTTTCCATACACTCAGCAAAAAAGAGAAGTAAATTTAACTTAAAAAAATTAACAAATAATTAGTTCTAAGATGGGGTTACGTGTTATAGGTTCCCGCATCCAAGATTTTTTTTAGATCTTTGATAGATAATCTGGTTTTCTAAACTGCTTTTTTCTAAAAGTTTTTTCGAGTGTACACTAACCTTTCGAATATAACATTATAAATTAATTTTACCAATTTAATGAAGTAACAAACAAAGCCAGGTTTAAAAATTATTTTATTCAATAATTTGATTTTCCAATCCGTCAACTAAATGTAATATACATGGGTTCAAAATGTTACCACTCTCCATTTCTTCATCTTCATCAACTCTACGTTTTGTTCTATCAGATTTTTGGCAAAAAGGTATTTGCGGTCGTCTTGGTTTCGATTTAATGGAGGCACACTGCGTTTCACGTTTTCTGATCGAGGTACTGTCTTTAAGCCAAACAGCATCATGTTTTTCAAAAACTATCAAATTTCTCGAACTATTTCGCCATTTTATATTCATATTTGAACAAAATAATCGTGAATGGTCTTCAAAATACTGTTTAAAGTTTTCGGAAGAATCATTCTCAGAAATGTATGACAAGAAAAAGCTGCTCTTTTATCAATTTCGTCGTGTTTCTCTAGCCATATATTGAGTAATTATGAATTTGGCACGCAGTTGAAAAAGTTAATTTTTTTTAAACTCGCAAAAAAATTAGATTTGGAAGATAATTGATTGTTCTAGAGAACTATTATGATATTATATCTAACATGTGTTATCATTTTTTATAAGTCTATATAAAATTCTAATTCATAATTCCATTAGTTAATTCTAAGCTCACCTTAATTTGTCCAATTTATTCGATTTTATAGATGAGTTTACCAACATTTTGCAATGGATTGTAAAAGTACTTAATTTCGGCATTACTTCCTATTTTTTAATTTTTTAAAAACATAAATTTTTGTTACGAAAAGTTGTATTAGAAGATGTCACTAAATTCAGTGCACTTTAAGGTTTTCTGATAACTGGTTTAGAAATCGTAATCAAAACAACTGTTTAAGTAACAAATATTAATGTTTTTTTAAAAATTTAAAAAGCTATATGTATTTTGTTATATTTTTTATTATATTAAAGCAAAAAAAAATAACTTTGCGAAAATTCAAATTTTTTCTTTTGGCCAATAAAATGGGTGAAATTTCCTATAGTGCATTGATTGAAGAGTGGCCGAAATTTACTTTTTTCACGTTCACCGATTTTGATAATTTTTTGGTATTTTGTTGTCAGATATCTGAGTATTATGATTCCGTAATATTAGGCTGATATATTTATTATTTGTTTGGACAGACACGCTCGAAGTTCATATATGTTCGCTTGTTTAAAATGGCATCCAAATTTAATGTATATTCAATCTTTTGGTACAATCACAGTAAACTTATCATTTGACTTTGTTGTATATTTTCGTTAATCACAATTACCACAGATGAGATTTGCATTAAAATAAGTTGGAAAAAGTGCCATATAAAGATTTTCGTAACACAAAATATAAACAACATCAAAATTTCAATGTTCATCAACTTCAATGGACTTCATCTTTTTACCGCTGTGGAGCGCTGTTAAACGAAAGATGTCAAATTATAGCTTGAAGTCTCTGCTAAAAGTTAAAAAAAAACAGTAAAAACTATAAATTGATAAAGTAACATAACATGAATTTTCTTTCATGATTGTTGCTGTTACCATAATTCTTTACTGTTTAAAGTTATTACATAATGTAATATACATACATACTAATCAACAGAGTTAATTGTTATATATTTTATTGTTGAAAAAAGCATAAGCATCAATTGAATTTGAATTGTTGTTTACTGATACTGTTTGATAACAACAACAGAAGATCAAGCACGATTATATGCGATAGACTATTAGGTGCTGTGTTATCATTCATTTATTATGTTGTTGCATGAAACAACAACTCCACATTAGGTGTGTTTATTTACTTCTTGGGTAAAATTCGGTAAAATAAGAGCAAACTCTAATTTGTCTCAATAAACTATAAAAATTCGCGAAAGTACGGGAACGCGAAAAACCAACATTTTAACATAAAAGGAAATGTCAATGCATATACATACGTTCACACAAAACTAAACACATACTTATGTATAAACACACGTACTTATTTACTTACATGATTCAGCACATATATACTTATAAGGTTTTTTGTCTTAATTTCTTATTAAAACTTACAAAACTTTGTTCGCCACTGGCTTTCAAATATGTTTTCCTACATTTTTAATTTTTCTAGTATGTTATTTATCTTTGTTATAGTTTTCAAACAGCTGATTGATTTTCTATGTGCCCAAAGTACCACGAAGAAAAAGTACGGGCTGTTTCGTGCAAGAAGAAGAAGAACATTACTCTCACAAAACGTCTCTTATTTACCCAATTTTAGAGTACGGTAGAGTAAAGTAACAAACCTATTATGTCTTATTCATGTTTTTTCTATTTTTTTCCTATGGGAGATGGGCGTAAAAGTAGGCGGATCAGATATATATAATTTCCGGAGCCCATTCTACAATTATAATACTTATTTTTTGTGAAAATTGAGTTCATGCATTAAAAATCAAGGGAGTTATGTCATTTTTTCAATACAAGTTGTATAGGAAGTAGGCGTAAAAGTGGGCGGATAGTTTTCAAATTGCACACAAATGATTTTGAGTGTTTGAAAATGATATGTGCCAAAATAACAATGCCGTAGGTCAAAATTTAATTTTCCGTTTGTATCGGAAGTGGGCGGATCATTTTGATTTTTCCATTTTTTTCTTAATTCAAATAAATAATGCCTATGTGCCAAGTTTCATTGTCCTTCTTCTATTTTTAGCCACTCGTTCTATGAACATCAACCAATGTGCTCCGCAATGTCACTATTTCGGTCTTTTTTGTTCTTGTTATTTCAGACTACGCAAAAAATATTTTTAAATCAAATAAATCTTATTGTTCAAAATCAAGATTGTATTATTGTAATATATGTCTTTTATACTCGTATGTAATAAATGTATAAAAATTAAACGAATTTTTTTTATGTGTTTACATGTTTTAAAAAAAACACGCACTAGAAAAAAAATATACGATATGCTCGTAAAACTTAAAAAAATCTAAATATGCACAGTTGAGCATTTAAGTATGATTTAAAAAGATCCTTAAAATACTTAAAACTTAATTATCAAGTCAAAAACTGCACCTAATATTTCTAAACTATTGAAAAGATATCGCCAAGTATGATTATTATAACTTAAAGTAACTTTAAGTTACATAGTTTTGTATTAAACACACAGATTTACACATATCTAAAAGAAAGTTTAGGCTGTTTAAATCATAAAATATAGAAAGTTCATCTATTTTTCCAGCTACAGAATTAATTTTATTGTCATGAAACACTTCTAAATACTTGCATAAACAACTTATAATAGGGTTCTTAAAAGAAAAAATACTCATAACTAAACTAAACAGAAATTTAATAATGAATAGACAAAATTTTAAAAATATTTTTTTTTTCTTTTGCACTAAAACATTGTTTTTCAAAATCAAGAGAAAACTGGGAGGCATACTGAAGCACTAACACCAACAGCCTGCTTTAAAAAATTGTTGTAAAGATTCATCAAACTAAAACGAAAAACAAGACAATTTTAGGGAGAGTGAAAGAAAACATCAATGAATTGATTAAGTATGAATAAGAACAACTTCATGGACTATACGAAGTAGAGTACGTGGAGAGTTCATAGAAATAACGATGTTTGTTATAGTGAAGGACAAAGTGTTGGATTTTATTATTCTGTTTTTCTTTTCTCTTTAGTTTTTAAGTGCGACGTCCAGTGTTACTGCCTCTTTATGCATATTAGAGTTAGTTTTGTGTTTTACAAATATTTTCATATAAAATGCTTATATATATTTACTGTTGTTATACATTCTTATAGCTATAAAAAACTGCATATCGATTAAACTGAATTTGAGTAGAAGTTTTATATGAAAGTTTTTAGCAATGGTGTCGAAACATTAGCCTGACAAACTTGGCACGTCGCACAGAGGAGTATTTGAGCCAAAAAGCTGGCCATTACTTTTATTTTACTTTATATTGCTTGTGAAAAGTTATGGAGTGCCCCTAGATCAATTAATGTTTTCAAAAATATTTCTTGTAGTGATAAGCTGTTAAAGATTGGAAATAAGAAATATCGGGGAAAAAAGTTCCCCTCAGAGAAACTAATCCTACCTCTTAAAAATTAGATTTTTTCTTAACTTTTGTCATAGGTTTGTTTAGCAAATGCAAGTTTTGACGTCGGCGAAAGTTCAAAACCCTAAACTTGGACCCAGGAGGCCATAAAATGACATTTTGGTCTCCGCCTCCTTTTTTCGGACGGTGACAAAAATATTATTTGAAAAATAATGTTAATATTTAAAAAAAATTACCACATATGCCTTAATATCATAAAAATTAAACTTTTGAGCTTATATGGGCAGCGGGAAGTATTCCTCCCCCAGAACACCCTGTCAAAATTTTTTTTACTAATTTAATTATTAATCTACTTTTTTTAGCTTCAGTCGTTCAAATTCAGGTATTGGTACTGCATTTCCAGCCGTGTGGCACGTCATATCATGTCGTATAGAGCAAACTTTCAAGGCAAAATCTTGAAACAGATTACTGGTCGACATTTCGCTCTACGTGCAGTTAATATTTTTCAATGCTAATTGATACCTGTGGCAATAAGTTAAAAGTTTTTTGCCTAGTTCAGCAGTTTTTTAACTTAATTCAACTGAACTTAATTTAAAATTTAGTAATTTTTTTTGAATGTATTCCAAATTTTGTAAACAATGTTGCTTTCTTTCGGGACTATATTAAATTAAGGGTCCTAAATATAAAATATGCAACATATGCTGAATAAGATAATTTGTTCCCTTATATATGATTTTATTATTTATTTAAAGTTTGTGTCGATTAATGAAAAAAAAAGTTAACTGTAAATATTCTGACAAATACTAGTGAAACGGAACAACTAGCTGTTTTTGAAGGCCACTTCAACCTCATCATCAGCGCTCTTTGTATTTGGTCCACTGTGTCTGGGATCAGTTAATGTAGATTTCTGCTTTATATACTCAGTTTTCAGTGCAAATGGAATATGTGAATTGTTTTGATTCATCGTATTACAATACGAACTTTAGCCTAATAAAATAATACATATAGAAACAAATGAAGTTCGCGCAATAATACTACTATAATTATACACAGAGAAAATAGTGCCTAATAAATACCTCATAAAATAGAACAAAATTAATAAGAAATCTCTATGGTTTTTTTCAATAAGGAAATCTTATTAATTTCATAGAGAAAACCTTTTTAAAAAAATCAAGAAGAAATCTTGTAGTTTTTATGAGGTTATCTTATTGATTTTTTCAATAAGGTTTTCTTCTTGATTTTATTATGCTATCTTATTGATTTTTTCAATAAGGTTTTCTTCTTGATTTTATTAGGCTATCTTATTGATTTTTTCAATAAAGTTTTCTTCTTGATTTTATTAGGCTATCTTATTGATTTTTTCAATAAGGGTTTCTTCTTGATTTTATTAGGCTATCTTATTGATTTTTTCAAAAATAAAACACAATACTTATTGATTTTATTTGAAAATTTTATTTATTTTCATTTACATATGTATTTACTTAGGAATACACACAATATAGTAATAATAAGTAAGTTTTGTTAGCAGTATCTTTTTGAGTTTTTTAATTACATATTTGCTTATAAATATTGGGTAGTGTGAATAAAAAAAGCATTTGCTTTTTACTTAGAAATTTGTTTGAAACAAACAAAAAGTACATATACATTTAAGCTTTGCAACAAATTTTAAAGTAAAAAGCAAATGCCTTTTTTGTATTCACATTACCCATTTATACGTACTTAGGGCCATTATTACAACTTGTCGTTAGTTAAAGGCATGCTTTTATCAGATATATAAATGGCTTTACATTATAAAACCTTCATTTAATATTTTTTTGTCCATTAAGTATTATTATTATTAATAATGACATCAATAAAAAAATTAAAATTGTAGCAATGCAAAGCTATTTATCGGGCAGACAAAATCAGACAAGTAGTAATAACTACCCTTAATATATTATAATTTTCATATATTTAAAAATTTCATATAATTAAAATTAATTAAAAATTAATCAACACACTGGTCACCCACCCTGTATTGAAAATCTCCACTCCAAGGCTCTTGTATTTCCAGAGATTATTCCTTACCAAAAAATATACTACAATTATATACTTATGTACATAAATATAATAATAATATATATATAGGTACGCACTATTTATAATTAGTTTTATTTTAATTTAGTTTATATTTTATGTTAGTGGATAAATATTCAATTGTTCTTTCGACTTGTTCACTTCGCACTGGTTCACTTTCAACTAAAAGTTTAATTTTAATACATATGTACATATGTATGTATGTAAAGTAAAGAAGTAAAGTTATGAGCGGCAGCACATATACAAAAATACATAAATACCCAGTTAGCCACGTCTTTAAAACATCTTCGACGACGGGTACAAGACAATGGTAAGTCGTACAAGACATATTGAAGACAGAGCCATACAAATCGTCTACGAATTTTTCATACAAATGGAGGCAAGGTTACACAAGATGAGATGAGCGACGATGTCGCTCAGATTGTCGTCAACATGGCTTTGTTGAAGACAAAACGGGGGACATTGTCGTTTAGATTGTCCTCAAAAAAGTTTAATTGATGACAAAACGTGTGACACTGTCGACGATTTCCTTTATATTGTGACATGTCGTACATTAATCGTAGAAGACAATGGGTAATATGAATAAAAAAAAGTATTTGCCTTCTACTTAAAAATTTGTTTGAAAACCCCAAATATGTGTATGTTTTTTGTATTTTTAAAAAAATTTTTAAGTAAAAAGCAAATACTTTTTTTATTCCTACTACCCAATGTCGTCTGCGACGGTTTGGCTAACTGGGTATGAATATTGAAGTCTCTGCAGCAGAGATATTACGGAACAAAAACGAAAAAAATCATTAAAAAATTGTCTCTATGTTTATTTATATACATGCATACATACATAAATGTACGTACATACATAAATGAAATAACAAGAAACCTAATAAAATCAAGAAGATTTCCTTATTAAAAAAATCAATAAGATGCTTTACACATAATCATATAGGAACCTAATAAATTCAAGAAGAAAACCTTATTGAAAAAATCAATAAGATAGCCTAATAAAATCAAGAAGAAAACCTTTTTAAAAAAATCAATAAGGCAACCTAATAAAATCAATAAGAAATCCATATAGTTTACAATTTATAAGAAAACCTAATAGAATCAAGAAGTTTTTCTCTATGGAATGTTTTTTTGGTGCCAAAAATAACGGAAATTGAGTAAAAAAAGTTGTGAATAATAAGATTTCTTCTTGATTTTATGTGGTTTTCTTCTTGATAAAATTAATAAGATTTACCACATAAAAACAATAAGGAATCTCTATGAAAAAATCTTCGCTTCTTTCTGCTGGGATACCCCTTAGCCTAAAAACGTTTCATAGAGAAAATCTTATTGATTCTATGAGGCAGTTTTTTCTCTGTGTAGTTTTGTAATTCACAATAATCTACTGAAAATTATTCTAAAAGCATTGAGGTTTTTTATAGTTTTTTGAATTGTGGTTGAAGCCTATTGAAGTGTTAAAAGGAAGACTATATACAGATTTTTTTAAACAAACACAACCAGCGAAGCTAAAAACACAAGGTCTTTGGTGGAAATCGAACTCACGACCCCTAGACTGACAGGATAACATATCTACCACTCAGCCAAGGGGCACACCTCTTCAGTTCAGCGACAATTGATTTGTCTTTTACAAATCCTAGAAAAGACCAGTGTGATCGTTATGCACCATTTTCAATTAAAAAATTATTCAACGGAGAATGAAATTGAGATATTCGATATGTCAGAAATAACACGAATGGCTTTAAAGTGGAACGTGACTAAGATCGCAGAACACAAGACCATTTTTCTGTTGTTGTATATTTAGATTTGCAAAGCGTTTCTACTTTCCTAAAGCTTTTGTATCGTCATGTGATAATTGGATCCTTATATTTTTAAATGATACATGTTTGGACCAAATGTAATGAGGCTATATAATCTACAGATCTTACTTTGTAAAATAATGAAAACGGAAAATAATTATCGCTATCCAATTTTTCGCGAGATCCGTTGAAAAAATATCTTCTCAAAAAACTTAGTTTCATTTCATTAAAGTATCATAAAAGGACAAAGTTGTGACAAGTTATCTCCAGAAAAAATGTGTTATTTATTCTGCACAAAAATAATTATAAAAGCTTTTCCGATAAAATGCCGCATTTCAAAGTTATGGGGCCCAAAGTGTTTACAGTTTCACGCTATCATTGTAATTTTTACGCACACGTTATTTTTTACGGTCAATCTATCAGAAACTGCCGGTGGAACGAATAAAACAAAAACTTTCGGCACATTGGATGTTATAATGTACATCTTTGTATGTATATACCAAATACTGAATACTCTGATGATATATATTTTTTTTTTCAATACATGTATTTATTTATTGTATCTTCATATGTGAACTAACAATAATTACTCAAATCTTAAATCTATAAAAAAATTATTAGGCCCGACCAGAGTCGGACATAAACTTAGTGATAGTTATAAATAATACATAAGTACTGATAATCAAAAAGGAAAAATAAATGTATTATCAAGCAGTCCCATCTGGAGTGTTGAGTATAAGAGCCCTTGTGTCCCTCTTTTTAAGGCGGATGTGTACAGTAAAGTTCAAAATATTACGAGCAAGCGGATTAGGATGTGATTCGAGTTTTTTTAAATATTTGCCTGCGTATTTTGCAATTTCTTCAGTCACTAGTGGCATATTTAAATCACGATGTATATTTGAATTTTTTATATACCATGGAGCCGATGTTATTAACCGTAAAATTTTGTTTTGCTTTCGTTGGATTTTCTCGATATTGGAAGCTGAAGCAGTGCCCCATAGTTGAATTCCGTAACATCACATTGGTTTCAAAATCGACTTATATATTAAAAGTTTAGAATCTAGAATGAGTATTGAATTTCTACCAATCAGCCAATGTATCTGAGTTATTTTAAGTTTCATTTGTGTTATCTTGGAGTCAATATGGTGTTTCCATGTAAGCCGACGATCAAGGTGTATACCAAGGTATTTCACATGTGAATGTTGAGGAACAGTTTGACTGTTGATTCTAATGGGGGACAAGTATCTTTTCGTAGGGTAAATGTTATACGTACGCACTTATGTTCGTTTAATTTTATTCTCCATAAGTTTAACCATAGCTCAAGCTGTATTATATGTTCCTGAAGATATCGGGATGCCTCATGAGGGGTTTCGTGCATACTAAGGCAGCCTGTATCATCGGCAAATGTAGAAGTGTGGATATTACTGCTCACAGGCATATCACAAGTATAAATCAAATACAAAACTGGTCCCAGTATACTCCCTTGTGGTACACCGGATGAGATAGTTTCAAACGTACTCATAAATTCTCCTTCCATAACAGAGAACTTCCGGCCTAAAATATAACTTTCCAAAAAATTTAGAATGTTATTTGGTAGATATGTCTTCAATTTTAAAATTAGGCCATCATGCCAAACTTTATCAAATGCCTGAGAAACATCAATGAACAGGGCAGAACAATACTTCTTTTCTTCGAATGTTTTCCTTATAAATTGAACCAATCTATGCGTTTGTTCAATGGTGCTATGCTGACTTCTAAAACCAAATTGATGGTCTGGTATGCACATATTATCTTTTAGACAAGGGGACAATTTTGTCATGAGCAGCTTTTCGAAGAGTTTTGACATAGTTGACAGTAAACTTATTGGCCTATATAACTCTGCTTTGGTAAGATCTTTGCCCGGCCTTGGAATCATTTTGACCTTGGCAAGCTTCCAGTGTTGTGGCATTCCAGTAGTAATATGGCATTAAAAATAAACAGCAGGATTCTTATTGCTATATGCGGCAAGTTCATCAGCATCTTGTTACTAATTCCATCAATACCTGGAGCATTCTTTGGTTTGAGTTCAGAATTATTTTTTGTACATCTCGCATCTTAAATTTTAAGGGTCGAGCAACTACACTCGGCAAATCAGAAACACCAGTACATGTGTTTGGCGTAAATACGGATTTTAAGTGCTCAGCAAATATTTTACATTTTTCCGTATCGCTTCTTGCAGAGATGGCTTAAACTCAACGGGTGTTTTAAGCTTTCTAGCAGCGCTCCACAAGGAGTAATTAGATGCTGGTGTGACATCAAGACCTTCCAGATAATTTTTAAGAGATGCAGTTTTTTTCAGATGCAAGCAACTCTTGGAGTCGTTTAGTACACTCTTTAGATCTGATTTTATTTTGGGGTGATCTATGCTGTTGCCATTTCCTTCTAGATCTTATTTTTTCATACACGAGACGTTCAATATCCCTAGAACAAATTTTTTTTAAACCCAGTTTTCGGATGGGAGGTAGTGGCATGTTCAGCAGCCTGTTTAATATTTTCATTAAGATTGGCAATGCTACATTCAAGATCATTGGGTGTTCTTAGCGTAATATTTTCCGTGCAATGAATACTAAGGTATTTTTTGAATCCCAGCCAATTAACACGATTGATCATCTTCATATATGGGTGAGGTAAGTCACTTCTTACTGGGTTACAGATTGAAACGATAGTCGGAGAGTGCTCGGAGGAGAGATCCAGAGAAGCTTCAACATGAATTAAATCCCTAGAAATATTTTTCATGACGCCAAAATCTATAACATCCGGAATTTTTCGTACGTCAGTAGGCCCCTCTCGAAATAACATCCGAGCCCATTTTTGAAATTGTATTAAACTAAGTTCAACCTCTAGGTGTTACAAGGCGCGAGCCCCAGTACGTATATTTTGCATTGTGGTCTCCAGCTGCCACGAAATAAGATCCAAGCGATTTGTAGAGCTTTTCATACTGATCTTCGGGAACTGAAAATCTGGGAGGTGAATAAATTGATGATATCACGAAATTCGAACAAAAATTTTCTACAAAAATTTTCGTAGCTAGCATATATTCTTCACTAACGTTGTCAAGGATATAGTGCTTGAGTCTTGACTTAATTAGAATTGCAGATCCACCGCATACTCTCCCTCTAGGGTCCTTTGTGTCATATATAGTGTAGCCATTAATTTTGAAAAAGTTTCTCGAAGTCAAATGAGTCTCAGAGACCAACATTATGTCAATATTTTTTCCGTAAGGAAGTGCTCAAGCTCATTTTTATGTTGGCGAATGCCGTTTGCGTTCCAGAAACATATTTTTAACGTGTTCATGGTTTGTTAACTAATGCTTGAAGCAGTGTATTATGCATTTGTAGCATTTCTTGCATCATGCTAGTCATATTTGTTGTAAAGTTGTTGATAGTTTGCACAAGATTTTCAATAGTGGATATAACATTCAACTATTCAAACTATAGTTATATGGAGGGATTTTTGCGTTGGCTAAAATAAAAATCATTTTGTCACTCGTTAGTTATTTGAAAATTTTTAGAACAAATAAAATTAAACTTAAAGGGCACTAAAACCTGAGTTTTTATAATAAGTTTAAAAAAACATACCTCCATCATTAAGTTCTCTAGCTTTTAAGTAAATTTTGACAAAATCGAGAGACGAAGTAGATATTAAACTTTTTATGGGATATCTACCAGATCTTGCTCAAATGTAAATGCACTATTAAGGTTGTAGAATGGATTTCTCAGAATTTTTTTAAGATAAGCAATTTCATTTTTCGATTTCTCTTTATTAAAATTATATTAAAATAAAAGTTCTTCAGTAGTCAGCAAAAAATTTCAAAAAATTTAATCGAATTTGGATTTAAGCATTTTTGGTGGAAGCTGTTCCTTACTAATCTAACTTAATGATTTTAACAAGGCGTGAGACAAAAGTAATCGATTCTCAAGAAGTAGTTATCTTGTTTATTGAAGGAACTAATTATTTTTTTCGTTGTGGGAAATAGTTATTTTTTTTCTTGATGGAACTATTTTTAGTCCAAACAAATTTAATTTTTTTTAAATATGCCGTTGTTTGAGTAAAGGGAAGGTCTCGATTAAAAACTCAGTTTGATTAAATAAATAATATCTTTTTAAGAAAAATATAAATAAATTTAAAAAAAAACAATTGTTTTACTACGAAATACACCATTTTTTAAAATTTCTTTTATAAACTCAATTGAAATGGGTTAAATTTTATTTATATCCGTGCAATTATTACTTATAAATACTATATTTAGAAAAATTTCAATTGATTTGATTGATGAACGTTTATTAAAACCGAAAATGAAAAGAATTATATGGAACTACTTGTATTTAAATAATAATTTTCCAAAATGTAAGTACTTTTTTTTATTTTAAAATAATGAAGTAGACAATTTAGAAATTTATATTTCTTATTTTATTTAAAATAACTAAATTTTTTGGCAATATTTTCACGTCATCTTTTAAAACCCAAAGAATATGTTCAACTTCTGCTTCCGACTTTTAAAATTTGTATTTTGTAAGCGAGTAATTTAATTTGGATATCAAAAAAGTAAGTCATTATATGGCGACTAGCACACGATCTCCCTATCGCTATGAAAATCATCACGAAGATTTCTGCCAAACATCGTACAAAATTTAATTAGTAAATATAATTGTCAGGGAAATAAACCACGGAGCGCATGATATATATCTTTGTATGACTAGAAAATACAAAAAACAAAAACTCTGAGAGTGGGAGACTATTAACAAAATTCTAATTCACAATTGGAACATATCCAATCCGTATTGCTCTCTCAAGCTTAGCTAATTACAGTACGTTGTGCGTTGTTTCTAAAACTACAACAAGAACTCAGCGAAAAATTCGTTTTTGCGGTGGAAATGGCAAAAAATCTACATTTATGCCTTCAATCTTTCAAATAGACTAAAACATGAGGTGGCACTTAGTGGTGAATAGGTTATAGAACATTGTAGGGTTAAGATGGCATGTAGAGCAAACATGATTTTTACTACCGTTACAAAATATTCCGTAATGTTTTCTCAAAATTATCTTCTTAAAGCAAATACAAATATGGTATAAAAGTCGCAAATTTTTATCTAGTAGTTTTATTTGAAAAATTAGTTTAAATTCAATATCGATTTACTTGAAATGCATTTTTGGCACGTAGAGCACTTAAACCCCCGAACGAACATACACAGAAAAAAATATCATCGAAGTGCAACCATTTATTTTTATAGCTCCCTAAGATAGGCAATAAATTTCAAAAATTCCGTATATTTTCCTTTTGAAAGTTCGTGCTAGCAAATAAAAATTTCTTTATGAAATTTACCAACCTGAATTTACGTAATTTTTTTTTACATACAGTTTGTATGAGAACCTGAAATTGCATATGAACTCCGCACCAGGCTTTAATTTAAAAATTAACATTCATCATTGTTGATATAACAAATTTTTGTAGTCAATTAAATTACTCAATAAAATTATTTGTTAAATTATATCATAACGGAATGCGTATATGTAGAAGAAACAAAAAATCATGTTTTGTGTGTATTCATCATTTGCGTGTTTAATAAAGTGTTGCTATTTAGCTGAGAGGTAAGTGAGTTAGTTTATTAAGCGTAAATTAGACGTGACATAGCCATAACACAAAACATACAGAAGTATCACGAGACGGAAGATACGGGTATTTTTCAGTTTGTCTCGTTTTCCCTCAAATTTTGTCGTCGGTTTTGTTTTGCTACGTCTTTCTAGTGCAATGCATTTTTATTAGCTGTGTTAATTGGTAAGTAGTAATACACTAGAGTATCAAATACACTATGCTTTTCTCTTTCTTCCATGAATTTTAACAAAAACCTGATTGGAGCTTTTTTTATCTGTCACTTTCTTCACTTCTGTGTATTCTGTGGCCATAATGCCATAGCCATAACCAAACCAAATTTCAATTGGTTTCTATGCTGAGAGTTATGTGGCCTTATGGCGAGCTACCTATAATAAAATACAGTGTTGCCCATTAGTTTGGTTCGAACGGCTGTTTTCTATGGCTATGGTTATGTCACGTCTGATTGAGCCTTTAGTCCTGAGGTTGCCGGTTCAACTCCGCCCAACGACATTTAGTGTTTTTCGCAGACAAGCAAAAATCGTTTCGAGAATTATGACTGTGTTTAAAAAAGCATTGTTAATATAGCAATTATCATACGGAAATTCAACAAATTACATTGTTAATATAACAATAACTTTAATGGAAATAACTTTGAAATCTAACAAAAATAAATGTTTTACGATTTTCCTTTAATTCCAATTAATTCTTTATTTGATATAATAAAAAAAATAATTGTATTTGCAAGTCATTTTTTTCTGTGTATGTAAATTTGTTTTCTTATCAAGAAAAAAAAAATTTAAGGTATATTACAGCACTTACTTTTGCATACTTTCCGATGATTGAGTGGCTTTGTGTTGTCCCTATAAAATCCTTCGCGGCAATAATGGCAGTATCTCCCCGTTGTATCATGCTGACAATTATAGCATACACCACCCGATACACGTCCAGACAATTTATACAACTCCAAATTGAAACGACAACGACGTGCATGACCATTACATTGACATACTGAAATGAAGAAGAAAAAATACATGAATAAATTAATTGATATGAAAAGATTTAGTTTAAAGTGCAAATTGCTTTTTATTAACTTAGAGTGAAAGAGTTAGATAAATAAATAAAAATTTATATATTTGTAAGCGGAACTTTAAAACGCTTTGGTGGACCATGCTAGTCCAAACCATACAACTGAAAAATATTTTTTTTTTTAGATTTGCAGGTATGTCCGTGTACCTTTCTCTATAGAGACTAAAATACGAATTTGCGTCTGACTAGAAATAACTCGACTAATAGTATAATATGTTAGTTTAGAATTTCTATCAATCGTAAATATGTAAATATGTACGTGTATATAAATATTTTTTTACTCCAAAAAATTTTTTATATAAAAACACACATTTCAATCAACACGAATTTTTTAAGAAACCACATTGAACATTGAAATAAATAAATGTGGCAAAAATTAAAGTAGTCTTGAGTTATTTCATGAGCAAATAATTATTCCAAACAGAAAAAAAATATAAAAAATTTAAACTTAAACAAAATAACATTCTTACTTCATTCAATGTATGTATATGCGGAAAATTTTAGAAAATTGAGCAACAAAATTGCTTTTGAAAATTATAGCAAATTTTCCAAAAATTTAGTAAAATGAATTCAAATAATTGCCTTACACAACAAGTTGTTCACTTTTTTGGTTATCAAGTGTTTTATTTGAATGACAGCATTTCGCATTTAAACGTAAATTTTGCTTTTCATTGCTTTGGATCTATCCAAATAATTGCACTCAAATAATTTAGCAAATTGATTCTTTGAGAAGCACTTTTAATCAGTTTTAGGTTTTTTGTAGTTCTAAAAATTTTGCTATTAAACTCGAATCAAACTATTTGGTAATGTAATGTTATACAAATTTACCACAAGTAGAATTATTTTACAAATGTTTTAACATCTGCTCATACATTTAACACATACTAAACATGGCAATTGTAGTGAAGTAATAAATACTCGTACATATGTACATCGAAGGGTTGCATGAAAAGTTTTGCACTGGTTTAAGGATAATCATTTTGGTTTTTTATTTAACATTTGTGGGTAATATGTTCCTGAAGATATAAGGCAGTCTGTATCATCGGCAAATGTAAATGTATTTCTGCTCAAAGGCTTATCAAAGTATAAATCAACTACTAAACTGGTCACAGTATACTACCCTGTAGCACACCGGATGATATAGATTCGATCACACTCATGAAGTCTCCTTCTGCAACAATGAACTTCCTAGAAATAATGTAACTTTCAATTAGCTTCAGAAAATCTTTGGTAAATGATTTCTGTTTTAAAACTAGGCCTTCATACCACACTTTATCAACTGCCTGAGAAACATCAATACAGAGGGCAGAACAATTCTTCTTTTCCTTAAATATTCTTTTTATAATTTGAACTAGTCTATACGTTTGTCCATTGCACTATACGAAATTTCACCCATTTTTTTCGACAAAAGTAAAAATTTGAATTTTTGCAAAGTTAATTTTTTTTTGCTTTAATATAATAAAAAAATATAACAAAATATACATAGCTTTTTAAATTTTTAAAAAATTTAATTTTTGTTACTTTAAAGTTGTTTTGATTACGATTTCTAAACCAGTTATCAGGACACCTTGAAATGCAGTGAATTTTGTAACATCTTCTAATAAAAGTTTTCGTAGCAAAAATTTATATTTTTGAAAAACTACAAAATGGGAAGTAATGCCTAAGGTAAGCACTTTTACATTCCATAGCAAAATGTTGGTAGACTCATCTATAAAATCGAATAAATTGGACAAATTAAGGTGAGCTTAGAATTAACTAATGGAATTATGAATTAGAATTTTATATAGACTTACAAAAAAATAATAACACATGTTAGACATAATATCATAATAGTTCTCTAGAACAATCAATTATCTTCAAAATTTAATATATTTCATCTGCGAATTTTTTGCGAGTTTAAAAAAAAAATAACTTTTAACTGTGTGCCAAATGCAGAATTATTCAATATATGGCTAAAGAAACACGACGAAATTGACAAAAGAGCAGATATTTACGCCCATTTCTTGTCATACATTTCAGAAATTGATTGTTTCGAGAACTTTAAACAGTATTTTGAAGACCATTCACGATTATTTTGTTCAAATATGAATATAAAATGGCGTAATATTTCGAGAAATTTGAAAGTTTTTGAAAAATATCATGCTGTTTGACTTAAAGACAGTACCTCGATCAGAAAACGTGAAACGCAGTGTGCCTTCATTAAATCGAAGCCAAGACGACCGCAAATACCTTTTTGCCAAAATTCTGAGAGAACAAAATGATTGATGAAGATGAAGAAATGGAGAGTGGTGGTATTTTGAACCCATGTATATTAATTTAGTTGACGGTTTGGAAAGTTAAATTATTGAATAAAATCATTTTTAAACATGATTTTATTTGTTACTTCATTAAATTGATAAAATTAATTTCTTCTGTTATATTAGAAAGTGCACACTCAAAAAAAAAAAAAAGCAGTTTAGAAAACCTGATTATCTATCAAAGATCTAAAAGATTTGGGGACAATTTGGTCCTGAGCATCTCTTATGGCTCAGCCTTGGTAAGATCTTTCCCTGGCTTTAAAATTATTTTGAAGCTACCAGTTGTGTGTATAATACTCCAGTCGTGGCATTAAAATTAATAACAGGATTCTAATTGCAATACGAGCAACTTCATCAGCATTTTGTTACTAAACCCATCATAACTTAATAGTTTACACAGAAGTTCCTCAAGTTGTTTACTAACTCATCCCATTTCTATCGAAACAGTTACATTTTTCCCAGTTACCAGCCATGGTTGAGACATCGTAACCTCTTTCGAAACATTCCTCGCATTTCACTTACCCATAATCAAAAGTTTGTGATGAATGAACATTTTGTTGGATAATCATGTTGGTGTTTGAAATAAAAATGAAATAGCAAACCATTGCAAATACATACATACGCATGTGGGAATGCATCTGTACAAGTGATGCTCGAATATTCGTATTCGAATTGCCGAATATTCGGCCATTTTTAATGCGAATACGAAGCATTCGCAAAAATTTCAAAAAAGGTAATCGAGTTTGGAATTAAGCATTTTTGGTGGAAGCACTTCCCTACTGGATTACCAACTTAATGATTTTAACAAGGCGTGAGACTAAAATAATCGATTCTTGAGAAGTACTTACATTTTTTTTTATTTGTCAACATTTCACGTAATCTATTTCGTCTAAAAAATCATTCTCTTCATTTAGCAACTTGCACGTAATTTTTTTAAATTTTAGGTAATGTGATTTGTAAGCAAGTAATGAAAATTGGCAATCAGAAAAGTAAGTCATTATATGGTAAGTAGTTCTAATGGTAATGTGTAATTTTTTGCTGGGTAAATTTAAATAAATGGATAAAAATATTAGTTTGTACGAATCCATTAAATTTTTTATGGAAATTTGTGCTCTGGATCATTTTCAAATGTTATCTACTGACGATCATTAAAATATTGGGTAGTTTTTATTAACTTTAAAGTACGCCAATAGGAGTATGAAGTTCTTTTTCATAACAATTTTTTAAAATTTCATACTGCAGGCGTCAATAGAGCCCTAGTGTAATGTCTATAAATTTCACATGAAATGTTCGTATTCGCAATCGTATTCGCGAATATCAAAAATTGACATTCGTACATACATGCGTGAATATGAAAAAAATTTGTGTTTATAATACACATACAAGTGCAGTGTCTGTGTATTGGTATTTATTAACATTTGTGCATGCACTTAAATATGTAAGTATATGCAAGTATTTGCATGAATGCTTGAAAAGGTGTTGATGTTTTTGGTTTTCAATTGACTTTAGTCATCACAACTACAATTACAACGGTTATAGCACTCTCGGGTTGTCAGTGGGTGCATAGTTACCTGTGTGTTGGCGTGTATAGCTACGAATAATTGCGTTTGGCATAATGTGTTTGTATGGAATTTTAAACCATAGAATAGAAGAAAATTATTCACATTGAAATGGTATTATTGCTTGCATTGAACCTTGTAATTAAATTTAAAACCACAATTTTATTGTCAACCAATGGTGTGTGCATAAGTGCATGTATGTATGGACATATGTATATGTGCAAATATGTTTGATTTTTTACATACACACATACATACATACATATGTATGGCTGCATGTATGCTTGTGGCAAGTGGTAGTAGTGTTTGGTATTTTTGGTTTACTACTAAATAGTATGTATAAATGAAAATATTTTTGCCATTGTTTTTAAAGTAATATTTGACATAAACATATGTACATATAGAAAAAGTGAGATATAAATTATTTTAAATTAATATAAAATATGCTGTTTGAATAATTTAAATCAGTGCTGTCTACCGAGACAAATGTACATAATCCTATATGGGTATTTGTAAGTACAGCCGATTGAAGTTCGACACTCTGGTGCCACATTTTGGCCGACTATGATTTCAAAATTTGTGGAGCAATTTTTCTAAAGGTACGGTCACACTTGTCAAACATTTGCCCAAAAAAGCTTAACCAACAAATACTAATGAAAAAAGTTTTGAACGAGACAATTGTTTATCATATTAGACAGTTTCGAACATAACTAATGTACATTGGTTACTCTTTAACTTGACAACATTTTGTCTGAATTGAAAAATTTTTCATTAGCATTTAGTATTACGCTTTTTTTGGGCAAATGTTTGAGAAGTGTGACCGAAGCTTAACAAACTATAAATAGCTCAATTATTTACTTAAAAAAAGAATTAATTAAACTTTCAACTCATTGCTTTAAATTTTAAAACAACACGGCAATATATATGTACATACACTGCAGTTTATCAGGATAGAACAAAGTACTTGTTAAACAAAATTATATTAACTACCTTGAGAGTTAAAAGAAATTGTACACCTGGTTCTCTTATATCAAAAGTTTTATTTCGGTATTAAAAGATAAAAGTTTTTGAAACTTTTTTCTCATTTACAAAACATTATATAATGTTCTTAAAATAAATGAATAAAAATTCAAAATTCCTTAACACCAACAACAACAATTGAAGCAAAATCAAAAACACTGCAATTTTAATGCGTCAAAAGAAATTGTACAGTCTTAGAATATGCAAAAACAAATAATGGTTACTACTTTGTTTGATTTCCATGTGCTTTTAGAACTGCTTGTAGCTTTCTAGGCATCAATTCCACACATTTATTTATTACTTCCATTGACATTTTTGGCCACTCTCCCCGCAAAATTTCCTTAATTGAGGTTTTTGATGGTTATGCTTTTTTTTCTGGAGTGTCTGCCGAAATTCTTTCAGAAATGTTAAATTATTTTGAAGTCCGGCAATTGTGGGTGATAGTCCAGTTATTTTGGCATGTGATACAAGAAACATTTTTTAACTATTTTGGCGCTGTGAAGAGGATTTTTGTCCTGTTTGAAGATTATAGAGTGTAATTCCAACTGTGATATTAGAAGTTAAGAAAAGGCTGTGATATTTTATTTTTATTTTATTTATATTTGCAATTATTTTTTACGTTATGTGTTTTATTTTGTACATTTTATGTCTCTTCAAAATACATTGCAAAAACTTAAAAGTAAATTGGAATAAAAGATAAAATATATTTCAATAAAAATAGTTATCCCTGAAGATGTTGGAAAATCCCAACGAAACTTCGGATACATTAAAAATGAAATAAAAATACGTCTTTTATTACAGTTTAAAGAAATTGAATGACCTTGAAAGCCTGAATAGATACAATATCTATAAAACCACACAAATTCATATTAAAAATAAGGTCTAGTAATTAAATATAAATACATATATGTTACGAAATAATGTTCATTCGGGTAATGAAAAATTTAAATACATGTTTTTATGTAGAATTAATACAAAAAAATATTTTAAATTAATTAGGTGATATAAAAGAATGTCAAAGTTTAAAGTTCATAGATCAAAGATGAAACTAAAATTGTACGTAATCTATAGTTATGGAAATTATAGTTTTGATGCAACTTTAATGAAATATTTTCGTAACTACAATGAAGAAAACTTATACTGCTCGCTGGTAAGCAGTTTGCTACCCTTGTAGTCCCAGGTTCAAAAAAAAATTTTAATATATATATTTATTTTTAAGTTATAACTTTTACAAATAAATTAAATAATGTTGAATTAATTAGGTCAATTATATAATGTTGAATTAAAATTTCATTGATGATGGTATATGTATTTAGTGTGTATCTAAATAATATTTGAGGTTGTTGTGGCTGGAGCGGTAAGCGCGTTGACTACCACGCGATGAGTTCCAAGTTCAAATCTTGGCCGGGGAAACCAATTATACATATCCATACAAGCATTTTTCTGATACCTGTGGCAATATACATACATACGTAAGTTGAATAATTAATAAAATACAATGGTATTTCAAAACATTAAATTAATGAATCAGTCATTACAACAATGACTTATGTTGTAACACAATCATAGATATTACTAAAAAATTAAACGTTACGTCTGAATAATGAAATACTGTCATGATATACATGAAAAATATTGTTAATTCGATGAAATAGTTCGTTAAAAACATGTAAGATTAACTCACTTCATTGCTTAAACTAAAAATTTTCATTGCAATAATTACATTTTTCATTTAAAATATGAAAATGTATGTTGTTTAGTAAAAAGCATGTCGTTACATGAATGAAAATATTTCGTTGTATACATGACATTTTTTCAGCTAGTGAAACAATTTTCGTAATGTGAATGAATCGTTTCATTGGTTGAAAAATAATGACAAAATCATAAATCTAATGTCCAAAATCATTGCTTTTACGAAGGATTTTCTCTCAGTGTACAGTTTCTTTTGACTCTCACAGTTTTTTTAGACGCTTATATTACATATCTGTGGCAAAATATAATAATGGCTAAAGTTGACATAAATGCTTTTTTCATTTTATTACATATTCTTATTTCTCTTCTTCAAGATCTATCACTCAACTAAATTTCAATTAAAAAATGTAATTATTAATAAAACTATACGCATTTATATTTTAACTCAGTGATGGGAATTCGAAATCGTGATTTCGTGCCAAATCTGCTTTTAAATAGTGCCAAAATCACTTGAATAGTGCCAAACCACTTTTTTATATAATTTTAATGTTGGCATTTGATGTTCATTTAGACTATGGTTCTTGAATGATAATTTATTGTGTTCATAAGTAGAAGAATTTACGAATATCAAAAAAAAAAAAACACGGTCTAAAATTAGTTGTATATAGACATTAATACATTTCGAGATCTATTTTCGATTTAATCTTGAATGACAAGTAGTAAAAAATTAACTTTTTTGTTATTAAAATTGCAAAATTGTTGATAACTTTTACAATACAGGCTGTAAAATCTATCGTAAGCGACAATTTACGTATGTACTCGTAAAACATATTTGAATATTATAAGAAAACCTCCTCGTAAACCAAAAGTAATGCTCGATATCTATGCATCATATATTAATAATTTGTACTTATTTACAAGAAATACAAATATAAAAACATTTTTTGCGTAATAGTAATGATTCTAAAAGACATACTTTAAGATTATAATAGGTTTATTAAATGATAAAATAACTTTTTCTTATTATATGTATATACTTAGTGACAATGATATAATTATGGTTCAGGCTTTTTTGATGGTTAATATACTGTCGAGTTGTGCAAATTCGTGCACGTTAAAAATAATAATAATAATAATTTATCAAACAAAGATTCTGTCAGTATAGTAGAATTTGTATGTATAGTAGTGTTGTAAAAGTATTGAGTATTTGAGTACTGAGTACCCAATACCGGGAGTTTTTCCCGGTACTCAATACACAAAAGTAACTACTCAATACTTTCAGGGTTGCAATTTGTAGTATTCAAGTGAAAGTCTTCCTTTAAAATGGATCAGAATTATTCGACTCTGTGAGCTTGATACAAATAAATATGACTCGAAACCTCATGGAGTTAGTGTAACAAATACCAATTATCTTAGCAATTATTTTGATACGAAAACAGCCACTAAAAAATTATTAAAAAATGCGTTATTAAACTACTTCAGTCGTTAGCAAATACTATTGGACAAAAAAAGTGACCCTTTAGAATAGTGGAAGGAAGACACGTGATACAATATAAGCAGCAAGTCAGGTCCTCACAAACATGAAAAATATTATATTAATTAAAATTAAATATTAAATTCTTTCGATGTCGGTAAAATTTTATTTCTAGATTTAAACAATGACTAAGTAATAACATCAATTGTGAGAAAAAAATGTTTATTAATAAAATATTTAGAAGATAATTTAAGCGATTAGTGCACTAGAAGTTTTAAGAGTACGTTAAAAAAATTATGTACAAAAACTAAACTTCAAACATATTTATTTTCCTTTGATGTAAATTAATTTAAATATACTTGCATTTAATCTTTGTTTTTCCATATTCCATTGTCAATAAAATAATAATTTTTAACTTCCCATATACATACATATATAAAGTATTGAGTAGTATCGAGTACCCAATTGAAAAAGTAGCAAGTAGTACTGAGTATTCAAAAGTAGCTGCTTTTTACAACACTAATGTATAGCTTTTTTGGTTCATCATTTTGTACGAGTATGTATTACGATTATATAAATGATATATTGTTAGACTTCAAAAATCTGCCATGTATTAAATATGCTAAAGTTTATAATTGCAGTCAATTTAAAATTTTACTTTTGATCAAATTTCGAACTAAAAATATACTTTCAACGCTTGATGAAGAGTAGAAAATAAAAAAGATACCTTGAAGGATTCGATAAATATTACTTGAAAATTTTTCATTGAAACTATTGTTTACGTCTCCATGTCTTTCAAAAACTCACTAACATTTAAGCTTTTGAATTGTTCAAATTTTTAAAGACCAATATGGATATGTATTCATTTTTATTTTTTTCACGTATTTTCTTTCATTTAGAAGCATTATTTTTATCAAAAGGAATAGTATTATTTGTGTCTACAATTACAACATATGTATTCTGACGCATACTTTGGAACATCACTGAACAAAATTTTGCGATGAAAATCAGCATCGAGATCAATCTCATTTTCGGCCCATACACCAAAATCACGACGCATTGCATGGTCTCGCGGCTTTAATTCTTGCACAAGCTGGATCTTGTAAGATCGCAAGCCAAGATCTTTGCGCAAAATCTTCCATAAAGTTGATGGACAAAGCTCCAATTGCTGTGCACGGTGGCGAATCGATTCATTCGGGTCCTCTTCAACACTTTGCTCTACAGCGGCAATTGTTTCTTCGGTGCGCACTGTTCGACGTCTCTGCGGATGCGTATTATCACATAGAGTAAACGTAGTGCGAAAACGATCCATGGTTAACCGAATTAATTGCTCTAATGGACAATTATGTCGACCATAAAATGGACGGAGCTTGCGGTAAACTTCGCGAACTGAACCATTAATTTCGAAACAAATTTGCACGATTTGCAAGCGTTGTTCTTTTGTCAACCTGTTCATGATGAAATGGCAAACCAAACTAAATATTAATCACTTGACAGCTGACAAAATGGCCGCCAGTTAAAAAAGTGATGCCAACTTAAAGTTCTATACCTCAATAAAAAACACCCTTATATGACACAAAAGAAATACAATAAGAAGACTTTAATTCTAATTTTGAATTCTACAACTTTATGCTGGGAAAATTAGTTTTTGATTATTAATAGTTCAATTTCAGTGCCGCAAAAACTTTCCTCCATTGGATCGAAATTCTCACCAATTTCGATATATATATTGCCAACATGAAGATCATCAATATATTTTTTGTTCAAAAAGTTTTGACGTAAATGACGAAATAAAAAAGCCAATTTAAAATTAAGAGTAGTCTTATATTTTTAGATTGCGTTTCGAAAATTTACTATTTCAAGGACATAAGATAAAGATAAAAATGCATCTTGGTTATATACATAATCCGTTAAACTATTTAATATGAATAAAATTTTATCATTGCGTTATGGCTGAAAATTTTATAATGTGAAGAAATATTTCAAGGCTCACAGTGTTCAAAGACTCTATCTGCAACAATCTTGACGAGACAACCAACGGTTCGGGGAATAATTGAGAACTTCATAAATTTCAGAGTTGACATACTTCTAAAAATTTATCTGTACGACATGAGCTGTTACAAACAAATTTATATACTCAGTTTATTAGATCGTCAATGTCTCTGGGCAAACCGTTACTTTTAACCAACAGAACCGAACAGTAGTCAGCCTCAAATCCTACTAGATTTTCATCACTTAAAAACGTTAAAGTACGAGAAGAGTACTTGTTATTGC